>VZTX01006359.1:440712-634275 GCA_013400915.1 Pardalotus punctatus | reverse complement strand
GCTGCGAGCGGGGCACGGGGGCTGCGAGCGGGGCACGGGCGCTGCGAGCGGGGCACGGGCTCCCCGCCGCCCTGCGAGTGCCCCTCGCCCTGCGGCACCGCACGGGGTTGGATTTCGAGAAGTGTCCGTCTGCGCAGGCAGGAGCTTCTGTCTGCGGCTTCCGCGCCTGTAGGAACCTGTGTCATCGGGGGGCAAGGCGCTGTGGTTACTGACGTGTTTTCCACACAAGTATGCTTCCACATACCCTTCTGTTTGAAAATGTGTGCTGCCATATTTGTTTTATTCGCATTTTCTCTCCCACGGCTTTTGATTTACTTGTTGCTAGTGATATGCCGTGCAATATGTGATATATACCTTTTTTTATTGTAGCCTTGGAGTGCTACTATTTCAGCTAATAGCTAAGCAATGAAAGAAGGAAAACACCTTTCCAGATAAGCACAGAAAAAAGAATAATTTAAACAACATCAGCATTTCAGGTGGCCAACTTCAATTTATAACACAAATTCATAGAACACTCTATAAAGAGTTGCCTAGGTCTGAAATAATGCTCTTAATTCTTGCATGTCACCAGAATAATAACTCCACAAACTTTAAATCATTACCAAAGCATTTTCATGGTATTTTCACTGGGTGGAACCAATGGATGGTTTTTGGAAGCCCAGGATGATAAACAATTTTGTCGGGCTTGGATAATTAACAGTGACTGAGTTCGCAGTAGGATCGGTTGCTTTATCAAGTCACATGGAAGCAAACAGAAAATTTCACCAGGAAAAACAGCTGTTGTAATCTGAAGGGTGAGTTTGGAGGAGCACCATACCTACACAGCAAGAGAAGCAGGGGCATTGTTTCTTGTGGCTCAGTCGCTGTTGTACCTTAATAAGGTTGTGTGGAAGCGAATGTCAAAATCAACCAAAACAAAAGTAGTGCATCTCCAAGTGGGTTTGAACAGACCAGATTTACACAAGAGAGGGCATCAAACTCAAGGTGTAAATGTTTTGTTGCCTCCCTGAATGTCAGAACTGAAAGATGGTTTAATAAATACGTCTGCTTCACACCATGCTTCCCTGCCTGCCACGTTAAAAAAAGGAGAAATCTGTCAGCTAAAGAAGTGATTAATTCCTTCAATCACCAGTTAGTCAGCTGAAGATAATCTGCCAAAGCCCATTTTGTTGCCATTTCTAAAGTTATTGACAAGTAATATGATAATTAATTAAGTGATAAAAATGCATAGGACATTGTGTACCTCATAAAATTATTGTATTAATAGATAAGGCATTGATGCAGTATCTTACCTTCCAAAACAAAAATTATTCTCAAGGCAAGGTGTGGCCCTGCTAATGTTTGCCCTCATCTGCAAACTCCCCTAATTCTCACTTTTCAGTCTCACTTTTCTTGCCTCAGGGAACTAGACATTTCTGTAGAAAAAAAGTAGAAACAGTTTCTGAGCAACTGATATAAGTGAATTCCATTATCAGGTTTCTGTACCAAAAGGAGTAAGAGCTTCTGTTGCACAGAGAATTCCTGTTCCAGGATGTGCTGTGCAAATTTAGATATGATGATCACTGCAGTGTAACTCTGCTGTGACCAGTGTGACAAACAAATGCTGGACAAGAACCGTGAATTTTGACATTTGGTGAGGAACTGAATCATCAGCACCCAAAGGTCTCCCATAGTTCTTGGAAAGCCACTGTTCATCCCTGTCACAACAATTGTTATGTGTGTACTAGTAATGACTTGCAAACTTGTCCAAATAAAATACAAAGAACGTGCTTATGAATAGTATCTTTGCAGAGAGTGTTTTAAAGACAAAAATAATATTTCAAGCTATATTAATTGAAGTATTAATGCAAGGCAGTATTCATTTTACTTTAGCCATTGAAAAGTTAGTTCTCCAAACAAAATTAGATTAGATAAATTCCTTCCATAAGATGCATAAGATCCTACAAATACCAAAAAAAGATATCACGTTTTATTTAAGAAACACTTATGTCACACTTAAAAATGGCTACATTTTCTTAATTTTTTTCTATAAAATAGAAAAAAATTCATTTTTTGGACCAATAATATGGAAAGATAAGATTATATTATATGTAATGGTGCTAAGATATAGGTATAATCAAATATAAAGGCATCATAATTCAGAGCATAATTAACACTCCTAAACTGCCATTTAATGGCATCTGCTGTATTTAATTCAAGTTCTCAAATCAGATGTCTTCAAAGAAGCACCTCTCAAATGTATCATCTCCCCCATGGCAACTGAAATTTCTGAAAATACAGAAAGCTACAGCCCAGAGCTGTGGTGCTGAGCAGCTGATGGCTCAGCCTGGATGGCTTCAGGCACCAGCACTGTGGGGCTGGAGATGCTGGCAGATATAACAGAATGGCAGAAAGAATGAGGTTGGAAGTTACCTCTGGACTTGAGCTAGTCCAACCCTGTTGCTCAAAGCAAGGTCAGCTAGAACACATTGTTCAGCGTGGTGTCCAGCCAGGTTTCTAGTGTATTCATGGATGAAGACTCCACAACATCTTTAAACATCACGTTGCAGTATTTGACAACCTTCACAGCAAAAAAAGTTCTTTTCCTGTATTTAAATGGAATTTCCTGTATTTCAGTTTGTGAAATACACATCCTCCTGTCTTTTTACAGGATGCCACTGGGAAGAGTCCAGCTCCCTGTCCTTTTCTCTTCCATTAGATATTTATACATGTGGATAAGATCTCCAGGAGCCTCCTCTTCTTTAGTCTGAACAGTCACAGCTGTCTTCTCCTCTCCTCACACATCAGATGCTGCTGTCCCTTAACCATCTTAGCAGCCCTTTGCTGTATTTGCTGCAGTAAGTCCATGTCTCTCTCTTGTACTGGGGATCCCAGGCTTAGACCCGGAAATTCAGATATGCTTCACCAGTACTGAGTAGAAGGGAAGCATTTCCTCCCTCCACCTGCTGGCTGTGCTCTCCCTAATGCCGGCCATATAATGTTTATTGCAGCCTAAAATGATCCTATTTGCATTTATCACTGACACTAGAAATAGCACTGCTGCAACTGTGCAGTGCTCCAGTTAGAAGTCCACTTGGCTGTAGTGCTCATTTATGTTTTTGATTGTGAAGTCAATCTGGTCCATCAGAGTCCTCATGGATTCCCTAGCTCAGTGCACCTCTAATTGGTGGATTATTGAACACAGAGGTGATGTGGCTATGAAGTTCATTTTTTTCAAGGCATGGGAAAACTTAATTCTTGCCTTAACTATAATACTTGGCTTTTTGTCTTTGATTTTTTTTTCTTTTTTTGCATCACGTTTCTTGTTTGTAATTGTAATTTCTACCCCACTCCATAATGGTGCATTTTCAGTATTGCCATGCAATGGCATTTGTTGGAGTCTCCCATGAGAAACACATTACATTTCCATTGCAGTGCAGAGGAGGTGCACACAACACAGAAAGGTGACAGTCACCTGATCCATGGCACTAGTAATCAAATTGGGGTTTAGACAACAGGAAATGAAAATTAATCTTGAAGACGGATGAAAATTTGAAAAACTAAAAAAAACCTGTTTCATTCACTGTGCCTTTTTAAGAGCCTTCTCAAATCATTCTATGTGCCAAAAAATGTGATGCCAGCTGAAGAGTTAATTTCATTTTGCACTATCTAAAATACCTCTGAACTGAGATTAACAGTGGGTTTTGCATACCTCTGCCACCTGGTTGGTATTCTTTTATTGATTTGCTTGTTCTTGCTGTAGGAAGTTGAAAACACTGTGGAAGACAGACTACCACTGATGTGTCTGAAGGCACTTAATGGACTTCTTACTAAATTAGAATTCTTACTAAATTCAGATGAGGTTTCAGTGATTTATCCACATCTAGTTCAATATGTCCCTTTCTGGACAATATTAAATCCTTTCAGTTAGAAATCACTTATCCTTAATGCTCATAAATTCCTTCTACAGGAACATGTCTCATGCTGCTTGGAAATATATCAAAAGGGTACCAATGTTAGATGTTTTGCCTTCAGTCTGTTTCGCTGAAAGTCCCCCTTTCCGATTAGTACCCATCATTTTCTCACAGTTACTCAGCCATGATCAGTCAGATCTGAATATTTATCAGGATTAATGTCTATCTTTTCAAAAAAGAAAGTTTTGTGCAGTTTCAAGTCTGCCTTGAAGAAGGGTTTTTTTCAATGAATTAATAAAAGCACAGGTTCCCGATTCTTTCATGGACTTCATAGCACCTGCAAGCAAGCTGTCCTGGAACACAAGCTTTCTGAGGATCAAAAGGATTTTTGTTTCTGTTGCAAGTTTTCCTGGTAAACTGCTGTTTCCTGGAGGGCAGATTAGATTTACTATGTGTGCTCTGGCAGTATGTCTGTATCTTTTATAGAAATACAATTTTGTGAAGTTCTCATGGTGAATTACCATGGAGAGTCACAGGAATGTTACAAAACTTGTAACAGCAGTGACAGATAAACAGGATTCTTGCTTTTCATTTTCATGGGAAGATAGAGACAGTCAGACTTCCTGTGGTAACATCTTCTAGTTGGATTTGCTTTCTTGCCCAACATTCTTATTTTTAATTGAAAGATGGGTATAATGCTTGTTTGTACTGATAAAGTATTAATACCTCTTTTTAGGCAGGGAAGCAATGATATTTGGCCAGATGAGAAAATTATTTCATTTATGAAGCCATATTTAAGAAACTATCAACTTTAAACACGAGTTCCATCTTGGGTGATTGAAAAATCTTTGCATCCTCCTCTAATTTAAATTGTTATGGCATCCTTCCTGTCCTGAGTGAGTTGTTATGAAATCTTTGTCCTGTGTTGTACTAAACATTGGCTATGCTTATGATGTGTGATCCTGAATAACTTCTCAGTTCCGTGCTGCAGGTGCGTGCCCTGACAACACCATGACTTTGTCATGGACAAGCTCTGCAAATGGATTCTTTCCCACTGTGGCTTGATTTCCATTAAAGGAAACCTAGGCAGGCGGGCAGGCAGGCTGGCAGCAGGAAAGGAGCTGCAGAGTGCTTCGAAAGGGAGCAGAGAGCTCAGGGAATTAGGAGTGCAGTGAGAAAACATCACAAAGTGCATGTATGCTGCAACGAGTTTTAGCCTTTTTCACATTTTATAATCAGATTAGTGAATTGATTACTGTAGGCACAAGAATTCAAGTCTAGCAAAAGTTTTTTGTATTTCTTCATAGATAAGGTCAGTTTTGGGAAAGGTTTGATTCATATGCTGTAGTCCACTGCTGTGGACTTTCTATGCCACCCTTTCCTCACAGTCTCTGAATATGAGATTAATTCAGCTGTTAAAATGATGTGAGGAGAAAAAAACCTGTGCAGAAGTTGGCAATCATATTTGAGGCATTCAAATTATCTGAAGTCTTATTGAAAATAAGAGCAAGTATTATTCTTGTGCATAAAAGTAGTTCTCATTCAATATTTCAGTCTCTGATATTCTAAGCTGCAGAAAGTTTTGTAATTAAGTAATTATAAAATTTGTTCATTTGCTTTTTGTTAAGAAGATTCTGTTTGCATTGTGTTTAGTATGATGGATTCCAGCCATTTTTTACTTGTTTGGATGCTGCGAGGACCAATATATGCTAAGATCCAAGTTTTTCTACATATACTCTCTCAATTTTCTATAAAAATTATCACTCTTGAAAATATTCTTGAACAAATCTATGGAGTTTCTCTTTCAGATACTGTTTTGCAAACATCTGGATCTACCCTTGATTTCGTGGGGAACTATTGTGAGTATTTAAAGGGACATTATTCTGGAAATCCTTTTGTTTCAAAAGAAAATGGAATACAGTACTGAATTGTTATCACTGGGAAAGCAAGGACATAATTTGCAAATAAAATTAGTTTGACCTCAGTTTTGCAAATGCTGGCTTGTAAAGGTAGATATATCTCTTTTGTTCTAATTACCTACCATGGCAAATGCTTACTGACTTTACTGTAGATAAGGGTTTCTTCTTTTCAGTTTTTATTCCTAGGTCATTTTAGTTTGCAACTTCTTAGCATGGTTCACACAGAGTTAAAATAAACGGGCTATTTACAGAGCAAAGGTATTATCATCATCAGAATCTAGCTCTCAGCACTTACTGAATTCTGGAAGTTTTGAATAGGCTCATCAAACTGCAAAGAACTGATTGGAGTTAGTTTTGTAATTCATCATTAAAAAGCCTGCAACACTCCCCCCGCCCCCACAGCCTTGTCTTATTAAACTGTTTTGTTTAATTTTAGGAAATGCAAATAAATACTGAGCTACAGTGACCTCATTAACCTCAAGTCATCTTGTCAGAGAAATTATGGCTAGATAACGAAAACCTAGCTCAGACTTCATAGTGGAAATAATAATAATTCAGTCTTTTTTCATGTTGGGTTTCTTTTATTTTTTTTGGGTTTTTTGTTTTTTGGGGTTTTTTGGGTGTGGTTTTTTTGTTTGTTTGTTTTTTGGTTTGTTTTTGTTTTGTTTTGGTTTTGTTTGTTTGGGTTTTTGGGCTGTTTTTTAGGAAAAAATAGAAAAATACCAAAGAAGGAACCTGTAAGAAAATTTCTGTAAGAAAATTTCTGTAATTTCTGTAAGAAAATTCTTACAGAATTTTCATGTGGACTATACACATGCAGGCAGTTCTCTTTTCTTCTCTGGGAGCTGTCAAGCAAATGGAAACTGCACTATCAAGGAGTTTCGTATATTTTTTTATTCCTCCTGCCTGTCAGATCTTTCTTTTTTCCCCTTTTTACTTCCCTGCTCCTCACCCCCCATTCCTTTTTTACTTCCTTTTTTTTTTTGCTTGTACTTCCCAGTAATAGTGCAGGCTACTGTGAGGTAGCTTTCCTTTTCTTTTTCTGCTTCTTAATTTCCATGTGCCTTCTCTGGTAAGGAATAAAAAATTAATTGTGGGGAGATAGAAATGGATTGAGAGAACTTACAGAGAACTGACAAAGGAACTGCCCCTCCTGCCTCTCTCCGCAGCAGAAGTAGAGCACTCCTTATGAAATAACACCAGGAAAGAGGTATTCCAGTAATCTTAGTGAAGCCCAGTGTATTGTGTCAGCTGAACACTGAATGGTGTTAGAACAACCACATATTAACTAGCCAAAGTCTGACTATAGATGAAAGTGTATTATCACCTGAATTTGGCATATTAGGCATATTTAGCATTGATTTCCTACAAAATAAAATGTTGATCTCTCACTGCCTCCCCCCAAATATATGCCTTTTCCTCATTCCAAAACTTCCTAACATAGTTTTTTCCCAAATCTTGGCAGAAACCTTCTATTTTATGTTCCATGTGAGCATCTGTCATTATCTCTTCACCTCATGCTTGTATTCATAACAAAGAATTAGTTCCTTGCAGAGCATATTGTCCTATAATGAGCCTGACACTCCTTTTGTTCTGTAGACCTTTCCATGGAATAATTCCATGAGTAGATTCTTTGTATGAAATCTGTACAAAGTAGCATGCTCTCAATTTTGAATAACTAAATATGATAATAAGACAACAAAAGAATGAAATCTGAAATTGACTTAATACAATGACTAGAAACAGAATGAGAAATAGAAAAAGAGAAAAGAAGCCACGTTCTGAAAAGCCAGCAAAAAAGCTACCTGGCAAAAGATTAAAATACATATAAGAATTTTCAAAAATGCGAATTTAATAAAAGAGTAGTAACACTGAGTGATTTTATTCTTCTACCTCTGAATTTCCAATTCCATGCATATTAGCTGTTGTATGAAAATTTCCACTGCTAGATTATACCAAGTGCCACTGCTCTTGCTGCAAGATAGGCATTAGTTAATATGTGACAGCACTGCCTAGGATTTTTCTGTCCAAACTAATACTCACAAAGTTAATGGGGAGAAATTAAAAAGCTTCTAAAATGTTTTTTGATTTTGCTATTTGTATAATGACTATTTTATGAAAACGGTCTTGAAAGTTAGAGTACTGTGATAGAGGAGTTTTGCACAGATGGATCATGCATCCTTAAAACTGAAGTAAAAAAACCCTTCAGCCAGCAGACTAAAAGGCATTCTTCCTCAAATAGTAAAGATAATACATACTTGTTAGCCTCATCACTTTCCCTAGGACTTACTTGGTATCACTAGGTTTAACATGAATTTCTTGAGGTAGCTCCTTAGTAGAAAAGATATTAAGAAAGTGGAGTCTAAAGTACATTTTAATACATTTGTAGTATTTTCAAATTATGTACTCTACCCTAGCAACCAAAAAACCACAAAGCACATACATGGTTTTGCAGACACTTCCACCAATGTTCACTTTCCTCCTACACACCCTACACAAAAAAAGATAAAGATAGTTTTATGGTCCTGGTCTGTCCTGATCTCCTTCAGTTTGATTTTTAAGTCAAAAGAGTAAAATAGACCTTGTTGATAAACCTTTCCAACATGTATCCAAATAAGGAAAAGTTTTTAGGATGAGGGAGAGAAAGTTCAAAAGATTGCTTACCTGCCATCCTTCTTTTAAAAAATGCTCAATTTAGTAAGCTTTAGAATGAGACATACCTTCACAGGTTCTGGAGGTGATAGTTCATCTGTTTGAATAGCTGAAGTAGGAACAGCAAGATGACCTTGTCAGTGATTTAAGTTTTAATTTTTCAATTTTTAATATGTAATTTAATTGCAAATGGAATTAAGCCAAAAGCATTTCATTTTATTGAAATCTACAAATGCATATGTCTCAAATGCTATTTGCCCAGAAAAAAACCAAACATACTTCTGTACTTTGTAAAGGGGATTATTCTGATTAAAAAAATTTGTTTGTCTCAGTATATAGAATGGCCACACCTTATGCTGAGGTCTGAACTGTTTTGAGCTGGTGCTGTTGCAAAAGAGATTTTTGTGTTGATGGGTTTAGATTCTATATCAAAATAGCTGAAACCAAAAATGTTCTAAAGTAGTTCAAGAATTTTTAGCCACTTCTTTTTTCCACAGGTATTCTATGCTCTATTTGTATTCTTTTGGTTACATTTTTAAGTTCTTTGTAACTACTCTGTGTGTTTTCCTAGTTAACATAAGATTGAAAAAGCCAGCCTAGTTGTGTGTGATGGAAACAATCTACAATCAGATTTTCATTTGAATAGTATAATCCCAATACTTACCTTTACTCAGGAAAAAGCCTGACAAAATCTGCTCTTCCTTCCTGTTCATATAGCATTCACTTCCAATAGCCAAGCTTTTGTTCCTTTACAGATAGATAGTTCAATTTCTGAACAAGTCCATTGTGGATGGATTGTTTGTAACAGCTTCTAAATGGTCATGGGTAAAAAAATTATCTACTTGCTGCATTCATGAATGAGGTGAAAATCGGAATATTTACCATAATCATCCTTTTTTCCTAGCAGCCACAGTTTTAGAATTGCCAAAATGGAGATGTTACTGCATTTCTTTCTTTCTTTTAATTCTTTGTGAAAGAGCTGACAATAGCAGAAAGATCTCAAGGTTAGACAACTCATATGCATAGGAATTCTAAGCAGGGGTCAACTTCCCTCTATCGGCTTTAATTCTATTTCGGTTTTATGAATCACCTCAATGCATGAACTACTGCTGTCCTGCAGGTGGTTTTGTCATTTGTGATGCGAAAGAGCCTCTTCTTAATATCAGAAAAACAGGTGTTGATGTCCTGTTGTAGAAATACGTGGGAGACTTCTGAAATAGGTTACTAGACTGGGCTGGGCTGTGCAGTTTTGTACCAGCCTCTCTTTGAGGGTGTGGGTCTTTAAAGCAACAGCTGAAATGACTTTGGGAGGAATCTCAAAGCGTCCAAATGGACCTTCCTTACCTGGGTCCAAGCATGGCACTGACTTACTGATTTTCAGTAATACTGAAGGTTCCTCACAGGGCTATTCACAAACATAGGGTTTAATGTAGCAATTCAAGAGTTGCTAGTGAAGATCAACACAAGTCTCTCACAAAGCCAGACTACTGCAAAGCTCTTCACTGAATCTTCTATAGAAGAGCTAATTGTTATAGCTATAAAATATATTATGTCTTAGTTTGCCATGCATTAATAGAAGAACTTTGAATTTCAAATAGTTCTATATTAACTTAACAAGAAACTTATTTTAATTAGAATGGTACATTTCCTGAAATTATTCATATTGCCTTCTTTGCAGGCAATTCATCTTGCCCATATTGAAGGCTGAAAGAAAATCAAATCACAAAACCCTGAAAGTTTATCAATACGTGATGTTTATAGGCATGTGCTTACTGATTTCTGAAATTTAAAAACTTTGTGTCTTACCTATGAGAGAATACTAGGTTTTATGGAAAATACTGATTACCTAATGTGTGAGTCATAGCTTATGTTTCTGTTAAGTAACAGAACTTTTTATCCAGTATAATCTTCATTGTCACTGGTATACCAGAACAAAAACAGTATAATTGTCAGAGCTTGAATTTAAAAGGACACAGATTTACTAGAAGCAGAAAAAGTAGAAATTAAACAGAACTGACAGAAAATGGGAAGTATGAAAAGGAGGGAGGAGAAGAAATAATTCTTAATATTTTTAGTTCTGCTTTTTGATCTCCCCTATTGACTCTGTCAAGTATCACCAGCAGAAAAATTACGTAAAAAAATTCACAGAAGAAAGCAAATATAGGTTAAATACAGATACAATGTGTAGAGAGGATTTATAATATTTTTTGCTTTCTGCTGTAGTTTAACACATAGATAGACATATTTTGAAATGTTCTTGAAAAGTGGCTGCTTAATACAGTTCTATGGTCACTGAATTTCTTGCTTATTAGAAAAGCTCCATCTCTAACCTCCTGAGGGAGTAGAACATAGGCAACTACTTTTTAAGCATGGTTAGGGAAATACACTCAATTGTGTCATGAAAGTTTAGGAAATGCAGTTGTGTATGTGGGGCAAATCCTAGATTTTTACAGTGCAGCGGGTTGATGTTCTGACTGTGAATGCCTCATTCCTGGCTGCTCTCTTCCTCTCCTGCCCTCCCTTGCCTTGAATCTCTCAAAACTTCTACCCACCAGAGGAACATTCTGCTCCTCCAATCCACAACTGCACAGATACATTTCTTCTCATTTTATCTGGGTGAAAGACTGCTGTTCTTCTCAATTTTTCCCTCTAAAGAAGCAGGATACAACATGACAACACTATAATGTATGGCAATATTATACAGCTTATTGTGTCTCAGGTTCCAAGTAAAACAATTATTTCCGTATTAATTATATTTTCCAGAAGGTGATTCAGTGTGTCTTACTCTCATATGCACAGACTTGGAGCAATGCTTATATTTCTTTTATGCATGAGAGTAAATATGCACATTGTAATGTGCTTTTTTCTGTGTAAAGGAATATTTCACAGGAGTGAATGTAGTTTATTTTATGCAATGGGTTGACAGGCACTGTCTAAAGCAATTTAACTTTCCTGTCCCTAGATGATATCAGAACAATTAATTTATTTGTTATCTCAAAGGAAATATTTTTATTTCTGCAGTCCTTACGGTAGATAACCCTTGATTTTATCATATGAATTGGTAATTACTTGAAACATATTTGAAGTACATATGCTGATACTGCTCAGTATTTTGTTAAATGGATTGTATACACAAAGTGCTTTAATATTCCTGATGCGATGTGTAGGAGCAGATATTTGGAGTTACAGCACAGGATGAGCCATGTCACAACTAACCCTCACCTTGGCTGGTCAGTCTTAGATCATGGAAGACTATACAGCTCCAATTCAGAAATGGACACCTGCTTTCCCACCCCTTTTTTAATAGGAAGGACATCTGAGCACTATTCATCTGTCAGCATAACCTGTATTGCCATAACTGTCCCATCAGCCTCATCTCTAGTCACTGCCTCATACTCAGAGAGAAGATACTCCAGAAAGAAGTTTAGTTAGACACTTATTTAGTTTGTATTCTATTATACTGCTTTGGGCTGGATTAAATATTTTTTTCAATGTTTTATCATGGATTTCTGTTAAGAAACAGACCTAACACAACAAAAACTGTTGTTTCATTTCTGCAGCTTTAGGTACTTGCTTAGGAGCTTTGCATCCATTTTTCTGGCCTCAGCTCAGACACTACATACTGAAAGTAAGAAAGACTGGCACCAATAATTTGTGTTGATCTCTCTCAGGCAACTGTTCTGGGAATTGCAGGCACATGAAATACAGTGCATATAGCATATCACTTGTTACTTCCATCTGGCTTTTTGGGAAAAAAATGAAATTTGTGATACATGAAAAAGGCTGCTGCTTATGGGCTAAGCTCAGGTTAGTAGCCTAGCTTCTCGCTCAGCTACCATTATCACTATATCCAAAAGAAAGTAGTGTAAGAAACTGAGGTGCAAAACTCTCTTTGCAGTACTGACATGCTACCTTCAAGGGAAGTCACGACAGATAAGGCAGATGTAAGGCAACATGTAAATTCAATATCTACTCTCACCATTTGATTTCTGCTGGATGCCATTCTTCACTGACTTCAGTAGTTCTACTCCTGGGAATAGATGGATGGTACACAAGAAGATTCATTCTTTATTTTCTGGTTTAGAGCTTTTGTGTACTGAGCTGAGAAGCATAGACTGTCAGAAACCTATGATCTGTGCCTGCTCTTGTAGACAGCAGTCACTTGCAATGCCCTGTTAGACATGAAGCCAGCTCCATAGGGATGAGGTTCTTAGGCTGTCTGCTTTTTCCTGATAAGGAAGTAGTGCCTCCAAAGCTCCAGTTTGGGAACCTGTATACCTCATTATATAGCAACCTAAACTGTGAGCGTCCAAACAAAAGTGTCATTGGATTTCTGCTGGCAGGAATGAAAGTTTTAAGACAAAACAGGACTGTAATTGGGGATTTTCTGTCTGTGATCACAAAAACCCTGTTATGTTCTCCACAGTTCTTATAGAATCACAGAATCACAGAATCATAGAATCATAAAAGAGTTTGAGTTGGAAAGGACCTTTAAAAGCCATCTTGTCCAACTCCCCTGCAATAAGCAGGGACATCTTCAACTAGATCAGGTTGCTTACAGTCCCATCCAGCCTGACCTTGTTATATGCTTTGCTTAAAAAGACCATTTGTTAAACAAAATCTTGATGCTTTCTTTCCCTTTGCTCCCCATATCTTCTTTTAACAATTCAAATTTTTAATTTGGTTTCTAATTTCACTTTAGCAGCACAGTGTTTTCACAGGTTTTAAGGCAAGTCTAATAAAAATCTTGACTATGTGCTAACAGAGAAAGTGTCAGTCATAGGTAGCAAGCCTTGGTATGTATATTAGTATCTCTGTAATATCCAACAAATGGGACCTTAGTTGTACAGCGGAACCCTTGATATTTGTCTCTTAGATAATAGATATACATTTATTCAATAGCTCTTTTCTAGCTTTTTACTTTAAATGTTAAGAAAAATGTTTACAAATGCTAGAGAAATTAGCTTTTTTGCAAAGCAAAATTGAAAATGAATTATTTTGCCTATTTGATATGTTCTCTGTATGCAAACTTGTGAATACAAATTTGTGCAATCAAAATTTCATTAGATTTATTTTTTCGTTTACTGATTTATTGGTATGTTAGTTAACATGCATTTTTATGCCTGTAAAAATGTTCATGAGTATAGAAAGAAATATTAGTGTCTAATTTCCATAGATCTTATTAGGACTTGAAGTTAAGGATTTCTGAGATTAACCCTTTCTCCTTCAGGTAGTTTTATCTCTTATTCCCTATCTCAGTGCTGGAACTCTTAAAATCCCCTTTTCAGGCTGTCCACATGTCCACAAAACATCACCTGACATTGAAGGAGGATCCCCATCATATTGCCTGATGCAGAGTTCTAGATCTTCCATATAAACATCTTTCTATATAAACAAAGATTAAGTACTATATCAAGGCTTGTACTGGGAAAAAAAAAAACAACTTCTTGACCTGTTTAGTACCAGGCAGGACATCCTGCTTGCACCAAGTGTTAGTGCAGCTCTATCAGCCACTTGATGACCCTGAGACTGCTGCTTTCAGTTCTGTACAAAGCTGCAGTCAGCTGGAGTTTATTCATTTGCCATGCTTGAATAGGTTCAAGGTTGTAACTCCTGCCCTGCTGGTCAGTGAGACCAGGATCTAATACTCTGTATTAGTATAGATTTGGACAACACAGGTGCAAGATGGACAGAAAGAAAAGAAGAAACTTATTTTCCGTTCTTTTTTTTTTTTGAAAGCTCAGTAAAATGTGATTATTTTAATCATTATTTAGCGTTCTCTCACGAATTTTGAGCTCATTTGGCGTAGGTACAGGTGCCACATGTGTTTCCAAGCCTATCAATTCTAACTGCCCTTTCATAGTGTATCTGATGTAAACTGTTTCCAGCTTCAAATCAGGCTAGGCAGGTAGGACATACGCTCCAAATTTCTATCCCTTCCAGGGGGTAAGGGGAGCTATGAGCCCCTAATCAGTGTTCTGAGAGATATCCCTGTCCTGCCAACAGGGAAAGCCAAAAACTTCCTTCAGCCAAAATATCATCATTGTCAGCTAGCTGTCTTTGTATCTTCCTATATTGCTGTGCTAGCTAAAATAAGGAACAGTAAGTTATATAAGCTTCCACTTTACTTAAACTATGACATCTGAAATAAAGGATTTGTTCATCAGTTTTTACAGTCCCTGACTAGAAGGTGATAAATTTCCTTTGTCTCCCAAGAAGGTTGTTTTGGCTGCTCAAAAGTGGCAGATGAACCCAGTGTATGACAAACAGAAGGACACTGTCAGCCTGAATTTTTGGGTCCTAAGAACTATGCCAGCTTGACAGTCTCTATTACCCTCTGCTTCCTCATCACACTTGTGTTTCTCTCCCTTTCCAGGTAGAGGAAATAAATTAGGGGGAGGAGGGAATGCTCCTGGGAGAACATGTGTGAACATAGTGAAAAATAAGAAGGAAGTATCGCATAAAAATTCAAAAGACTAAATTTGCACTAGTGTTATATTCTCCTCCTCTTTTGAGCATTGGAAAATATTAACTAGAGAGCATTTATAAAAAGTATTTCCTTCTAAGAGGTAAGAAAAGGACAAAAGATATTAAATACTGTATTAGTGTTTGTGTCTGTTATGCATTCTGTAAGGCTTCATGGAGGTTGAGTTAAAAATGGAGGTTTTTATTTCCTTCCCTCAGAAAAATGGAAAAATTTTTTGTCATTCTGGTAAACCTGGATAAGATAAAAGTAGGAAAGAAAGAAAAGAATTTCACTTCCTGGAGTACTTAGGTCCATTTGGTGAGTCTAGTTTTTATTATATAATAGAGGGAAAATTTTATTATATATATATAGTAATAGAGATATTCTAGTTCACACTGGGGTTTTTTTGGTGTGGTTTTTTCTTTTCCCACTTTTTTTTTCTTTTCTTTTTTTTTTGTATGAATAAACTGTATCCTGCAAGGCAAAGTAAAAAGTGGAAGGCAATAGGTCAGATTTCATTCTATGGTCCAGTGACATACTGAAATAAGCCTTACTGTTTATTCTTCTTACATCCTCCTGAAACAAATCTTTATTAATTCTATGTTTAAAATAGAACACAATGTGTGCCCTCATAATGGGCCATATCCTGCTATCAATATTTTAACAGATCCCCCATGGACTGTAATGTGGAGTCTTCTAAAAAATTGATGGCATCATTATGCTCAACTGCAAGTATATTTATAATAAAATTATTTTTCTTTGTGTTCATTCAAATTTCTGTCCATGAGAAATTCAAGTGCCCTGGTTAAACTAATTAGTTGTGAACACATTGTGTTTTGTTTATTTTGGTAATGCTTGCTTCAGTCTGAAAACCTGTCAGAAATGTTCATGCTTTCCTGCTGTGGATTAACACATAAAAGTTCAGCAGCTTAGTACAGATTCAAAAGACAAATTACAGCAAAAATAACTTGCTCTGATTATAGGAAGCAATTGTAACTAAGTATAATATATGTACAAGTAGACCCTTGTTAAATAAAGCTGCATAAAAGAGAGGAAGGAAGGCTAGAAACTGCAGAAGAGTAAACTTATGATAAAAACTGAAACAGAAAAGTTTATGAAAACTCCTATTTTTGACCTTCTGACTTCCATCAAGGTTCAGAAAGCTGGGGAATAAAGTACATGAAGTTTCATCAAATACCATAGAACGTCCACTCAAGAAGTATGTGCTTTAGAAAATAATTCCCTATGCTATTTAAAATTTAAGCAAACAAATTTATTGCAAAATGTACACTGCAATTCATTTAAGTGGGAAGACTTTCCAAAGAAAAAGAGAGATTAGAGTAAATATCTGCTTTTTCTTACATTGGACTAAGCCTTTTATCTGCTGTTTTCCTTTATTAACTGCCTTAAGTTACAAATATTTCCTACCACTGACATATGGAATTAAGGTATTGCTAGCTGAATTTGAGCCTGCTCCATCTTTCCCTATGTTCTCTTTGTTTCTCTTGGTAGCTTTTTGAGTTTTTCTTTCCTTCCCTCCATTTAATGCTTTGCAGCTCTTGGAAACCTTTTAATTTACTCATTTCAGAAACCACCTGGAAGTCTTGGTAACTATCAATGTACAAGATGATCAAATGCTTTGTGAATATGATACTTGTCATTTTTTTTTCTTCATGTATGCTAGATATAATTTAGGTTTTTAGGCTTTCACACTCCAGAAATACATATATAAGTCTGTTTCCAATTTTTTTCAAGTGTTCAGAAATAGTATATCATTATAGTAAATGCATATATCTATATATAGGCTTTATACATACATTTTTAAGGACCTAACTTTGAATGGCTAGATATTTATGTGTCTATTATAAAGTTTTTTCAGACCATAACAAAAAGTGGGATAAGTCAACTGAGCAAAATTGAAGAATAGAAAGAACATATTGCATCACCCTTCTGCAGTATTTTAGAGAATATGGGACGCTTTGGGCTAGGCTCTCTGAAATACTGAGAATCTCTCACACAAACAATATAATGGAGCATTCTAGACATCTTGATTTTAAGCAGAAAATCTCTTTTCCAGCAACATTTCTCACAGGAATGGAAAATGGCAGGTAATGAATGATGATTTTTGTAATCAGAGTGGAAAACTGCTCCATCAAAGCCTCCTGTCTAGCATATTAAAGCTGGGTCTTGATATCCCTTCTTGCGTGCAGCAGAAGAACACATAAAGTATTCCTTTTTAACCTGAAATGCATTAATGCATTCAAATCAATATTCAGTAAATATTTCTGGAAGGATCTGTGGCAGTGACAACATTCAGTTTTGCTATTGATCATCCATAGAGTGACAATCTATGTACACAAATCCACTGGGCATGTGTTTTGCCGAGGTACTTACTCCCAAAATCAGAGTTAAGTTTTGTACGGCAGCTAACGTCGTAATTTATGAGAGAACAGGAGGCAAGCATAATTTATCATCTGTATTTCTCAGCAGTAAATCAAAATAAACATACAAGTTTAGGAAATGTTTCTCTTGCTTTTTGCAGTGCTGCAGGATCATTGTTGTCTAAGTTAGATGCTTCATGAATTCTTTGGTCTAGCAAACCAGGGAAGACACACAGAAACTTTAAACGGTTTTGTGTTTATGTATAGAGTTTATAAATGTGTATATGTGTTTATGTATAGAAAATTATCTAACCCATTTAGGCCAGGTTATAAATTAACCCTGTTTTCAACAAATCAAAGAATCCAATATCCCACAGTAGAGGAAAGCTCTCTGCCTTTACAACTGCACAAACATGAGTTGCTCAAAATGGGCAGAATGACTAAACGATAATTCTCTGTTCTCCACCCTGGTGCACCAGTGCTGCAGTGTGGGTGGTGTACTCTTGCCATGTATTTTTGGGCCACCAGTATGAGACATACCACTCAGGTTACAAAAATATTTGCATCAGTATCTTTTTATAGACTCTTTATCTTTATATAGCCCTTTCAGTCTGCTACTTGGTGAAAACCTGCAAAATGAGAAAATATCTTGAAAAAGCTAAAAAAAAAGCCAAAACCAAACACCAAAATTAAATTTACACAGCTCAGTGAGGGTGAACATGCCCAGTCTGGTTTGTTTATAGTTACTTTCAACAGATCTGCTTAAGAGTGCTGTATGCTGATAAGTCTCATTGATAAGAGACAGGACAGTAAGAACCAGAACATGCAGGAATTTTTATAAGAGGTTTGAAGTTAGCATGGTCCCATTTGCACTTACAACTTAAAGATGAACTTGTGTTTATGCTGTGACACAATATTAAGTCAATCAATTTTAAAAAGTTAATTACAGTTTCAAGGCTGATGCACCAGTGTTTGTAATTGCTGAGATGCAGATTTTTTACATGTGTAAATTTTGCACTAATATAAAATGTATTGAGGATGATCTTTAACACTAGTAAGGAACATTTTAGGAACACTATACATTTCACATAAGCTAATAGACTTCCTAACTCTAGTAAAGGCACTAAGATTCTGGCATAAAGCTGATCCTGCTAGCTACATGATGATAAGCCTTGCTTCAGTATAATTTAAATGAGCCATAATTGTAGTTACAGTTGGATCCAAACACCTGCCTTAGCTGATTACAGTAAAAAATTAACAAATAAGCATAGCTTCAAAGGAATAAAATTAAACCTACTATATCCCTATCACTGTTCCTGCAAAGCTGTGGGAAGTGGATTAGAAAATAGCTCAGTGAGATATGTTGTAAGGCAGACAATATAATATTCCTTTCGTATGAGAGGAATAGTAGAGTAGAGAGGCTTTAAAGCTCCTCACTGACAATTCAGCTGGTGTTGTATTGTCCTTGGCTGGAGCAATGCCGAGAAAACAGGTTTTGCACCTCTCCTGGTCCTCCATCCCAAACAAGCAGAGGTAGACTTTTCCTACAATCTACTGATGCCATCATGTAGAGGGCATGCAGGGTTAGAAGAGCACACAAAGAAAGCTTCCAAGTTTCCTGTATTTACTGCCTTCTGAGTTTGATTTTTGTCTATTTGAAGCAAAATTATATGCTTCAGATGTAGAAAAAGAAGAAAGAAGCCTACTAACCAGTCTTGTAATTGTTATAAGAGAATTAACACTAGTGTAATCTAGCATGTAATGTTAATTTATTGATAGCAGTACATTTCTCCTTTTAATGCACCAGTCTAGGAAACACTGTGGATTTTAACAGGACAGAAATTTTTTTTTAAGAATCTGATGTAGATTCTGTATATCAATCGTGCTTTAAATTGTCAGTTCTTATTCTAAACTTAACATTCAAGCAACACAGCAAACCCACCTTTGTTCTGAACTCAGTGGGATGTGAAATGTCAGCATAGCAAGCAAATACCATTTCCTCATGTAGAAACAGACCATCAGACCATCAAAGATGTCAGCATTAATATAAAGTGGGCTGTCAGAACTACTATCTGCACTGAAAAACAGATAAAGAGATTTCAAAATGGAAGTAAAATGCTTTTTCTTTTAACGTATTAAAGACCAGCTGTAAATCCACTTCTGTGTCAGGAGTCAAAACTATGCCATCTGGTAGGACAAGGAATCTTTTCAGGCTCTAGTCACAGTGACTACCGTTGGCTCTGCTGAAGAATGTCTGTACTGCACATTGCAGTACAATGTAGAATTTCCAGAGTTATGTATAAAAGGAGGAGTTGAATACTGGGAGGAATAAGGCCACATTAGTTAAGATTTCTGCTTGGATTAATATGTACTGCTTTTCATCATAGAGTTTGTGTATTAAAATGCCTGTTGGATTATCTTCAATGGAAATGTTGCTGTAAAGCTTCTAGTTTCCAATCTAGTGCCAGCATGATTCTGTGCTGGGATACCCTGAACCAGATTTTTAGGCAAAATTAATACAGATCATCATCTTGAGTATGTGCTACTCCAGTTATATGAGTCAATTTACCTATACACTAGTAATCTGAAGAAGTCTGTTACTTGTCACAAACCCAGGCTGAGGATGTTGCAGAGGAATTGCCAAGGCACTAACTGTCTTACTGGAACTATTAGCCTTTGCTGCTCACCAAAAAAAAAAAAAAAAAAAAGTGTGAAAAGCACACTTTTGTGCTTCCAAAGATACTGAAAAACTGGAGGAGAAAGCTACCAGAACAATTGGTGGGCTGGAGAACATAGGGTCAAAAGGCTGATAGACATAGATTTTTAAAGTCTGGAGAAGAGGAAGCTCACGAGGGTCTCACTGGTTTCTTAATTATTTCATGGAAGTCTATACAGAAGATGGAGCCAGAATCTTCACAGTGCACACTGCAAAAGGGGTCAAAATAACAGACACAAACTTCATCAAGGGAAATACTGGATAATGAAAGGAAAAAACTCTTCACAGTGAGGGTGGTCAAACACTGCAGGACGTGGTCCAGAGATGCAGCAGTCTCCATCTTTAGAGATATTGAAAACTCAAGTGAGACAGGGCTTCAGCAATAATTTAACTGAAGTTAGTTCCACCATGAGCAAGGGTTCAGACCGAGTAACCACCAGGAGTCCATCCAGACTGAAATCATTCTGTGTTTCTGTGATTTTTAATGGACTATGGAATTTTACCTGACCTGGAGACATACATATACATATCCATGCATCTAAACTGTTTTACCATCAGAAGGTGATCACATGCACACTGATTACTGAGACAGTTCCTGGCTCATGCTCTCAGCTGAACTATTTGGGAAAAGGCTAGCTGGAGTAGGTCCAAAGTATACCAGGGATTTTTTGCAATGTTTAAAACTATGGAAGTTGATCAGCTATTGGTCAACCCTATGGTCTGATTTCCCCCTTTAGTTATTAGCTTGTGCATAACCATACTAGTGAGGGTAAATAATATTGTTTAAAATTAGATGCGATCATCTAGGTGAGTTCATCCCATCTGCATATGTTTTATATATATACCATTTGAACAGTTGCTATAATGTCTCAATTCCATTAACAGACTTTCTGCTGTCAGAATGTAAAGAGGAATTAGTAAAGTGCCCAGTAAATATCATTAATAGCTGAAAATAGCTATGTAGGTCATGAATATTTAGAATTCTTATAATAAAAAAAAAACAAACAACCAAAAACTTGTTTTAATACAAATGTGGTTTTTGGTTTTCCTAAGGATGATTTGATTTGAAAAAGTACTGTCTAAACAAAAAGTGTGGCAATTCATTTCTTTTGAAATACAAAGGTCTTTGGTACAAAGTATCTATCCACCAACTGGTTTGAAAGCCTTTTTTTTGCTTTCAAGTTGTCATAGAGGCAAATTCTGCTTTCAGAGCAAGGTGTGGCTACACTGGAGTCAGCAGACATGAAGTCATTGAAAGCTGTACAGAAACTTATAGTGTTACAATTTGGTTCAAACATTTTAGTACTTCTGACTAGCATTTTTCAACAAATTATTAAATAATCTCAATGCAAAGCTTTACTCTAAATGCTTTTTATACATCTTGTATCAGCCACTGACTGGTACTGAGCATGTAACAGTAGTGAGTGGCTGGCTTTGCAGTTTGATCAGTAACCATTGTTTTTTGAGATGAAAAGCTCCTTGGACTCAGCCTTGCAAAGTGCATCATATTCTGGCTTCAGTTCTGCCAACTTGGTCAACATATATGTGATATTAAACATCTAAGTCAGCTCACAGAAGTAATGAGGTTGCACTTGCATTCAAGGATAAACACACACTAAAATATCTCTCCGAGCACAGTACACACTGTCCCTCAGGTCTCGCTTTCTATCTTCTGTGCTTATGCATGAGCATCAACCTGTCAGCTATTCTAGCAAACCACAGTTTTACTCTTATCAGAATGGTTGACAGCAGCTTGGGAAATATGAGTTACGTGTCAAGAATTTGAATTATTGTTTGCTAAGAAAATGAAAGAGGTCATAACAACCATTGATACTGATGTGCAGCCATAATTGTTTATATGGTAGATTCATACAGCACTGATCAAGTCAGAGGGTATTTCCTGTAGGTTAATAGCTGGCTGATAGTCCAAGCCCATTTGCAGTTCTAGTGAGAAAGATGAAGAAATTTTGATTTTAATAGTATTGCAGCTACAGTGCTAGAAATAAGTGATACCCAGAGCAATGCTTGAAAAGAGAAACTGTATGGTTGAATACTCTATCACAGCTGAAGAGTGAAGACTGCTGTTCAGTGCAAATGCAGTCAGATCCCTCTTCTCTGGAATATATGTACAAGCCAAGATTTTTGGCTTTTATAGAGCTGCAAGTGGTTTTTCCTCTTTTATTTAGAAGATGCACAACTTTGCATCAGACCAAAACAGACTGCTTGGGCTGAAGTAACATAAAGTCTTTCACTCTGTCATATTACTTGCTGCTCTTATTGCAAGCTTTAAAAGTCAACCACTTCATTACTTTCCATCAGTTTATTTTATAAACCAACCCCAGCTTCACATATAATGACATTGAAAGAACCATGCAAAGCCTGGTTTATTAAGCAGGTGCATTCAAATGGTAGTGCAAAGATTTAGAATATTTTGCTGGTGTTTTTGAAATCCATGCAGCTGATGAGAAATAGATTTTCTGTCCCACCCTGCAGGAGCTGGCTGGATGTCCTACAGTAAGGGTGAGGGTTGTGCACACTCCTTCTTTAGCACATGGCTAGCAGATTGGCCAAGGCACGCTTCCTGAGGGGACATTATAAATGTATTTTCAAATTTCAAGAGCATGATGATGAATTGGAATATACACTACCGAAGAGGGTGCTGACTGTAAGTTAGCAAGTCACAGACCTTTGCTCCTGACTCCATCATCCATTAAGAAAATGCTTGATCTCACCCTCTCTCTCTCTCAAAATGACATTTCAGAGTACACTGTGGGAAAAAGAAGTTCCAATTGAAATTCAAGCCAAGTAAAACAGAAGAGAAAAATGTTTTCTGTGAACTGAAAAACTGGGTTACAAGTTTGCGTAGATGGAAGGGGCTCCAAAGGGTCAAACTTTTTAAATCCTTCATACAGTTTGACAAATAACTAAAAATAACAATGAACTTAAAACTTACTTTTTTTTTTTTTTACTTTTGCAGTTCTGCTACAGCTTAGGATCTTTGCGACTGTTTAGAGTAAATAACTTGTCCATAATACAATTACAAAGAAAATAAAACAAAATCCCAACAACCCACCTTAAAACACTTGTTTAAGAAAACAGCATTCTTATTCATTTCCATGTAATATACATATATTTTTTTAATATTTTAATATCCCCGCATACATTTCTCTGCCTATAGCTATATAAATAGTTAATAATAAAATAGCTAAATAGCTTTGTAATAATATATATTACCTAATAAATATAATAAATATTTAGCTAATAATAGCTAAATAAAAATATAATAGCTAATATAGGCTATTGCTGTATCTCTAGTGGATACTGATAACAGAATTTGAGAGAAATTATAGAGCATCACCCAACTAGCTGGAATTCACACAAGTCTGAGACAAGCTACTTAATAAATCTGTAAAAAACATTCAGTCAGGAACATAAACAGTACAACTTAAAATAATTTCAAATAGTGCTAACCAGTTAACAAGAATACTTTTTAACAAAGCACAGAGAACACAGCTGAAATTGTGCTCAGAAAGACTGCTTTTTCTGTCTTTTTTTTTCATTTTTCATCAGGAATATCAAAACATTGCCTTTCTTTTCATATTGTTTGGCTTGAATTGGAATACTCTCTTTAATTTGACTGTCTCCAAACATTTAGCATTGTGTCACTTCAATACTTTCGGGGGTGAGGGAGAAGTCTGTAATGATGCCACAGGAATTGTGTTACGGAAGACAATGTCTAGTTTTTTCCCCTATGCTGGCATTCCTGGTTGAACTGTTGTCTTCAATACATCTAGGGCAGATTCCTCTCTGCCTGAGCATTAGAGTGCACAGGACACTCAGCACAGCTGATGGTGAGCCCTGAAAGAAGACAAGGCTTTGACTTGAGTACACCTTGGCTGCTCAGGGGGTTGGAGCTGAGTCAGTGTTAACCCAGCCGTCTTTGGTAATGACAAATGGTGTCTATGGCAGCAGGAACTTGGTGTGCATTGACATTGCCTGACAAACTCAGGAGATACCTGGGAGGGGAGTACACAAAGAATTCTCTGTTGCCATGGCTACCTGCACTGCCATCCTCTAAAACCATTGTTAGTATTTTGGTCTTCTGTTAATGCAATGGAAGAAACATAAAAATAATAACAAAAAGTAAATTTAATTTCACATGCTTCTTGTACTCTGGATTATGGGAAGTTATGAAACAATAATTTGTCTTTAAAAAGAAAAATCACCATGCAAGGCACTAAAATGCCAGAGTTGATTTCCACTTTTGTTTAAATTGTATAAATGGTTTATTCAAGATTTGCAAACATTGTTTCTTGATTACAACTGGATTTTTTACTTGTTATTCAAACATGACATGATTAAATATAACAGGAGTAGCATTTAACCCACATAAAAATAATCATAATCTGACAAAGTGCTAAGTAAACTTTATTAGTCTTTTTGACAGAGCAAGTGAGACTATCCAGAAGCTTTCTTAAGATATTGTGTAGTAGATCCTATTAAGGAAAGAATTTAGTGAAGATTATAGAGTAATATGTAGTCAGACAATGAGATAAGGCCTTAATGGTGACATAAGATGAGAAAATATATAAATACACAACTGATTATAAAAATGTCATAGAGGAACTGCCTTTTAGCTTCTTTCTGAAGTGTTTGTTAGGCTTAAACAGTTCTTAGGTGGCAGGAAAGCAGCTACAGGAATATAAAATTTTATTAATTCTGCAGAACAGCTGCCATCATTGTATGCATATTTTGTAGCTAATTGATTATTATATCACAAAACTTGAGGACTAGCTACGAGAGCAAGACTCTGTGACAAGGAGACAGAGACAAGGGCTCTGTGCAACAGAGTTTTGCCTTCCTGGAAGCACTGTGAAGCTGGGACAATCCCTCTCCTACATTAGCAGTAGACTGCAATGTAGTCAATACATTATTACGTGGTTTTATCTTTTTAAAGATAATAGACTATTAGAAATAGTATGATAATTTTAATTTTAATAATTCAGAATAAAAATTAACAACTTTTGAAATAAAAAAAAGCTGAAAACTTATTATGGACCTCATCTGTAACCTTCCTCATTTGCTGCTTTTTGACTATTCCCCTCTTAATTAAAGTATCAAGACTCAATTAGATTCCATTGAGTAAACTCCTGGGAGACTTTGTTTCTGGAAGATGATCAGTATCCATAAAAGAGCTCAGAATAAAATAAAATATCAGCCATATAATTGACTTGTCAAGCTCCTCAGGGAAATACAGGTATATCACAGGAGCAGCTCAAGTCTGGTAGTCACATTGGAGGATATCCAATTTTTAAATAATTCTTCACAATCTTTAGGGAAAATCTCATAGAGTGTTTTCTGAAATTTTCTGCTGATTCTTGCTGAAACTTGGATTTTTTCAAGCCAAGCTCCTATTTCCTAGGGCTACTGTCTCAGTAAAAATGAACAAAACTAGATAGTAATCAACTGAGTACTTCCACAAGCCTGCTGGTATATGAAGTAAGTGAGGGCAATATGCAAGAAAATACACTAAGAGCCATTAAAAATTTACACCCTCAGACAAGTGCATTTTCTCTGCAGCTTTAACATATAAGTCTAGCACTAAAACTTGAATTTCCTACTCTATCTATAGTATAAAGTACAACAATATAATCAGTTTCAGCAAAAAAAAAAAAAAAGCTTAGTCATGGAGTCAGGTTTTGCTTTGCCTCTGACAGAATTGTGAAGTGGATATGTCACTGTAAACTTGTCTCAAGTAAGTTCCAAGTGCGGTTTAGGGAATTTAAAATAACTATCATTGAATCAAAGAGCTTTGATGACAGCTATTATGACAAGTTATTTAAATGAAAAAAATACTGGTGGGAACTGGGGAAAGGTTTTCACAATAATTAGATGTAATAATAGAAGTAGCTGGCAGAGCAACATAGCATTTTAATTTCCCTACAGTTATTTTTGGACTTAACTGCCCCCCCAACCCAGCAGATAATGGGCAGATCCAAAAGCAAAGGCATCCTGTTCAAAGGCATGGATATAAAACTGTCTGGTTTATACCTGCAGTTTGTGAGACTGCTTCATTCCTGGACCACTGCTCAAAGTACAGTGCAAGGTACAAAGTCAAAGATTGTTGAGACTAAATCCAGCACCCAGCAAGGGCTGTCAACTGTTTAATGTAAAAATGACATTGACTGCTCCCGTGGAAATGAGCTTCCTGTGACCAAGGATCAAATATGAGAGACTTACTTTCTGCTTCCAGTTATTGATCAAATATATCTGGAAATTTGAATCTGATGAGTATTTCCTACTTATAATTAATGTTTCCTCCTACCTTAAAATGTAACATCTTCAGTCTAGCCAAACTGCTATTCAGGGCCAGCAAATTCACTTTTAATGTATAAATTTATGGTATTGGCTGGAGCTTCATTCCAAAAGCACAAATCCTGGATAACTCCACCCGATGGCAAAGGTTGTGTACCAGCACACAAGCAATAAGTAAAAGCTCCCAGTGAGAGAGAGGCACATAGCAATTTGGAATGGCTAAGAACATGAAATATTACCAGCCTGTGTGAAAATAAATTGGGCAGATTTATCCCATAGTACCATTTGTTTCCCTTCAGTTCACACAAATGATATGATTTTTATTTAAGGAAATGAGGTTGAGGTTAGATCTACAAAGAAACACACCAAAGTACATTTGGTAGCTTTGGAGAGATGGGGCTCATCAGTGACTGGTACAGGGTGGAACCTGCCTGGGGTTGTTGGGCACTGCTAGCATTTACAGTGATCATATTCCAGAGAATAAGCATTGGAAATGGGATAAGGGAAATATAACTAGTACTGCTTCTACTGCCTGTGCAAACATCCCTATTGAAGCTCATAGCAGAAGGCATATAAAATAACTTTGATGATCAGGCTATATATATTTATCTGTGACATTTCTCTGTCAGAGGCTCAAATGATTATATTCAACAAAACTGTGAGTGGTATCTATTTTCATATCCCTATTAAGAACATGTAGCAATGCATGCCAGGATTTCTCAGTTTTCATTTATTGTTTTGACATCAGCAAGCAAAAGTGGGTGTCTTACACCACCATATGACAAACAACAGATGATATTGCATGGTCACTGTGGAAACTGCATTTCTGAAAAAGAGGTTCATATTTGTCCTTTTTAAATGAAGATAAACCATAGCTTTTTTTCAGTGTGCCTACTGTAACTTTGATGCCAGATTGCCAGAGTTACAAGTAAAAAGAAGGTGCAAAAAATAGCTGGGATTCATTTATTTTCCTTTTTTCTACTTTGCTTTTTTTTTTTTCCCCCTGAAGTCATTAACATAATTCACAGTTTAAAAACTGTAATGTTCTACATAGAAGAAATAGACTTTCCAGCAAGAAGGTGGCAGTTCACTGATCTTGATATGACTGGTGGCAGTCACCGGTTTTGATGGGAAGCTGGTGGCTAACCTCCAGATCCACAAAACCTTGCAGGGATACACTTAGGCTATACTCATATTGCCTAATCTTGTGTCCTAATAGGGCTACTTGTCTTTTTTTTTTGTTTTGTTTTTTTTTTTCCAATAAACCTCTGTTTTGAAAGAATTCTTTGAATTTTATGGATGGCTAGAGATAAGATTCGATGATTTCTTGAAACCTCTTTCTGCTGTTCTAATGAATAAAATTGTGTTATAGAAAAATGCAAATACATTAACTGAATCTTCCATTTCCTAGCTGTGCAGCTTTTTTCCCATTGATAAAATTAACTAATAATTCAATTATCAGTTACCTACTTAAATTAGTAAATTATTTAAATTGTTAGCTACCTCATTTAAATTCTATCAAAAACTCTTTAGTAATAGACGTTTCTGCCCCATTAACCTGAACAGGAATAACTATTCTCTTCTGTGTAAGTGTTCAGCTATAAATCAAAATTACTTCATGCTGAAGAGATGGTGAGCATCTTGCACATATCTTGGAGACAAATGTTCTATTTTAAAATAGTGAAACTGGACTTGTAGGGCTGCTTGAATTCAGAAGGTAAAAGCAAGAGAATTCATGGGTTGTGATATGGAGACAATTTAACAGGGAAAGCAAAAGCCACTCAAGCAAGCAAAACAAAATGAAGAATTAATTCACTGCTTCATGTGCTGGTGGATGTTCAGCCACCTCCAGGAGAGCAGGGTCCCATCCCGTGTGATGGTGACTTAGGAAGACAAATGCCATCACTGCAGATGTCCCCCTCTTCCTCCTTCTTCCCCCCACTTTATATACTGAGCATGATGTCATGTTCAGGTCACCTGTCCTGGCTGTGTCTCCTCCCAAGATCCTAAGCACCCCCAGCCTCCTTGCCAGCATGGAAGCATGAAAAGCAGAAAAGGCCTTGGCTCTATGCAAGCTCTGCTCAGCAATGACAAAAGCATCTCTTATATTATCAAACCCGTATTCAGCACAAATCCAAATCATAGCCCCACACCAGCCACTGTGGGGAAAATTAACTCTATCCCAGCTAAAAGCAGCACTCTTATGTTGTAAGATACTCATCTGGTGTATAACCAAGTATTTTGTGTATCATTTGAACAAAACAGCCTGCTGGCAGTACACCTGGTCTCCTATGCAAAAACCTAAATGAAGAAAAGATTTGCATACAAGCTGTCAATTTGAGTTCAAAATCTTCATACTTTAAAGTCTCAGGCACACAGAAAAAACAGTTCTTCCATGTTCCAGCAAGAATTTGAATAAACTCAAATTTTACTCAAAAGGATCAGAAAGGAATGTGTGGTAGTTATGACCTTTTGCAGCTAGTACCCTATGTTGACTTTTAGTATGAAGGATTCTTCATATGTTAGAAATTTGCCATAAATTCTTTGGATTGATTTGGTGGCAGAACTGTTTTCTGATCTTTCACAGCATCCGCAGAAAATGAATCTGTGTGAAAATCAGCACCACAAGGTTTCAGGCAGGTATTAGCACTATGGAAATGTTTTTTATTTTTTAATCATTGCAAATATATGTGGTTTTGAAAAAACAAAATTGCAGCAATGTGAGCTTTTCAATCAGTAGAGATGTTATGGCAACTGCTTGGACCATTAATCCATCATTTCATTTGGATTTGACTTTGTCCTTGTTTGCAAGCAGTTAGTGTCTTACAATCTGTTTGACAAAACAAACAAACGAAGACCAAAAAAGAAGCATTACCTTTTTTTAACTCTCAATAATGGTATGAAGAATTAGAAGATATGAAGCTATTTAAGCCTTTAATTTGACAAATTATGCACCCACCACTGCCTGTTAAATATTAAGCAGTAGCTCTGAAAATGGCCTTTTCATTAAGATTGTGCTTTACTCAGTAAATATTTGATGTGTGCCATCTTAGAGGGAGTAGCTCACTGTAAATTTCTTTTGCATCCTATAGGCTAAAAGGCTAAATAGCCTTAACAGTTATTTTAAACACTGCTCTGCTATCCCAGACTTGCTTAAGACTTATCTTACCAAGGATGGCAAAGACTACTCTGGAATGTAGCACGTATCAAAGACCTGCAGCAAATTCAGGACAGACCAGACATCTTGTGTTTTAATGAGTACCACAGGGCTCCTAAAAGTCAGATAATAAAAACACAGGGATAGGAGAGTTGATCCAAAGTGGAGGTAGAAACATAAATTCTATTAAAATTTTTAACTATTATTTTCCACCAACTTACTCAGTCTCTCAAGACCACTGCGCATTATTTTTGACTTTAAGGTCTTTGCAGAGAGAGCCATGTTCCAATAGTCCAGATCTATCTCAGTTTTTAGCCATCTCCAGATGTGTCTTGTAGCAGGTGATAACCCTTCTTTTCATAGCCTAGGGGCTAGATCAGAAAGTCGACCTAGTAGTGTCAGGTCATCCTGAATCTGGAGGAGCTCCAATTCAAATTTTCCTCTTTGCATTAGAATACTATTCCCACAAGCTATATCCTCTGTTATTCTGAGACAGATACTTTTTTCCCCTGGTTGAACTGAGCTGCAGTGCAGGAAACTCCATTGGATCAGAGAGTCTCAAGATGAAAGCTGTTTTACATTAAGCAGTAGATTAATGTGGACTTCTCCAAGTGCAAGGGCCAGTAATTTATACTGGGCTGTATTATATTCACAACTCATGGCCACAGTTATGTGAACTTTTTTTCTGGTCCTGGGGTGTTCTTTTTAATTCTTGAGATTTGAAAATCCTGATTTGTTTCAGTACAAAACTGTGCTGACATTTGTGCAGGCTACATCCACTGAGACCAGAATAATACGTAGTTATTTGTTAAACTTTTTAATACAATAATATTTAAGGTTTGGTGTGCACATATTAATGGCAGGCAGATTTGATGACTGGTTTATATCATGTATAATAGGCTGCTCTATTATGACTGTAGTATAGCTGTGCTTATGCAACTGTGGCTGTGTCCTGTTTAGGCTGTGAACATTCTGCTTTTGCTTGTGGACATATTGATTCACTCTGAGTCATTCCTTCTCCTGTCAGAGTTGCCAACAGTGATAATTACTCTGAAAACAAACAGAACTGGGTTCAAGGCTGCCACATTTTATTCTGTGGTTTCTGAGGCAGGCAATCAAATATGAGAAGATATATGCCAGCCTTCTCTGATTCTCCTGGGGAATGTTTGGCCACATACATCACAAAGGCATTTCAAATGCTTCTGATCCTTGCTAATATACTCCCAGAGGAGACCAGAGCTGTAACAGGGGCAGGAGGCTGAAACCAGGCTATTGTAAGCAACACACCTTTGTAATTCCTCTTAAGTTGATGGGTTTAGGAGTCTTTAAACCAATTAAGGTGGGTTTTTTTCCTGGCACAGCTCTGATTGGAGGACTGTTCCATACCCTTGCTGCTGTCAGCAGTAAGAAATTTTTTTCTGATTTCCTGAAGCTATGCAGAACAAGTTTTGGCTTTTTAAATTTTCTTCTACTGTTAATATAATTCTCATATAACTTCAGAAGTTCTTTTCTTCCCTGGTATTACATAAGACACATCAGGCAGTATGTCTATAAAGAGCACTCAGGTTTTGTGTTGCAAAGTTAAATGAACCAATCTAGCATATGCTTCTCTGGACATTCTACCCCACCCCATCACTAACTCTAACATCAAGTTTGCATACATGTTTTAATTAAAACTCCATCAGTCTCAAAAATGTGTTTTAATCTTGGTACATTAAGGAGTTGTTTCCTTGCATATCTCTGCTGTTTCACAAGCTTGCTCTCACATCCATCATATGCCAAACTCACTGATTATGCAGACAGCCAGAAACTGTTGTGCTCAGGCTCATATGGAAACTGAGGCACATATGGAACATTAAGTCAAGCTCCAGTATATGCATAATAGCCTTTCGTATCCACTGCCAAATATCAGTATAAATAAAACATCCAGAATTTTATCATTCCACATAACAAGCATTTTAGGTTTGCAGAAGTAAATGTTTGTTAGGATTAAAAGCAGTATGCTTGAGAGCCATGTTGTTGAATTCATTCTGAATCTACTAATTTATCTCAGGCCGCCTGTGTAACAGTCAGGTAGTCCTGCCACTTTAAGAAAGTCTTCAGATTTTGTCTCACTCCATGAATCTCTTTCTATCAGTACTTAACATCTTACCATTGAGATTCAGTTATTATTTTCACTTAATAAAAAGAGAAAAAAAAAAAAGAAGAAGCAAAGGAAGTATCAATACTGGAGAATGTCCCTAGAAATGGGTTTCAAAAAATGGCATTGTTTTACCATCCTTGGGGGGGGTATATGTTCTAAAATGATCATCAATAACAAACTTTACAGCTGAATTGTGTGTGTGAGTTTTACAGCTAAAAGAAGGCAAGAAAGTATCTTTTTTATCCTTCCACTAAGTAAAAATATACCTCTGTTGTATCGATCAATAGAAAAGAGTATGTGCATGACCAGCATGAGAGAACATGGTTCTTAGAAGATTCTGTCTTTGAGAACAATTGTTCCTCTTCATGGAAAAATCTTAAAGGGTCTGGGACAGGAAAGTTAATACTCATCTTCATATTGAATGGGTCATTTCAGATTTGCTCCAACATGTCAGGCTCATGTGCACAGCATGTGTACATCTTTGTACTAAAATTAAGGCAGTTCAGTGTGTAATTCCTTTACAGAAGTAATTGCACTGTACCGCAGCCAAACTTCAGCAGAATATTGGCATTTTATCAAGTTATATATTCAGAATGATGAAATTCAGTGAAAAAATACAAGTTGCTGGCTTTGACAGGATGGATGATATTCAAAGTCTGTGAAAAGTAGTGTTAAATGTGAAAGCCTTGACTCTTGATACTGCAGCTAGCTTGAAAATTTGGGCAGAGCACTGTGAAAAGGAGCTATGGCTTGGCTCATTTCTTTCGTCAGTTAACCACATAAATGTCCATGGACGATCTTCCCATATCTCTTCTGCTACAGCTCAGGATAAATGCAGAAATCCAAAGGAAAGCTGTGAAGTACAGGCTGCCAGAGGAAATACTTGCTAGATTAACTGATGAAAAGGCTGAATATTATCTGGCTAAAGCACCAGCTTTTCAGTTTCTACTTTCTTATTGGAGAGTTGCAAAGTTCTGACTCTAAATGTGAAGCTGAAAGTTATAGGAAATACCAGTGCTTGATCGTCAATACTAGCAATAAACTAATGTTCAGGAAGAGAGCAAAAGGTAGTGGTGTGTCTTGGGGCGACCCTGGCTGGATGCTACGTGCCCACTAAAGCCATTCTATCACTCTTCTCCACATCTGGACAGGGGAGAGAAAATATAACAGAAGGCTCACGAGTTGAGATAAGGACAGTGAGAGATCACTCATTGATTATTGTCATGGGCAGAACAAATTTGACTTGGGGAAATTAACTGACCTTATTACCAATCAAAATCAGAGCAGGATAATGGGTAGTAAAACAAATCTTAAAACCTGTCACACCTTCATCCTGCCCAGCTCTACCTCCTCCCATCAGTGGTGGTGGGAGACAAGGAATCGGGGTTATGGACGTTCATCACATGTTGTTTCTGCCGCTGTTCAGAAGAGAAGTCCTTCCCCTGCTCCAGTGTGGGGTCCCTCCCACAGGAGATAATTCTCCATGAACTGCTCCAGCGTGAGACAATTCTTACAATAGTTACTACTCATCACTATTGAGAGTGCCCTTGTGCATGATTATGGAAATGGGTAAAAGTGGAAAAAGCAGCATTGCTCATATAATATATATAGGGCTCATGTAAATTGTGTAGCCACCCAGGTAGCTTAAGTGATAGTAAATTGATCATGTGTTTGTTTATAATTCAAGTCAGATTTATTCCTCAGGGAATACTTTAGTATTCAGAAAGTTATATACTTCATGTGTAAAGGGACTGATACCCTGTGTAAGGGAGTATCTATTTATACACAAATGCAGTAAATCTGAGCATTGTACATTTTATATTGGAACAAAATAATAGGAAGAGGGGCTGTTTCTTAGTTTGCTTGAGTTATATACCACACAGTATGCGTTGACACCATAGTTGCCAGAACATATATATATTCTGTCCTCCAAGCTTTCCACATAAATGAAGAATAAAGTCAAGCATTCAGGGAGAAAAGAGGAATAGAGATTTTAGGTAAACTAATCCAATGTACTATTAACATATATTAATGTATCTAAAACTTTACGCATGGTGCAATAATTAAATAGGTACCTACTTAAGCAGTAAGCAACAAGATGGCAAATACAGGGAGCAGATGTTTATAAATCACTGTAGAAGTGGGAATTTTTTCCATTTCCTATGCAACATTAACCTCCTTTTCTATATAAAGTTACATGACCAGGATTTGAAAATCCTGTTGCCAAATAATTTACATCTTTCAGAAGCAGACAAGCAGAGCTGTCAAAAAAATATTGTAGTACCAGACTTTTTCAGAATGTGGTGACTTTAATTGTAGATTGGGCCTGGTGCACCTGCCATGGCTTGCTGTCTTTCTCATGTGGAAATACAGACATGAAGGAGGGTGGATTAAAGGAATCCCAGCATAAACCCAGTCTCACGTCACCCTTAGGGCATGCATGTGAACTCTGCATCTGGTGTTTGGTAGAGCACCTGGGTTTACCCATAACTCCTGTGGCATTAACAAAAGAGCAAAGCATCTCTTTACATATGTAGGACCTAAATATATTTTAAAATCTGCCACACAGTACTTGTTTACAAAGAATGTTTGATTGACCCGTAGATCTTGATTTTTTTCAAAGGAGTTTTGAAGGGCTGTGAAAAAGAGGGGGCTGACCATGTCTCTGTTCTGCTACACTCAGTATTTTTTGCACTTCCTGCCCACTAAAGCCTGAAGCTGGAAAAGGCTGTTATCTTTCCTACCAGAGAACTCTTCCTAAAATTTGTAAATTTATAAATATGCTATCTAAAGACAACAGGTTAGTCTTTGGAAAGGAAAGTAGGCTTTAATCTGTGAAGAATCTACATTGTTGACTAAAGAGTTCTTCTGGCACATTACAGGAAGGTCCTCTTCCTTCTATGGTATGAGACTGTCTGCTGAGGCTCTAACATTGCCCTTCAAAGGGCAGCAACACCCAGGGCAGAGCTCTGCCGAGCCATCTCCAAGTGAACTGAGCTGTGTCCCCACAGTACTTGGGGTGGAATTAAATCTCAGGCTGTCCTTCCAGCCAGCAGGAAGTGCTGAATGTGGCTCTAAATAAAAGCATCTTTCTGGGATACCTAATGCCCAATGTGATGTACAGGAAAACCTTGGGCCTTCATTTAGCTCCAGGTTCCAAGGGAGACTGTCCCTAAAAAGCTGCAAGCTAACACTAAAATAAATGACTGTATTTAAACATTAAGGTTAAATGTTCAACTTTTAAATAGTTTGTGAAACTGGTGGAGGATCCCAGTATGTTCTGTGTTTTGTGAGCTGGCAGAAATCAGTCTGTTTGTAGTTAGATCTTTTGTGTTTGTACACATTCAGCAAGTACTTGGTGTGCTGTTGTTTCTCTTTGGGATGCAAGAGAACTTTGTTATCCTTTTCGTAACAAAACTAGCAAATGTTTACAGACAAACTTGCACCAGTTAAAATAAACTACCTTAGTGTTACATCTTTCATTAAATCCCTGCAGCTCCTCTGTATACAAGTTCCCAGCGAGGTATTTGTAAGGAAATGAAGATTCATTGTAAAAGTAATTCTCTTCACTGTTCCATATAAGTATGTATTTGAGAAGTAAAAGAAAACTATTATTATGGTCAGATTGTCCTCTGAGACAAGTATTATTTCACCAATGGAAAAACTGAGTATTCCATGATTATCCCTGTAAATATATTCTGAAATTATCTCAAAATAACCTGATTGTTAGAGAAGTTGATGGTAATGAACTGCTTTCAGAGCAATGTGAGCTATTCAGAAAATATTAATTTCCTTTTAAATCTTAAATTGATCTGTCTCATTGTTCAGGCTGTGGTCCAGACCACCCTTAAAAACCCATTATGTTTCTCTTCATTTTTTTGTTACTTGTATTTTGTTGACACAGGTATCAAACAATCTGCTTTAGAGTTTAATTCCATTATGTCAATATTCCTCTTTCAAATAATCATTGAGTTGACACACATCAATAATTTAGCAAGTATCTGAGAGGAATATTTAGGAATATGTCAATATCACTCATTGCTCAAAGTCTCTAAAAATCCCTGAGGGCAGGGTAGATTTGATTTGTGTGAAGACTGAGATGAAGAGAATTATGTCACCTAAGCCAGTGATGTTTGTTCCAAGCAAATTGTAGAGTCATTTTATTTCAAACATTCAGCAACAGAATAATTATGTTTCCATTTGGGCTGTGAAGGCAGGATTACTGCTGCTTTGCCATAGTTTCAAATCCCATTTCCAGTGATATCTAAGCTATTCATATTCTAATTCTTGGAACTGCTCATTTTCTATGCAAGTGCTTTCACATTTCTGTTAGCAGTAACAGAAGATAGATTACCAATACAACTTTATTCACTATTATGATATGTCATTTTCCTGTCTAGCTCCTTAAGCATATCAGCCTTATTTTGGAATACAAAAAACTTTAAAAAATTCAGGGTACTAACTATTGTATACAACAGTGTGTACAACAAAAATATGAATCAATGGAAATCAAAAATTTCCTACAGCCAGCATGTCCATTAGTCTGAACTTTTACAGTAATGTGCAGAGGAGACTTGGGAGTCAGTGCTGGAAATTACATTGAAGGCTGACCTTACAAATATGGTTCAAAGACAGTTCTTCCTCTTTACCACTGCAAGACAATTCCATTTCAGATCTTTGGTAGATTTGTCTTTGGAACAACTTTAGAATCATGCTGATGCTCAAAGTAGATCAAAATAGAATCAAATTTGAATTCAACTAAATATATATCAACTGAGTGAAACACAAACATGTTCAGTGCTGCCTTAATGCTTACACTCAGGCTTACTATGCTTTCACAATACAAAGCAGTTTAGAAATCCATAAACAGTTAGACTTTCTTTATGCTTGTTTTCATGTCCATTATTTGTTTCAAGGTTAATAGGTGCCTGTGAAACTCATTGCTTTCCCTGTCACTACCAGTCTCTCAGAGTTTGACCTTCTCACTGAATGGGATTTTTTAGGATTCATCAAAAGACAGCTGGTGTAATAGTATGTGACTTTCCTCTCCACTTTAGTTTGCCTTCCATTCTTTCTTATTTCTCTGCTACAGATGTGTATGTTTATATGTTGTATGCTCATCTGCAAATTGCTTGATCCTCTAGCTTTCTCTTTGGCTTTTTTCTGTATTATACAAGTTATGCTTAATCTTCAAGAAAAAAAAAAAACAGAATGTCTTAACTCTCATTTGTCTCTCTGCTCAGGATGGAACTTTTTCTTCATAAGAAAAAATGTAAATAAGTTTAGGTCACTATGAACAATTGAAAATTAAAGGCTTGATGTAAGTTGCATCTTGATTTTGTATAATTTCTGAACTTACCAGCCATCACCCATAACTGGTTTTTGGTGGTTTTTTTTTCTCATTTCAGAACCCTGGAATGTTTAGTAGCATCCTAGGTAGAACTCCATTCAACTGTCTCCGCTCAATTTTAATTAAAACAGCTTTTGACAACTTTTGACAAAATCTCTAATACCTCCCAACAGAAGTACCAAGAAAGTGCCATCTTCTTGGCATATGGACATGTAAAATACTCAATTTGTGGAAAACTAGTTGAGATCCCACATAACTTTCTTCCTTAGATCTCTGTTCTTGCATATTCGGATCCCTTTTATATCCTTGGAGGCTACCCATGATCTTTGGATTAAACAGGGACATTTATTTTGGTTTGATAAACCTGACTCTTTATCAAAGAGGAATATGAAGTCTTCTACAGTTATACCAAAATCATAAGACCTGGGAGGACTGCTTCTTTTCCCCAGTGTATAATACATCCACTTGAAAACTGTACTGAAAGTGACATTCTGGCATGGGGAGCCATTCTTTCCGCCCCAACTCCACATGCCCTGTTTTCTATTTTACCAAATAAAGGTAAAGGTCTCTCGGACACATCAGAGGGCTGACCTCCCAAATCTAACCTATGGATTAACTTCCTTCCGAGCCTTGTTTTCAAGCATGTTTTTCTGTGCACCAACCACCCATCAGGGAAGCTGCAAAATTACGAAGTTGGTTCTTTGATGTTAGGTCAGTCAAACTCTTCTGTGGACTCACTTTCCTCTGCATCCCTTGCTTCAAAACATGCTGCCTACATATTTCATTTCTGGATGAAAGGCGGAAGAAAATATCTGCGGTCATCCATGAAGCTGATGAACTATGGAAGGCAACCACATAAATTTAGAACTATTCAGTCCTAGTAATTGCACTAGCTTTTGCCCTTCCTTTTGGTATAGAAATCAATTGTAACAGGAAGAGATTCAATTTCCCCTACTTTTTGTGCCTTTCCAGCATCAGTCTTGTGACATAAAACTGTTCAATTTCTTCTCTCTTGTTCCCTTCTTCTTCTTGTACTGAGGATTTAGGGATTTGACTGCAACTAGCAAGTAGGTGCCTTGTGCTAGGAAGTCACTTTATTCTGCTATGTGTCAGATGACTGCATGAACCATGAAACATCTTGCTTTGTTTCTGGCTTTCAAGTTTCATTACATGCAAGAGTACAATCAAATAACAAAAAGTACGGAAAGTTGTGTTAGATACAGCTTTGAAAAATTCTGAAATGAGATTGCTTTTGAAAAAGTCTTATTAGCTTTCAAACTTACCAAGCAATAAAACTTGAGTTTTGCAAGATTTCTAACAAAAAAAACCACACTTGAATCTAACCTAGATATTATTGCCTACTCTTGTTGAAAATGCCTGTATTATCTGAGATTAATTACTCTCTTGTTCATATCAGAGATTCCCAAAGCACAGGAGAAGCTCTGGAATCACTACAGAATGTTTCCACACATCTGCTTTTTAGAAGTGATTCTAAAGCAGCACTTATTTTTAGAAATAAATAAGTAGAATTTTAAAAAAAAACCAAAATAACAAAACCAAAAAAATCCAACAGAACAAAACAAAGCAAACAGACCACAGACAATTAGGTTCTTCAGCTTTCTGATTAGTTTCTCAAGTTCATGCTCAATTGCTATAAGTTTCCTAGGCTACAAAGCACAATTGTTAAATTTCTGCTGCTCTACTGAAACTACAAGACAAAACCTGATACTGGGCCAATTTATATCAGAAAAAAAACTCAGCATAGTATCATCAAATTATTTTTTTAACAGTTTGACTTCCATTTAATCAACACATAAGGAAAGCAGGATGGTTTAATAAACACTCAGAACAGCAATGTTATGAATAAAATAATTCAGTTTTGTATTAAAACTCCTGTAATTGAGTTATGTCTGTTTACTAGATTTCTGCCAAAGCCATCAGGCATCAGGAGGCTTTGCAGTAACACAAGCATAGCAGTTCTAAATTGTCAAGGAGTTTGACGCAGTAACTCCATGGGAATATTTACATAAATGAATTATGTGAAGCAATTTCTGCTATTAAAAAAATCCAGAAACTGCAGACAAAACCTTTTTCCTTCATTTGTGGGTTCATTATTAAAGCTGGAAAGCAATTCAATCTCCATTTCTTAGTTCTTATGAACCATTTAGGACAGGGAGAGGATTTTTTTGAGGAGACAAAGAGCAATACACAATAAAAAGCCATGCTCACATATGTAATGCAGCTTCCTTCTGAGCATGTGCCTTTAATTTGCATCCTGATACAGCCAGAGATAAAGTAACATTGCTGATAACTTTGTCTTCAAAGCCAGGCTTTTTCTGCTTAGTAAGTTCAATTGGCTGTTAGGATTTGCTTTTGTCAGGGTCCTAAGCAGAGATCAGCAGTGCATTTTCATAAAGTTGTTTTACTTCTTTTTTTTCCTTTTCTCCCATTTGGCTTATGTTTGTCATTTTACAAGTCCATCCTGATCACTCTCACTCTCAAAGAGGGTAGGTATCATTCTTGTCAGTTTATCTTAGACAAACCATCAACCTTTCTGCTTCTGTTCCCAATTCTAGTTATAAATTGTTATCTCACATGGCTTTTGCACTGGAAAATATCATCCCTCTGTCTAATGGGAAAAGGGATCTCATGGTCCACACATCTGAACATATTTTTTAATCTCAAATCGCTTATTAAGATGCCACTGTCTTCTGTCCAAATCCATATGGGAGTTGACAGCTATACAATGCTTAGAATACTTCAAGGTGACCTGCTTTGCTTTGTCTGTCTCTGCAACAAAAATGCTTTTTGTAGTGGTCAAATTTTGCTGTTTACCTGATCAGAAGTGGTATTTTCACCTGTTCAACTCTACTGGAATAAATTTCCCAGACATATTCATTTTTATGGATGCAATTCTTATTGCAGTGTTATTACAGACTGTGTCTTTTAGGGCATGGCTTTGCAGCTTGGGAACAGCTACTAAAAGTCAGTCAAACCAGATTTTCTTTCCTATTTATGCTTGTATATATTTGTGCCCATTTTCTCTGATTGCAGCACAGCCATTAAGGCTGCTGGTTAAGCCCTTCTTTCTCCACAGCATTTATTAAACCCAATTGCATTGTTTGACAGGAATTTCTAGACTTTCCACTAGCTAATATTTAATCAAAAAAGTGGAGCCACTACTTACCCTTGACAATGTCTAACAAATAATCAACAGGTCATCCTGACTTTGCACACCTCCAGGAAAGATAAAATGCTCCAGAATATTGTGTAGAGGCTCTGCTTCGACTCTTGTCTGTTTTATGCCAGTGGAATTGACTAAAGACTTTCCTATCACTTCTAATGTCTTTTCAGTACATATGATAGAATCCACAATTACTACTGCAGTGAGAGGGCATATTCCTTATTTGCTGTCCAAATAGAAATTGCTTCCAGTCTTTTATTTCAGGGTAGGGATTTTTAGCAACCATCTCTAAGTTTAATTTCTAACTGACTCACCAGACTTATTATTGAAATAGTATAAATATTTGCTATTTTCTGTGATATTTGACCATTTATCTGTTGCTTAACCTTAAAATGTTTGCTTATTCAAAACTCTTATTTACTTAAATCACTGGCTGTTCCATATAGCTCTCCCCTCTGGTTTGTGTTGTTTCTAAATTGCCTGTTGCACTGTCAACAAAGAGTATGCTTTGTCTGGCAGCAGTTTCACATTAAATCTACAGAAACAATGTTAGTCTAGTACGTATTGACCTTAGAAGAGCTAAGAAATGAAAAGGATGCATTTTTCCACCCTTTTAATAATTTTAAAATATGGTTTCTAAAAAGTGATGGACTTACTCTGTTTCTTTACATGAAATATAGTCCCTTCTATTTTGCTGGTAAATGTGTTAAAGATAAGAGGCTGACTGTTTTCAAATAAAAATTACATAACTCTCATGATCTTTGCCACTAATTTCCCACTTCTACTAATTGGAGTGTGGCCAGAATTGAGCTCTTGAGTTTCAGTTCCATTTGTAAGAAAATAACTCTTCTTGTTTCCCATTTTGTAGTGTTAAGAACAACTATTCCTTCTTAGTATTTATCCTGACAGATGCCAGCAGAGTAACCAACTGTGCACCTTTACTTGCTGCTTCAAAGCAATGATAACTAGTGAGCTTTATGGTCAGGAAGTAATTTTCTCATAAAACTCTTGTCTTCATTAGTTCTTATTCTATTTTCAGAATAGCTCTCACCCAGTTTGAACTGGGCAAGCTAATAATCACATAGTGTGTCTAACAGGGGAATACTGTCATGTGTCTATCCCAAGTATAGATGCTATTGAGCTGTGCATTTGCACATTGGTTTTACAGATGGGGGAATTTGATCCGTCCTACATAAATACAGAGAATGACAAGCAATGTCACATACTTCTCTCTCTTCTATTTTGGCTGTTTAAGAGCAAAGTAAAACCCAGCTAAGTATCAGTCTAAGTACTACACCTCTGTTGCCCCAGTTGGCCAGCTGTAAGGAGTAGGCAGACTGACTCATAGATGACCTGATTTCTTTCCTGTCATTTGACAGCATGTAGCTTGGAAGTGGAACTAACACAAGCATCAGGGCCTATTAGAGAAGAGCAAGTTGGAATGAGATGCAGCTCCCTTGGTATTTTAGCCCTTCTGCATCCAATATAGTAAAAGAGCTTAGGGTTTACGAACTCTCACCCACAGCAGAAGGATCCCTTCCAACAAGCTACTTGGTATTTCTGTGATGAGGCCATGAGAGAGACTGAACAGCATTGCACAAAATTCTCATGATACTTAGAGGAAAGCTCTCACTGTCGTATCATGCATAAATGGTATAATCACCTCACTGGTATTCAACTGATCTCAAAATCTGAACCAAGACTAAAGCAGAACTGCAAAAACAAATGTACCACTGGAGCATCAATGATGTAGAGAATTGGACATTGAAAGAATAGCCTACTCAGATAGTATTTCTTTCTAGACCACTTAGTGTCTGGAGTCCCTGCTCCAGTACTTTCCAATTGTTTCTGCCTTAGCACACAGCCACAGCTGAAATAGCTACATTTCTTCACTTATTCCTGAAGGAAACACTGTCTATATATAGTATTTAGCTACAGTGACTTGCAGATTTTAACTGTGATTCTGTGCTGATTTGTTTCTCATGTATTCCTTTAAAAAAAATAGAGAGGGAGATTCTACTTTAGCCGTTCATACAGTTAGTTAAGCTGGTGACAACATGATGTACATGTACACAAGCAAACCTTCCAAGAGCTTTCTTCTTTCCCTGTCTTTCTGTGATAGTTGTCCAGCTCTGCTGTAAGTTATTGCCCTCAAAGTGCCTCTCAAATTGATGTGTCAAACTTCACCTTGGGGTCAGCCATGGCAGTGGCTTGTCACAGGATCCATTCATGTCAAGTGTAGAACTGGAATGTTCAGAAATGGGATTTCAGCCTGGAACTGCTCCCTGCATGAGCACACTAAATGTGAGGCTTATGAGGTTATATTAACCTTCCCACCCAAACTGCAAGATCAGGGAAGACTACACCTCTGACTGGAGGTGAAGAACACACGTCAGACTACCCTTGGGTGGTGGTAATTTATCACTGCAGTAACTGTTACAGAAGAATTTAAATAAAATATTCAGTGGAAAGGATGGAAGAATAACAAACATACTGAAGAAAAAACCCATACTTGGTTTCCCTTTATGAGAATAAATAAATTTCCCTATCACAGAGGCATATATCTTGCTAAATTTCTTTAGTGAGATAATTACAGTGTTAATTACCTGAAAATCATTCACAGGTCTTACTACGCTTTTCTTAACAGCCCCTCTGTGAGAGAAGAAAGTGTTACTATTCCAGTATTGCACAGAAAGAACCAGGGCATAAGGAAAATATGGCTTTTGCAAGATCACCCTTGGTGTCTGTTATTCACAGCACTTGAAGCTATTGCCTGTGATACAAGTCCTTGCTGAGGCAAGGAGGCAATGACAGTATCATTATTATGTAAAAAAATCTGTTGCTTTAAAATTAAATTTCTGGGTTTTTTTGGGTTTTTTTTAGATTTTGTATTTACTTATGTGAGGCCTCATGCAGTAGGAAACTTCAAAGACTTGCATTTTCTGGTTGGAAGTATACAACTGGATAACTTTTCTGTTAGAATTAGCTGTAAGATATGCAAATATTTTTCTCAAAATTATTGCTGTAAGCCTATTTATATCCTATTTATATTTATACTCCTTTGCACATGATGGCAAAGGAGAGCTTTTTTCTTTGGTTATCCTAATGTAACCCAAGATAGATGCAAAAACCCAAAAAGATAAAAAAGCATGTTCTACTTGCAGACCATGTACTAGTTTTAAAAATGTAGGAAAGAAAAGGGGTAATAGAAATTGTTTTCAGGATTCCTCTATTCCTCTAAATAACAGTGTATATTCACAGACCTTGTCTCCAAATATGGTTCAATGGATTTATTGCTGTGTGATTTATTCCTTTACACCACTTCAGAACATTTAAAAGTTTCCAGGAAGCATTGTTGGATGTGTATCTCTGAGACGCTACCTGTATTGAAAAGTAGCAGCTGCAAAGATCACTCTGGCTTTTTTCACTGAATTGGAGTAACAGGAAAAATTAACTATGTTGATTAGATGGGGTTTATTGATGGGTCAAAGGGCCACTCCAAATTCTGTGCTCTCCTTTTCATACTTGCTTTAAAACACATATATATCCCCTCAGTGTTTTTAGAGCAGCAAGACAAAGACGGCTTATTTCCTTTCTGGCATGGTTGGAAAGAGAAATCAATTTTTGCTTAGTTTGAAACCCAGAAAAATCACAGTGCTGTCAAACTCAAAGAAAAGTAGGAGTCTAATTCTTGCCCCTGGTAAGAGCAAAGAACTTCTGCTTGCACATACTTGCTAATATGGACAACACCAAGCACATGGGTTAACTGTGACCTGATGGAATTAACTGAAAATTCAATTCCTGTGTTTGAGTCTTTATCATTTTTGTTGAAAACCAACACTGCCCACTGAAACAGAGTCTAGTGTAAAATGTGAGTGCTTTCAGCTCTATAGGGCTAGTGTAGAGTGCAATATAAGAATGTTCTCCATATTGCTTGTGTTCACTGAGGTCTGTCTCCCTGTCATTTTAGTTCATTGGGTCTGTATGGTTCTCTGAGCATTTTAGATGTATAGCTATACTTTGAATTTACTTTCCTACCTTAGTGGTAAATGGACTTTGTGGGAAGAAATCTGAGTATTAGTTTACATCAAATAAACAGGTTTTTTTTAAGCTATGAAATGTGGGGAAGTTTCACAAATTGAAAGAGCCAGAAGCTGCCAATTATTCATTTCTACAGGACTCCTACTTCAGACAAGATGTGAAGGTTAATCCGTTATGAAACTTTTTTCCTCCTTACTTTTCTAAACCATATCTAAAGACTAAAATGATCATCAGTAACTCCTTTTGTGTGGGTAGTAGAGGAGGAGAATTTTTTTATGTCAAGTAAGTATACACACCTACATATGGTGCTATTAGGAAGGTTAAATACATAGTGACTTTCTAGGTAAAAGTTTAATTTAAAGGAAAGACATTATTCAAAGTCATAAACCAAGAAGTAACTTGCTTTTCAGCTGCTCAGAAAAGATAATTTTCTCTCAAAACAAGCCCATCTTTCAACTGTGTATAAGGCATTTACACTTGCTGTATTAAGGGCAAACAATTGCCCCACACTTGCCTTGCTCATCAGTTTGTCTTGAGGGTGCTAGGAACTGTACAAGAAGTCAAATTTACAGTGAGGGATCCTGTTCATTTCCCAGCAATTACAGCGCATCCCACTGCATAGCTGAGTTGCTATAACACTCCAGTTCACCTCTGTTGCCGTTAGGTTTCCTTGTGGGACAGTCATCCTAATGATCTGTCCATTTACAAAAAAAACCCCAATCAACCAACCAAACAAAAAAAATTCAAAAACAAAAACAAAAAACCAAACAAAAAAAACCCAACCAAACAAACAAAAAACCAAACAAACAAACAAAAATACACACCAAAAAAAATATTTTTGTCCTCAAAGGAAAAGGCAGCACGGATTTTCTTGCTCTTTTCCATGGACAGCATTCTTTTGGCACGTATCCAGAAATGACTGTGACTTGCAGATGAGACATGCTTTCATTATACATTCAACAAAAATATTACCATCATATGTGCCAAAACCTTGAACACATACAGATGGCCAGAGTGATACAAACGAATTGATTAAGATAAAAATAAGTTTTTTTATTTTCTTCCATTTCTAATTGTCTTTCACAGAATTAATTTCAAATAGGTAAAAACTTAATCTATATTTGCACGTTTTCTGAACATGCAAGAAAGACCATTAAGTGGATGTTACACTTGAGTATTTTTAAAAAATAATTCCACAAACTTCTACTGGAATTGAAGATGACAGGGAAGTTATGTTCTGTTCTAAATGTGTCTCATTTATCTCATAGGATAATTGTGAAATTTTATGGTATTTGGCTTGCATATAGAGGTTTTTCTGCGTGATTATTTAGTAGATATTTATAGCTTCATTAACAGCAATCACTGTCTTACTCAAACTAGGTACCTGAAATTGTTATGTTTGAGCTACACCTTCATGAGCCAAAATAGATATACCTTATATCTAGATGCAAACACAAAGTGAGAGTGTTTGTGCAGAATAGTTTCAAATATCTCCTAATTATATTATCACATTAGTTTAACATTTATGTACATTTTGCAGGAGGAATTTTAGAGGAATTATTTTTTGCTGTTCCCAAAGCAGGATCCCACTTAGTTTCAATACAAACGTAAATCACAATTCACACTCTCATTTTGTGGAACTTTTCATACAAAAGTGTTAAAAAATGCAGATTATTTGCATTTTCAGTTTCACATGGCAATGCAATCTGTTACCTAATCTCCACATTTGGGAATAAATAGAAGACAAGCAGGCACAAACTAATAGATAGTTTAAAGGGCATTTTGAAGTAGGAATAAAATTCTTTGCTATCTCATTACAATTAAATTTCATTGTAAGTTCACATGTTCAGAACTTTCCCATGGAGAGAGTGTCACATGAGGCCAGGCCACTTTCAGTGGTCCTCTGATCTACAATTTGGTTTCACAACTAAGGAAAACTTTCTGCACTAAATGCATGTCTCAGCCCTTTGGACTAAATACTCTTGGTTCTGTTCTTACTAATGACAAGCAGACATTTGAAACTATGGTTTGAAATTTAAGCAAGCCCTAAGAAGAACAGCAGCCACATCATATCAAACTGAGAGTGTCTGAAATGATACAAAAATACATCAGTGTCATTGATACAACTGCGTCATTGGCTGACTGGCTTCATACAAGTTGAGTATTCAGGAGGAAGCCATTTCAATTTATTCTTGTTTCTAATGCCAAAAGCAGTTGCATTCCAAGAACTGAGAGGAAAACTCTAGTATCACTGAGAATTTGAGTAGACTGATGGTTTGAGATTATTTTATTTTCCTTTGGATGTAATTTTCACTCGAGGCTGTCCAGTGTGTTCCTTGTTAGTGCTACTTTATTCTAAATGAGCTGACCATTCTTTGTCCATCAATGACTTTTGATTGTGAATTTTTGACCTGATTAGTTCCAGTGTTACATGTTTTTTTCATGTTTTCTATGCCCTATATTACTGTATTACTAAGTTACCTACATGAACAATTACCCTATTTTACTCCTATTATCTTTGTCATGTTTGGGTGGAAAATCTCAAGTAGAGTGGCAGAAGCAGCCTGCTCTGCAGAAATTACAGCACTCTAGTCAACTAAACTAGCATAATAAAGTTGCTCAGAGCAACCTGCCAAAATCTGTAACTCCTATTCTTATGTCTAGGAGCTTTGTTTGGGCTGTACATTTCAGAGAGACAAACTGCCTTTCCTTTTTCTCCTTGCAGAGATGTCCAGACAGCTGGAGATTTATTTTGCCCTCTGGGCTGCTCTCCATTAGTCTCAATGGTTTCTGTTGAAATTGTTTTGAATTTTCTAATGAGCTTTAAAAACTTGACATGTTGGAGTTTTTTATTAAATTTTAATTTTTTTTTTTTAATTATGTAAATAAAGATCATCTGTGACAGTTGCATGAAAGAAACAACAGACTGAAAGACTGGTTCACAAATTATTTTTCTTCAAGAAAAAGCTTTGATGATTATTCTCCATCAAACAATAAAATTTTGCAGGAAACAGGACCCAGTATATGCAGCATATCAAGGCAATGGAGCATCTCGAAATATTTTTTCATTAACATTTAAAGGGGAATAATGCTCATAAAAATACTTACAAAATATTGAGGTCAGTTTCTTTTTCCAAAGATACAGAACACAAACTGACAAAAAGTATTAGCAGGTGGACCTTCAGTCTTGGAGTTTATTACACAAACATATTCTTCCAGCTGTATTCACCTGACTTTCAAGCTGATTTCTGTTGTGAGTACAATTATTTGTGTTGATGAGGATTTGAACCTGGAAAACCTCATTTAAAAGCACAGATGGCTGGTTATGGTTGCTGTCTGTATCCAGTGTCCTATACTGAACCAACTCTAACTGACAAGGGAAGGCTGATGCATCTGAAAGTGTTTGTTGTTGCCAGAAAGAGTCTTCCAACTCTTTATAAAATTATGCTTAGGTAAAACTGCTGCTTATGAAAACATGTTGATTTTCATCAGAATTGAGACAGTGATTTATAATCATAGTATCACATTGTTTACATGGAAGATGCTTCTTTAAAAAAATACAGCACATATATATGTGCAATTTAGTGATGAACTTCTTATTGTCATTCAGTGGGAATTAACATAACCTTTTGTAATTAACAAAACAGCACAGTATGAACTATCTTCTAGAGAAGGAGAAGTCACTATATTTTGTTCCCCATTGATTCTCCCTTTGAACTAATTCCTGTGAACAAGAGGAACTGGGAGTTGCCTCTGGTGTAAGATTCCATCACAGCTGTGACATGAGGAAAGAGCACTGAAATGGTGGGGTGCTCTATGACAAGAGTGAATATTATGCTATTTGTTTAAATTTACCAGGATCCGACATTTTGAGGAAACATACGCCGTGCCTAGTTTCACTGGATCAAAGCTTTGTCCCACTTCATGGAGAACTCAGAAGCAAAACAAGGAAGTGTTTTGCTTTCCCCTTTACTCCTGTTCATGCTCTCTAGAAGAAAGGTGTTGATCCAGCTGTTTAGTTTGCAGCCAAATATAGAGCTGCATATTACCAAAACCATCAAAGGGGATTTCCAGTACAAATTTGCCAGTTCAACAGCTCTTCATATCTGGAAAATCAGCTTTTTGCTGGTGAGCTGAACCAAGGCATATTAAAAATTATAATTTTTTATATGTGTTTAGGAGGGTTTATTCCATGGTTTACTACGAGAATTTTGACAGAAAATGTCTAATTGTTCGGCAACTCTCAGAATGCCTTTTCTCCTTATCAAGATGCAAATATTTTCATAGGATTTTTATTTTCCTGAAGCCTGTGAACCATAACGATAACAGTCTCACTGAAAATTTGAAAGAGCATGAAATGTATACAAAATAGAAGCTCAGAATGAAAGAGATTGCCTGGAATAAACACGGATAGCATAGTAAAGCAAAATTGTTGGAGATTTCTAGAATACTCATCCCCAGTACATTGTCCTACCTTAATACATTGCAATTAATCCACTATTTCAGATTAAAAAATATATCCTTGTGTGCAAATGTGAACTGTTTGTGTATATGAAAAGTATACTTGAACTCATAATTTCCCATTTTAAAAAAAAAAACAACCCACTTCAGGATTTTTACACTGAGCTTGGTTTACAAAGCTGAATTGTGGCAGTTTCATTTTTGACCTAATTTTCAGAAATTAAATTAGAGAGTACTAAACAGAAGGAAGAAAATTTAAAACTTCTGAAACAGATAAACAGTAAAAGAAAAAAACCAAATAATTAAAACTACATTCACATAACGAACATTATAGACAAATAGAACACACAGACACGCGTACACAAAAGAATAAAAACAGATGTAATCACTGCAAAGTAATTTAAATGGAAGTACTTATTAAGGGCATTGGGAGGTCAACAGTAAAATTGTGCAGCATAAGATACATTTAAGTCTCCTGGTGTAAGGACAATTCTTGCTTCAGTAGACTGTTTGTCTTAATGAATTCCCTATTTAGTGCTATTCTGCTATTATCTCTTAATTTAGTTATCTTAGATATAAAACCTGATTCTCGCACAAGTATATAGAAACAGTGTAATTCATAAAGTGTGCTCCCCCAATTAAAGAGCACAGATGGATTCCTTAGCTATTTCTTCTGGGCAGAAGCAAATTTTTTCAATCAAAATCTGTTCAAAAATAAAAAGAATTGAAGAAGCCTGCAAGCACATTTCTGCATCTCCTCACCACATATATCCTGATATGAAAAGCAGATGAGTAAGACTGTATGTAAAGTAGAAGATTTAACCTCTTAGCACTTTCAAAGTGGTGATGGGGTAAGAGAGAGGTTCTGAAGCAAAAGTTGAATCATGCAAACCAGAATGTTCAGATTCACAGTCTCTGAAATCTTCCTGCCATGCTGAGGGCCAAATTTAGGCAGAAAAGAAAAGCTGCAAGGCCTGGTTGAGAAAATGAGATATGGTCTGATTTACTGGGAACAAGATTAAAAAAACAAACAAACAAAAAAAAAACAATTAGAAAACCAATCCAAACCCAACCAAAAAAACCCATGAAACAAAACCAACAACAACAACAACAAAGAAAACAAACAAAATAAAACCCAAAATCCCCTCCAAAAATCCAAAACAAAATAACTTTAGAAAAAAAGGGAGTCTGTACAAGAAGGGAATAAAGATTTCATATAAACCAAAGTGGAAACCAGCTGCTAATGCTTTCGATGAAAATGTTACAGGGGGCATTTTTAGGAGAAAAAAAAAAAGAAAGAAGAATGGGAGAAAAATATCAAACTTGAAAGAAATGACCATTTGAGATGATGGACCCTCTAGGGATTAAATCAAAATAATTCTTCCAACTTTTGCTAAACAGGGTGGCCCAAAGTATGACATTTTTGCAGGTGGTGTAGAGTTTATTTGAAGACACCATATCAGAAGCTCTCATCAGACGTATGCCTCCTGCGTTAAAAGAATAAAACTAGGATGGCTAAACTGAATCACAGAATCATAGCCATAAAATGGCCTAGGTTGGAATGGACCTTAAAGATCTTCAAGTTCCAACCTCCCTGCAGTGGGCAGGAAGACCTTCCAGCAGACTAGGTTGCTCAAAGACTCCTCCAAGTCAGCCTTGGCTGAATGTGCAGGCAAGTTCTTAAGAACAAAAAGGTTGCCTTGATAAAGCTGAGGCTCTGCCCAGCTGAGGGTATCAGGTAAAACCACAAGCACTGGCAGGTTAAATCTGAATGCATGCCAAACTAGATTTTGAGGAAAAAAGCCTTGCAAAGACACAAAAAGCAATAATAAATTCTTTTTCAAATACATCAGGAGCAGAAAGCTTGCCAGAGAAGTGTGAGAGCCAATAGATAAGCAAGGCATGAAAGCATTTGCCATGTACAAACTTAGGGAAGTTTCCATGCTGAAACTCTTCTTTTTAGAGGAGGTGTTAGAGAATCTGTCACAAACTGAAGTGTTAGTGGAACAGATTATAGAACAAATTGACAGAATACTCAAACCACCAGAACTGGATGGCTTCTGCCCAAGCTCTAATGGAATGCAAACGTGAAATGGCTGAACTATATAAATTCATAGCCAGACTACATAAATTCTCACTTAAAGCCACTTAGGTAAAGGTGGCAATGGGAAGGGCAAAATGACTTTTTAAAAAGAGGTCCAGAGAACAATACAAAAGTGCAGAGAAAGATCTAAGTTTTAGAACAGTTTCAGCATGATGAAAAAGTATATCAACACCACCCTGCCTGCAAAAGAGGCAACTGCCATGACACTGTGCAGAAAGGAGCATGTTACAGAAAGTATTGAAAGCTGGTCATCACTTTTTCTAATGCTTGAATGAGCAAATATCAAATTAAACTAATTAGTGTCAGATTCAAAAGAAAAAGAAAAATTTTTCAAACAATCATTACTTCAGTCGTGAAGCCTTTTTTCATGGAGTTGGGTGGGTTTTTTTGTACAGATTTGACTTTTGTTCAGTTGGGAAGACTTTTTTGTCCCCTGATTGGAAAGATTTCATATGAGAACAAAGAAAAAGACCAGAGGCTAGGAGGCAATGATTTACAGAAAAAGATTTAATTCATGTGTTTTAAATAAAGAGGAGATCACTGAAGGAGGATGTAAGTCTTCAAGTACCTAAAAGGATATTATTGCATAGAGTTAAGGAACTCTTCTCCATGTCCACAAGGACAAAAAGGAATACGTTTCAGTCTGCAAATTAATTAATAGCAGGAATAAATTTTGAATGGTAGGGAAGAACTAGAAGAGATTCCCTGGAGACTCAGTATAGCCCCTACCCTTGCAATACTTTCAACTGAACTGACAGTAATATTGGATGATTATACACAGAGAGGAGGATGGTCTACATTGCTCATTGAGGGATATTTTAATCTTTGATCTGTTCTGTTGCTATTTTCTTCTCCTCAGAGTAAGAGAAGATACATTACTCCTCCTTTTACTTTGGTGGCTTTTTCTGATTATTCTTTCATGCATTTATTTAAGTTGTTAACCCATTTACCAATTTGCCATGGTTATCAATGTAACCCATTACTTCCCAGATCTAAAAAAGTATGTGTGAGGTGTGGACATTCCATAAGATTACAGTTTTCCATGACTGAGAGATGTCCAAACCATGCAGAAAAGGGATCCTCCAATTCAAATAGTAGGGAAGTATATGGTAGTCAGAGGAATGTTTTGACTGGATAACTGTTGTATTGTTTACACAATGATTTCAACTTACTTTAATATAGTTCAAGTATTTTCATGCAAAAATCCTCAACTCAAAACTAAAGGCACGATGTCAATACATTTCCAGTAAATTAATTATATTCTGTCTATTTTCTTACCCCAGGACTGCTGTTTCTCCATCAAACCATCTCAGGTAGTGCCATGTGGTGCTCTAATGCAATGAGGACATGCTTAATACACTAGCTTTTAAAAGCAGTTAACAAAATAAGAAGAACATTTTGATCAAAGCATTTAAAATTTTGGCCTCAGATTTTATTTTTTTTTATGCCAAAAAGTGTTTCTTAATTTAAGCCCCTAAAAGACATAGATTTGCTTTCCAATATTCTGGATTTGACAGACAGTGGAAGACACCCATAGGATCTGTGGGTGCTGGCAGTGAAGCCAGACCAGACACTTCCAATATAGGTGTCTAAATATGGATTAAACTGCCTCTCTTGAGGCACCCAAATTTGAAAATGATTGGCTACAATCCCCACTGAAGCAGCTCACACCATTCTCTACATGGTCTGTGAGCCAAAGTTCTAGTAGCAATTGTTTTAATTGGAGAGGGTTCAGTTTTCATTTTTCTAAGAGAAAACTGGCCAGTCCCAATTATGGAAACAAATCTTCAGCATAAAACTTTTAAAAAACATAGAAATTCTCCTGGGGAAGTCACTAGCAGGTCAAAATTAGCTTTTCCAGAAGAGCTGACAGTTGTTTACATTTTAATGTGGAGGAATCCAGCAAGTCTGCAAGTTTATTTTTAGCAGCTGTAAACTGAGTTATTTAACTCCTTTTTCTCTGTGACTGGAGCAGAGACATAAAAATGATTAACACAGTGGCCAGCTGGTGCCTGAGCTTATGCTAGAGTTCAGATGATGAATACTGTGTTAATAAGAAAGCAGTAGGATTCTTTCACATTATATTTCTTGTGATGCCTCATCTAAATATTTGCAATCTGACAGCCTCTGTGCTTAGAATAGCCCTGGTTGCCACATAAAATGCTGGGTTGCTATCTCTGAGCAGGATGAGTCTGCTTCCTTCCTTGTGGAGCAAAGCTGGCAAAGAATATTTTGTTACCAGTGTCCTGGCTTCATCACTGGAGCACAAGTCCTGCCAGATCGAGTGATGAAAGCTGTGGCAGCTGCTCTCTCAGGGGTTGTGAGTGAACTAGCAAAAGCCAAAAGTCATCCAAGCCTCCCTGCAATAGGAAAATGAGAGACCTGCTCCATTTAGTGTCCCCTGTGGTGCAGAACTGTGGCTGCTGCTCTCCAGCACGATCCTAGGGAAAGCACCCCAGGCAGCCTGAGCTGCTCCCTGCTTACAGGAAAGCCAGCAGTTCAACACTGCTGCTGCTGCTAGTCCCGTGTGCTTGTCAGGGAAAGGAGTTTGCTGCACTGAATTAATTCCCTTGTAAGTGTGAAGCACCCCCCTGTAAGACACTTGCAAACTGGTGTAAAACTGAAATTCTGGTGTAAAATCAGAATTGTCTCAATTATAGATCAATCCAGTCACAGGAGTTCAGCTCGGAGATCATGTTTTCTAAAAGGACAAAGCTGCTTTTTCCTCCAAAGCCACCATTAGGGTCTGAATCCAGGGAGCAGTCAGAACAGTGAGTGTCAAAATCATTTCGCCAAAGAGCCATACCAGGAAAGCATGTTACCATGTGTAAAGGAACCAACATTTCTAAATTATGCACATTGAGAAAGATAAACCATCAGGTTTCATTATATTATCATGGGTGTATGGTCAAAAAATAACTCTAATCAAAAGAAGATGAGAGGCAGTCACATAACCTAAAATGGATGGCTAGTAGCTTCATGGTTTGGCTTCTGTTCATAAATAAGACGTAGACTTCTGCCCTTTCTCTGGCACATTATTCAACTTCAGAGTCTGTTTCTGCATATATCTCCAAAACCATGCAATTTAATTAGCTAGCCTCCAAGGGGGCTGGAAAAATATTTATGGAATATTTGCATATGCTTTTGATCTGGGAGGCACAGCAAAGGGCAAAGCAGTATTTACATGGGGTTTGACAATAATTGCAAGCCATCTTTGTGTTTGGTTTTAAAGGGAAAGCTGAATTACATTACAAAGCATTGAACTATTCTGGCAGAAAGCACATAAAAATATCTTGCATATCTGGTGACCAAACCCTTTATTGACACAGTCTCCTTACAGGTCTTTCATATTTCTCACTGTTATGATCAAATCCACTCAAAGTTTGTCAGAAAGAAATGCATCTGAAATCATGCTTATGTTAGGATAAAACCTGTAATATCTCACTGGTTCTGTATGCATAATCACATAAGGATTCTGCAGGGAATTTTGTATTGCATACCTTATACAGCCGATTAAAGGCAAGGAAGACAATTTGGATAGATCGGTCATTTTCTTATCTTGCTAACACAAAGTCTTTATTGGTGAGACCCATATCAATCAAGTTAATCCTGAATTACTTCTCTGTGAGACAAGTTAATATTAACAGGCTAACGTTATCTGTGTGTTTCTTTGTTCTTTCCACATGCATTCTGAATAACAAAAGAGTAGGCAAACTGTTGTTAAGGATCAAATATTAAGCCACTGTGTCATGTGAATTTTGGACAAGGAAATATACAGTATTTTCTAAGGCATTCTTTGTCCTTGAACTTAATAGTGAGATGTGAAAGGTGAAGAAACCTGAGTTAAGATTTTTCTTATAAGCTGCGTTTTTTTTTTCCTTTCTCTGTTTAGCCAAACACCACCAGCTGTTGGAACTGCCAATAGTTATGAGCTAAACAGTCCAACATAGTCTCACAGATACTGGCAACAACACTCAATATAATCCTTGCCAGACCACTGCCTTTGCAGTGTCATCTTAGTCCCAGAGTCTTGTCTATTGCCCTATATAAGTGGGCTCCTACAGACCTTCGATTGGCAGTGCCCTTCCCACAACTTAAGGAAGGGGGTTGATGGATATGAAATCTGAAATGAGAAAAAGCTGTGTTTGGTTATATTAAATTACCTGCCCAAAATAGCAGCCAACCCAACAGAAACCTGATGTTCACATCATGTTAGATCATGCACATCCATGTAAGCCGAAGTCTCCCATAGAGTCTGAAAGGAGGGCAGACTTGTCTCTAAGGGTTGGAAAATTCTGATCTTATTTAGTGAAAATCCCTCATATCACAAAGTCTCAGTGTTGAGATTTTAGGGTGAGAAAGGGAAAGAGACTGCATTTTTGTGTAGCTCAGGACAGAAGTTTTAATGGGAAGGAAAGGCTGCTATGTTCATCACCAAGTTTAAACTACAGCAAATGTAAACCTGTACCTGTTATAATACTTTGTTCCCAAACAGAGAAACTTCAAAATAATTGTGTTTGTAAGATGGATTTAATAAACATTTCCAGTCAAAGAATTTCTCCCTGTGAAGAGCACTTCAAAAGGATTCACTGTGTAGTGCCCATTTAGACCTCTCACCCACCTTACCACACAGGACATCACAATCAGTAAGAAAGCTTGCTTTGTGACTTTTAGAAAAATTTCTAATTGAAATATTTCCTGTCTATTTTCCTTACTGAAGATTAACTAAAGTCAGTATTCAGGCAAGTGTTTATATACATCAGATGCAGAAAAACAGTATTCCCAAATGACTGAGGTCCTTTAGAAAAGGACAAGGAGGGCACTGTGTTTGTGGGAGCTATGCATAATAAAACTACCTCTTTAAATTGAAAAGAGTTGAAAGGTCTCCCTAACATGCTAAAAATGGGTGACAAATAGAAAGCTATTCAATTCTAAAAAAAAAAAAAGAAAAAACCCTGAGAGATGGAATCTATGTGATTTAAATTAGGTTTGCTCCAATAATAAAAAAAATGACAGTGCCAACTGTCAAATGCAAAGCTGCCATTCCTGGTAGAAAAAAAATCACTTGTCTGATGCTAACTTAGGCAGCACAAAAAGATCCTTATTATTTGGAATGCAAATTTAGCAGAACAATAAAATGCCAACATTACCATGTAAGTGCACAATTTGGGATCTATCCAGTGACTCTAAATTTCAATTAAGAGAAACAAATTACTAGAATATGGACACACTTTCTCATTGGACAGTCTATCTTATTATCACAGAAAATATTGCAAATGCACAAGATAAGAGCTATCAAACTAGTTCTGTACTCTTTTTATACAAGAGCACCATCCTCTACATTCATAACTGTTCAATGTCTAATTATTGTCTTTTATAACTCATGTACCTTTAAGATGAGATCACTTGAGCCATAAAAAGGCCCTGAAATTAACCCTCTGCTACTTAGTGCACAGTTTGTCCCTCATTAAAATAGAGTAAAACATTCAGATGATGGTAGTTTTTGGAAGAGGGGAAAGCAAGCAATTGTAGAAAATTTGCTAGGACATACAAATAAATTTTAGCATTCATGTGTTCCAAAAGCCTAAAAACCCACAGCAGGGAAGCAATAGTTGAAATGGGGAAGGAGGGGTACTGCATGTTTTTGACTAGCTGGGTAGAGAAGTGTGTAAGAAAAAAAAACGGAATATGAAAGAGGGCAAGATTTAGATGGTAAACTCTCAAGTGGGTCACTCAGCAGACTCAGGCATTGTACTGGGAAAAAAATAGATGGACTCTTAGCGTGAAGAGCTATAAAACCTGTAGAAGGGGTTTTCTGCCAGAAAATATTTTTGCTCTTTTTCAACTCTATTAGCTGGTCTAATAATTTTAGTTCTCTATCCCTAAATCTTGCCAATGCCTCCCCATTTACTGCTCATATATATCTATATCCATATCTATATCTATATCTATATCTATATATCTCCAAGCTACTCCACTCCCATCCCATATTGGAGCTGGCAGTGTGCACAGCAAAACTTTGCTGGGCAGCACGGACAACTGCACAAATCCTTTGTAGGCTTGTTTTGTTTTGTGTGAAGTCACTGGTTAAAGACCATCATTGTTATAATTGGGAAATTAAGCTGTACCTAAAGAAATACACAGCTTTTGGTGTAGATATTGTTAATAGAATAAAAGGCAGTAAGTAGCTACTCATATAAGAACTGAAGCCAGTGATGTTTTTATTAGGCAGATAATTTTCTATTTTGAAATTCAGTAGTTCAAATTATATTGCAAACTGGGCCTCTTTTGAGATTTTCATTAAAATATCACATCCAATTGTTTCTCTGTTTTCCTAGTTCTCTCTTACATTTCTCCATGGACACAACTGAAAGACTTGTAATACAACAATCCTAACAAATTTTAGGAAATTATATTCCTTAATAGCACAATCTCTCTAATGTAACTTGCAGTAGGGTTTGCTTGTATTTTAAATACAGTGAGATGCAAAGGGTATAAACAAAAGTCAGAGGAAATAAGATATGCCAAAGAAAATCAATTATGGGCCTCAGCCTTTTCCATAACTCCCAAAATCCTGAGTGGTGGTGTAGTTCAAGGGTCTGAAGGCTCCACTGGGTAAGAATTTTGCTGTGTTAGGCACTACACCGACACATAAGGAGACAGTTCCTGCCCTGGAGAGTTTATCTGTTTAACCAAATTAAATACAACTTGCATTCCCTTTAATGTGACCTTTCTTCCTCTCTTCATTTTAAATGGCTGTGCAATGTACCATGCTGGGGACAAGTCTCTGTGATATTTTTATTTTGAATCACTGTTTAAGTGAAGTACTGGGTCTTAGGAAAGAAAGACATTCTTAACCAATACATAATGCTTGAATTTTTCATGACTCTACAGCAAGTAATAGTGTCATATACCAAGCAGCTTTATTTTTGTTTAAATACATGGACACAAATCAAGGTTTTGGTGAAACAGAAGAAACACCATTCATTCTTTGCTGCGTCTCTTAGTGACTGAGAAAAGGCAAAATTACTTCAGCAGGAGAACTGCTTTGCTTACCATTCCAATCCCCCTGCTTCGTTAAAAGGGCAGGTGACTTCTTTCAGACATCAAGGTGCAGGTATGGTGTTACTTCTCTGAGGGAAGGTGAACAAACTTTAACAGAATGTCTGACATGGATGTTTTAGAAAGGGAGAGATCACAAGGGAGATGACTGTGGATAGCATAATTACTGCACACGAACTGTGCTGCTTGCTTTTGTGTGGTGAGGATTGTGTTGTGCCCTTCAGCACACACACGCGCTCTCAGCAGCTGTGTGGAACAACGAGGCCACAGACTGTAAGGAAGATCTCAGTGTCAGGATTAGTATTTGTTTCTTCCCTTTTTCTGCCCATCAGGAACATACACCATCTCTGTTCTGATTAACAAGAGGGTTTGCACAGGCTTGTGAGAGAGTCATGGTGTAAGAATAAGGACAGCATTAACTGGTAGCTAGAGATAGGGAGTAGAGTAGGAGCACTGATTTAGTGGGATAATGTGGAGTGTAAATCAGACAATTATTGAGACCCAAGGGATGAATTAAATCCTGGAATATATACTCTGAAATATATCTCCTGAAATTTAAGTCTCACTGAAACAAAAATAAGAAAGAACAGATTCTTTATACCTAGAGCCCAGTTTAACTCCTGTGTAGCTCCATATTCTGAAAATCCACTCTATTAGGTTTATAACTACATCTAGTGTTATAATAAAGATTTGAAGAGGTTAAACTAAAGGCTGCAAATGGAAATTGCAAGCAGCATAAATCACTGATGATACTGCTAATCTTTCAAAAGTCTTAACAGGAACAATCTTTCTCATATGTTTTCTTATCATCTCATACCAATAGAGGTTTTGTCTGAGTACTTGCCCAGAAAGCCTCTGCAGGCAGAGATTAAATTAATTGTTAAAAATTATATTGGAAAACTATGTTCAATCTGCTGAAAGGTTTTAAACCATAGTTCAGTGACCCCATTTCATTCCTTATGCCCTGAGGGCTGTCTCCATTAGGAGGTGGTGAGGTGTCAAAATGAAAAGATAATTGATTAAGTATGAAACATGTTTGCTCATGACTGTTCCCCCACAAAGAAATGCCCTGAAGCAATACAATGCTCGAGCCTGAAGCACATCAGTTTTACTCTCTGTATCATTAAAGCGAAAGAGCCCAGCTGGGTCATCACACTGGGGCAATTCTGCTGCCCTCAGTATCAGGGCTATTACCCAGGATCTCTTGGCCATTCTCCATTACCAAAGGAGATGTCCGAGGCCTTCCATCTGAAAACAGATCCTGGACTTCAGCTCCAGAATTGGTAACAAAGACATTGCAAACTCTTGTACTGTATAAAAATCTAGGAATTAATGGATGAGTGTATAATTAGGGAGCATTGCCCTGAAACCTTTAAAAAAAAATTATGATGCATTTAGTCACAAATTCCTCCTCAGTTTATCAAAAATAGATTACTGGCTACTGAAACACTGGGATAAGGATCAGTGTTTTGCACAAATTAAATTACCAGTCTGGAAGTACCAATACATGAACTGATTAGTTCATGTATTAGATGCAGTTAGTCATTGTCTGCTGCAACAGAGAGCCAAAAACATCGGGCAGCTGTTAAAGAGGTGACAATGTGGCCATTCCATTTATCTGCCAAAAGATCTCTCTTAATGATTCTCATTCTCTTGAAGTACTTCTTGTATCAATCCTGAATATCTGCTAGAAGCAGAAAATACATAGATCTGCTGTCTGCCAACCCTACCACTTGCATCCAGAAGATTGTTTAAGATTATTAAGATTCATTCTAGTCTTAAAATTGATTTTGCAAGAACCTGTCTGTGTCTGATCTTAAATTTAAGTAATTTCTTTCTGCAGACAGGTACTTGTGGAATGTACACAAACAATGGAAAAGATGAAATGGAAATTCTGCCAGGTATGCATGGTAATAGGCTTTTTCTGTATCTGTTACCTTTGAATGCGTGGAAGCCCCATGATATCAAGTTTTATTCTGATCCATGTTCTGAAATTTCCAGACAGCAGTCAAAACCCCGGCTTCTGTTCTTTTTAATGGATGTTTTGGAAACTCAGTAGCACATAAACAGGGAAAGGGCAATGAGTGATTCTGTCCTCTTTCCTCAGAACATTAATGGAAGTGTTTTCTGAGAACCCACGACTGCTATCTTACATGTCAAATACAAATAATTATACCAAAATTGAGTTCTTGTTTCTCAGCCCTCATTCCTGAACATAGGAAAATCATAACAATACTTTCTAAAGCCAGACTGAAAACCTTTGATAAGAAATTATCTCGAGCCTGGAGCAGATGATTGCAGTTATTAGATTGTCACTACCTTCACGGGTTTCCCCAGAGGTGCCAATCACTGCAGCATCACTGATTTGAAGGGAAACAGAGAGCTGTAAATCATCCGCATTGTTTGCCAGATAATTTTAGAATACAGGAGGAGAGAGGAGAATATTCAAAACAAAGGGTCTTCTCTTCTAAGGCACCCTTCCCTGTTACATCCCTTACATTCCCTATCAACTTCAATGCCTATATAATTCCAAATGGACACTCTTCATAAAAGGGAGATTTTTAGCACCACAGAAAAATAAATCAGGTCACTGATGATGTCTTTCAGGTTTCTAGATAGCTTTACAGCAAAAGTTAGTAAGAACAGCAAAAATCTTTGTAGTTTTCAGACTGCTCTTTCAAATATTCCCCTTTTCATAATCACAGATCTCCTTGGGGTTTTTCTTTCGGAACGGAAAAAGTGCAATGGGCAGTTGTTTTCTTTCCCAGGAGTGGTTAGAGCACCGCTTCCTTTCCTTGAGGTGGCAGGGCTTCTGATTGACAAAAGCTAAGTTTGAGTCCCCATTTGGATATACAAATTTCGCTTTTGAATGGCTCAGAATTGAGCTATCAGAGTACCAGCTCTCAGCTAGGGTTTGGGCTTAATGACTGCCACTCTCTTTGGCCCATGAGGTCTGGGAGCGTGGGACAAGTTCAAGACCTGAAATTGAACCCCTTCTGGGAAAGTGCATTGTGCTAACTGAGAGAGACTCCTGGGACAAACCACTTTAAATAGCATTTGTTTCTAAGTGCGATAGTTCATGTGAAAATGCGTGCAGCACTAGCTCTTACAAATGTTTCACCTCAGAATGTATTCTGTATAAAGAACAGTCTCCAGCAGTTGCTGGATTTGCAGGATGTGGACAGGAAGAATAAGGAGGGAGCAAAAGTTCAGCTGTTCTAATATGTAGATATAGAAGCTGGGTTTTCATTGTCTCCCAGTGCTCCCTCTCTCCTTTGGGGCTGCTAAGGGGAATGCATGGGAGAAAGCAAGGCTGTAGCTTCCCAGAACACCGCAGCTGAAGCTTGCCAGACACATGGTGACCATCAGAAGGTTGCAGTGATTAGTCTAGCTATATAAATAAACATGGCTGAATTCTGCCCCAACAAAATATTGTTTGCTCTGTGGGACTCTGCTGCACTGAGCATGCTTAGGTCAGTGCTGTGTGGAAAAGGAAGAGGAAGGGATGGGACTGAAAACTCTCCCATATTGCAAAAGCCAGGAGAGAATTTTTGACTGGCTTTTACTTGACTGTAGGGGGCAGGAGGAGTACAAAAAATACCTCTCCTGCGGGTCTAGCTGTGTTGGGGTTTATTGCACTTTTTGTGCCATGCTGGGGCTTTGTGCAGTATTCACCATGGGCATAACAGAGTAAATGCTAAGGTCAGTCCTTGTGCAGCTCTCTGAGGGACACCTGCCTCCTGCCTCACTCAGCAGTGAGTAGTACAACTGTGTCACTGAGGAGCAGTGACATCGGGAACTAAATAAATACGTTTTTTGGCTTTTTCCATTACCTCTTTTTAATTTTTGTTTTGTTTATACTTGAAAGTTGCAAGTGAGCCTGGATCAGCTGAAGAGTATTCATGGCCATCCTAGCCTTTTTCAGGAGAGCCATTTGTCTGGGGACCACAAGCTTTTGTATCTCTGTATCAAGTACATCTCTTCTTACGGCGTGTAGAACACAGGTGACAGAAGCAACCTTGTACTTTGTTGGGAAAGTATTCACTGAAGAGAGGATCCTGAACCCTGACTGATGTTCTTTATAGCTCTCCTTTTTATTAAAGGACTGTCCTAATGTAGGCCCTGTTTTGCTTTTGTCAGTGACCCTGCTCGTGGTCAGTGAACACATTCAGTACTGTTCCAAGGATTCTGATGAAGCTACCGATGGGCCTCCATACAAACTGGTTTGACTGTTGGAAGCAGTAAAGCAGTAGAAGCAGCATGGGGCTGAGTTTACCGGTGGTGGGGCAGAGTCATGCTGACACAATTCTGCTAGTTTCAGGATGCAAGCCAGTATCTCAGAATGCACTAGAGCACTGAAAGCTACTTTGAGTGAAGACAAAGAGACTGCCCAAGCAGAACAGGAGACAATGCTGTTTCTGGAATCTGTGCTAACTGGCGAGAACCAAGCTGAAAACTCTTTCTGCAGCACCACATTTTATTACAGAGATGCACTTATAAAACTGCATCTAAGTGCTATAAAAATGAACCAGCTTGTTCAGAGCTGAGCCAATGCACTTACAAATCATTCCATTGCAAAACTAAGATACATCATACATCACTCTTTCAGACTACTAGTAGTGTATTTGAGGTCATTATTCTGAAGTACTTTACATCAGCAGACCATAGACTCTGATTCTGGAGGATGAAGATTTCAAAGATGAGTCTCCTTTCATTTTGCTGTCCTTTGAGGTAACCTCAGAAAAAGGGAATGTGCAAATATACGTGTGTTCCAACATAGAGAACCATAGCAACAATAGCTACAGTAAGACTGGAAATAATTCACTAATACAAGATATGAAATAACAATATTCTGAGTCTATTGCAAGTTGCTGAATGCCACGTTTGAGACATTTCCACTGTGGCTTATTAGTTTTTATAGCAAAACACTGGAAATGTCATTGCCATATTTAAAACCTGCCTCCTGATAGAAGGGTGCACATATCTGCCTCTCTAAAAGCATATTGTCAGATTTTGTTATGAATGCAATGAGAAAGACTTCACTGCAAAGACCTGGGTTTATGACTATTGAGGATTTCTCCTTGCTAGGGCTATGGTACAATTGCCTGTGCAAGTCTTCATTACAATCAGCTAGTGCTAAGAAAGATGCCCGGAAAGGATAGGACAAAGAAAAGCAGCAAGTTCTGCTCACCAAGAAAGTGCAGTATGCTGTTCCCTCGCTTCCTGTGATCATGGCTCCTATGGTTCATTTAATGGCGTCACATAAAAACGGCATGATTTACTGCCTTTTATATACTCGTTGCACAGTGACACAAAGTAACAGAAGGGTTAGTTTATATTTTGGTGGGATTTCCTGTCCTGTGCAGCACAGGCTGCCCCTTCCCTACCTCACTCCACAAAGGTCACAAAATAGGCATCTAATACAGCTGCAGAATACTGGCCATGGTTGTGAAAATTGAAGGGTATTGAGTTGACGTCCTGATATTGGAATATCCTGAGACTAGTTGTTTCTAGACTAAGAATCCCATGACTAAGAACAATTGAAAAGTATGCTGTTACCTCTGCTAGCTAATCTCAGCGGTCGCAACATCATTCTGCACAGATGATTCATATAGCACAGAGTTATAATTTACCAGTGTTATGTAATGTGTAATCCCTCATCATTATACATGGGGGCTTATTCAAAACCCAGCACATTGTTAACAAAAACTTCTCTGATAATGTTAAATATTTATTTCTTTTAAAAATTCCCTTTTTCATCCTGCACTGTGGTGCATATTGTTGTGATCAATAAGTAAGAAGGCTGTTTACTGTTCTTTAAGTAGACCTTTTGTCTTCCCAGAGAAACAGAAACAAAGAGTTTTTCAGGCTGTTTCATTCCAGGCACCATTTTCTTCTATTCTTACAGTAAATTAATGGACAGATAGAGGCTGAAAGTTTTATATGAAGCAACTTGTTTGCCTGTTGCTTTGAACCATACCCTCCCAAGAGGAATTACACATTCAATTTTTCCCGCTTTTGCCATCAAGGCTAACACAATCTTTGGGGTTTTTGCCATTACATCCTTTCCAATTCACTGCAGTCAGCAGAAGCTAGTGCTACCTTTACTATCACAACTGCCCCACACTATTATTTAAAATTTCTATGCTTTGAGAGAGTAAGCAGTATTTTGATCTGTTCAAAATCAAACATGAATACATTAACAGCCAACAGTTGCAGAACAACAACAAAAGTGTTTATGTGTTCAGAAATAAAACTTTGCAAACTTGTTGACTGGTTTAGCTCTCCATGTAATACCTCTTCTGTAAAAGTTACTTATTTAAAGATTTAGAACTGTATAAAATAATGAGCTTAAAAGTGAAATGTTTCCCTGGGGAAGTCTTCCGTATCAAATATTACTTAACAGGGATGCTAATGACTCACTTAACTCTGATGTTCAGCTCCTGAAATAAAGGAAACAGAAAAACATACTACGAAGAACACAGTTGTCAATAAAGTTAGCAACTTCATATATAAATTTCAAATCCCCCTGCGTTGCTAAAATGCAAGTGAACTGAGGTCCTCGGGCTAGATGTAATAGTAAGATTTAACAGACTGTGAGCATGCAGAATGTTTTATATAATCCGCAAATTTTTAAAATGATTGATAGGTTTTGAAAAGAGACACACTGTTCCTGAAGTCTAAACTTTTTCCAGTAATTACCACTGGGAAGGGATGACTAATTGCAGTACTCTCTGTGCTACACAATATACATAGCAGACATATACGCTGAAGAGTTTTGATTTAGGTGTTCTCCATTTGGTAGAAGGAGTTAACCTATTTTTGGAAAGAGACCTATGTGCCTGAAGGCTGTAGGCTGATGAAAGTCTTCAACTGTGCTTTGTAGAATCAAAACATTTTCTGATGCTGCTGTAAGTCAAAGTCAAAGCTTTTGAATTCAATACAATATGCATAATTACTCAAAAGGCAATTACATTATTATTATTAAAATTACCATCCCTTTAGTTATGCACTGTAAATGGTTTACATGCAAAAGGGCAATCATAGGTTCTTATACCACAATAGATATGTACCTTTTAACAGTGGTTGGACATGGCAAGGCTGTTGAGATTTTTGTTGCTGTTTTCATCCTCTTAAGCCAATATATTTTTTTCAAGAATATTGATAACTGGAAAAGTACTTGTAGAAGCCTATTCCATTCTCCTAAATTAATTTTGTGCTTACCTAAAGCAGAAGGGAAGCCAATTCAAATCAGTCAGTGATGGATAAGTAGTGTGAGGGAGTAATACCCGTTTCCCCAATTCTCCTTTTTTCTTCCAAATTTGGCTAGCACTCCTTGTGTGCTATGAAGTTTCCTGGACTTCTGCCATATTTTTGTCCCAGAAAATAGATTTACAACTCTTCAGTTCAAAGTTAGCTGACCTGACTTGTGCCGTACAGAAAAAGGAGTGAGCTTGAAACACCCCCATCAAATAAGGGCCAGTAGAAAATTTAGATCCCCTGTTAAGAATTTGGATAAGTTATTTCCTTTTGGATAAGAGGAAGGTGTATTGCATTGTATCTGTTCTTGAGCACAGTGTTTAGCAATTTTTATCTCTGAACTCTTTCACTTCCGGGAGCCTTGCTATGATGAAAGCCGCCTGTCTGGACCTGGAACTGCCTCCACCCACAATCGAATGTTTTACTTTTGGAGTTTGGAGGGCAAAAGTGCCTGGTAGCCCCACTAGGTATATCCAGCAAAATTTCCTGTCAAAAGTTTTCCAGTTTTGAGCTTAGGTGACACCTACAGAAATATTGGTTGGGGAATATGTCATTAAGAGGAAGAGAATTACATTCTTCCCTGTACCTTGGCATTGAATCGAAATTCCTGACTGCACTGAGTATAGGTGGCAAGATTTTGTTAGAAGGAGAGCTTCCATCTGTGGAAGTAGGTCAGGGCCCCGTGCTGGACACAGTCAGTTCCAGATGGCTCTGCAGCAGACCCACCACAGGACACAGCAGAGCCTATCGACCAAATTGGTGGCACTTCTGTAAAAACATACTTAAGACCAGAAAATACCGATGGGGAAGGGATCAGAGGAGGGAAGGAGGGAGCAGCAAAAGGAGGAATGAACAAAAATGATGATAAATGACAAAGAGAACACCACAGTTAGAAGAGAAGGAGGCGCTCCCTGGCAGGGGAGGAACACCTCCAAGGGGACTGCAGTTTGCTGAGGATCGACTCTGGAGCACTGGAAAAGCATACAACGGCAGGAGGTGCAGAAACAAACAGCTACATCTGTGACCACTTCCCCCATACTGCTCATTGCCTCCCTGAAGGGACTGAGCACAACTGCAGTGGTGACAAGGGGTGAGGAGGAGAGTCTGAACCTGAGCCCGGGAAAGAGGAAGGATAGGTGTTTTACGTGTTTCTCTTTTGATTTGTTTCCCAATACCAAAATGATAATTAAAGATTAAGTTCTTCAAATCCAGTCTGATTTTCACTCAACAGTACTTGGTTAGTGAGTTGCCTGTCTTTGTTCTGACCCTTGAGTTTTCTCTGCCCTGTTCTCTGCCCTTTCTCTTTCATCCTGCTGGGCAGGGGAAAGTGAGTAAAGAGCTGTGTGGGTGCTCAGCTGATAACTGGGCCAACCCACCACTGTCACAGAGACCTTTTATCACACACTGACCCTGGGTCTTGAGCTGGGTTTCAGAAACACAGTTTCTTTGTAGTGGAAACTACAAGAAAACTTCAAAAGTCAGAGTGGAAAAGCCACTGGTTTTGAAGTATTTCATAGCCTGAAAACTGTAGTAATTTTTTTAACTTTCTTGTGGTGGCCTTCAGCATTTTCAGAATTAAAACCACCTTCAGCTAATTAAAAACCAAACCAAAATAAAACAAAACCTGAATAAATGGTGAGATAAACTGATTTTAAAAGGAGTAGCATGAGAAAGGAAGGGAAAAGACCCTGAAATGCCATGTGAATTCTTTGTTTCAACTACAAATGAGAACAGCTTACAACAGTTATCACTGCTTTGGAAAGCAGTTTTTTATTGATGACAGCAAATGATGCTTAACATGCCAGGCTATAAAGACTCACAAGTGACCTTCTGTAAAGGCCATTTATATTCTGGTATTCTTGCAGATGAACTGGTTGTCTTCTATGGTTTATTGCTCATTTGCTCTCCTACACTGACTAGCTACCTGAAAATACCATCTATGTTTCTGAGTGCTGAGAGTACTGTGTAATTGTTTGACAGAAGTTTATCATATTAAGTGTTTCACAGAACAGCTCCACTGATAATTATTTAAACTCCATCAGTAAAAAATCCCCTCACTTAGTTTCTGTTGATTTCCTAGGATTGTTTTTGGTTTTCAATTCTTGTTAAAGCTTTCTATTTACTTTATGATGGATAAGAAAAGAACGTTGGCAATTAATTTAGGATTCAAGCGTATTCTTGAAACAGACACTTACTGAATTCTGCCTGTTACAATTCAGACAGTGTACAGAACTGGAACCCACTTTAGTGCAATCTGTAAATCATACTGTTTTCACTGGTTTGTTGACATTTTCAACAAAGGCTACAGTCAATTGATGAGTGATGGATGAAGTGTTCTCTACTTAATCTGGTCCTGTACTATCACACAGTGTCGCAGTGTGCTGTGAAATGGCTTCTACCACAGGGGCACCAGTACTTGGACAATGACTTTTGCCTCAGGTTTCCCACAGACCTGGATGATGCCTGCTCTGCAGAAGTGCTCAAGCTGAAGGAGTAAGGATAAGTCTTCTAAGTATGGGGTGACATTTTCACCGCATAATAATAAAAAATATTAATGCGGCTCATGCTTGGAAGTCTTTTCAGCACATTTGAAATTCCTCTGTTTGTACCCTTGCAGAGAAGATGACGTACAGTCTGAAAGAGAATAGTAACCGCTGCTCTCCCCTTGTTATCTGTATTCTGTTATATTTCAAAGAGTATTTATGATGTGGTATTAAAAATCTGTGGCCCTCTTTGAAAATGTAGAAACCATGCTTAGTGGGTTTGCTGAATGAAGAGTGTAAAGTAACTATAATTTCCTTGAGCAGAAATATACTATTTCATAACAGGCACCCAATTCAGGGAGTTGGATAAAATTTCAGTCTCCCAGAATTCAGAAAGGATTGCTGATCTAGTTAGGACTGTCAGTAAAATGTTTTGTTTTTTAAAAAATATAAATCATTCCCACAAACATTCATCTATTCAGAAAACTATTTGGTCCAAATGCATATCCTTTCAAGTCATTCTTACTGAGTCATCAGTGGAAGTGGGAATAAACCTATTTCAAATTATGGTGTCAAAGCCCAGTAGCTGTAATGGTATTTGTCAGAAGGCAAGAATTTGGAAACTGGGAACATGTACAGTCTGTCTTATGGCTTGGTCATGTCCCAGTGTCACAGCACTACACCATGTGTTCCCTGACCTTACATGTGCTGTTCCTGGTGTTCACAGGCACAGGTATTGCATTTTGCAGGGTTACTTTTTTCAGTTCAATGTCTGTAATAATGTGACCACTCAGCTGTAAACCATCAGTGATAATTTTCTTCCATGAAATTGGGGAGATATATATTAAGAGGAGATACAAACATACAAGGACTTGGTTTGGTTTCAAGAAAGCTAGCTGGTTCATTAAAAAAAAGTTTCTAAGATTATATCGTTAATATTTTTGCAGTGTGGAAGTGCCTGAAGCAGGATTCATAGTGAAGTGGGCAGCTAAAATGTTTGAACAGCTATACATATCCTATACATATCCTCATAATAATTTTTATAGAAATTTCCCGCAGTGGGGATATCTGCTTCAGCCTTCAGTGATGATATCTACACTGTTGATAGGCTTGGCAATGATTTAAAAAAGATATATTTTACATGTCTGAGCTATTTTACCTCTCTTTTTACTTTTTTTAATGAGAGGGCATTTTCAATAGCTGTATCTTTGACTATGAGAAAAGGAGGAAGAAGGAATATTTTTTCCACCTCAGACTAAGCATAATGATTTTTTTTTTTTTTGTCCTTTAAATTAGTCACCATTCATATGTTTATGGAACACAGTGTGTTTGGACAGCCTGCAAATTTCACAAGGATAATCTCATTATTAAACACAAATTCTCATCACTTCATATTATACATACACTCTTATAAGTGGCTATCAGGCATATCAAATTTGATCCGGTATCAGTAGTTTTCTTGGCACAGCTGCCCTATTATGCCAAGCCATCAGCATTATAACTTTAAATTAAAGTTTAGATTGACCTGAGATCTTTAGATAATTCTATCCTTTATTCATAGGAACCTCATTTTTTTCCCAGGTGTTTTTGCTGTTTTTCAGTTTTGGAGTAGTTTAGGCAACGTTTACACTGAGTATATTTAAGTGTCTCTAAATTGAAAACCTTCGGAGGTGTTTGACTTCTGGCATACTTGTGTGGATGAGTAGGTGAGTGACACACTCAAATTACCTTTGATACCTGGGTCACTTATTCTCAAGGATTTACTGACATTAAGAAAAGTGCTACAGTACATTTCCAAAGGTTTTTAGCAATTGTGGTTGATGTAATGTAAATAGTTCTTTGGGCCTTGCCTACTGGTTAGTCAGTGCTGCTAATGTGGAAAATGAATGTTTTTGTTAAACATGATCAATCAGACTACGATATGTTCATATCTGTGGCTTAGCCCTGAGTATCTCTGCTTCTATCTCCCATTTTAGTGGTATTATGTTGTGCCATTAGCAGAAACCATGCAAAATTGCTCTAATGCTTCAGAAACACTTTGCAACTCTCAACTATGTGTTCTTGAGATATAATCCTCCCCAATAACTTGAAAGAGAAAAGCCTACCAGCTCATGAGTGGTGGTTTGTATGTATAGGTGCCTCTGTGTGTGAGGCTTCAGATTCTGCAAAGCACTTGCTAATATACAGAAATTCAAACTTTTCCACGCTTTTTAAATCATACTGATGAGGCAAAACCCACACTGGGTGAGAGTATTCAAATTCACTGTTTGTTTCTCTCCCAATTCTTGGTTCTTTGAATAATACAGGAGAAGCAAAGACAGCAGAGAACTGGTGGAGAAAGTTATCCTATGTTATTGGAAGAAAACAAACTCTTTCTACCTCTCCTTCTCAATCTTCCCATCAGCTTCTCCTAGAAAATTGCAGCAATGTTTCTGAGCTTTTGCTTTTTTTTTTTACTCTGTCATGTTATTTTTCAAATAATTCAGACTGACTCAGTTACCCTGCTGTCAAGCCTGAGAAACTGCATTGACTGCACTAAACGTGCTTGGGTGGGCGTAACCACAGCAGGAGAATTTGGCAGAATGGACATAAAAAGGAACTAGCAAACAGGATAGCATACAGCGTGGGTAAAAGGGAATAAGGAGTGGTATGCTAATCCACTCCAGCCCAATGCTTTGGCCACTAGTTCATTCCCTCCCACTGGAATTTCAATATTATATATATATAATATATATATATATGGAAAAGCAGAGCCCACTGGTGTTTTGATGCCATGATAAAACATGATCTCTGTTCAGCTGGAGCATTTTTCTTCCCCTACCTGGGAAGCTGCAGTATTAGCAACCACTATCTCCTCAAATCATAGTAGTTCTGAACCTGCTATTTCCCATTCTAATCATAGCAAGCACTAGAGTGTGTGAATTTGTTCCACTTCTCTGGGAATTTGCATCCAAAGAGATCCTAAGGATAAATGCCAAGGGTTTTGGCTTTTTTTATCAGCTTCTCAGCTTCAAAGAATTGATGGCATTCAACTTCTCTCCTTCAACATTCTTACAACAGTGTTCACTCACTGTTGTCATATTACTGGTCACCACATCCAAATTTCTGCTTATCCCCAGGTTCTGGGAGATTTTCAGTATAAACTCTAATCTTTTCCCATGTAAGCAGTGCAAAGATTCTCAGTGATGCAGGTAAAGAACATGCTAATATTTATATCAAATCATTGATTTCTGGAGAATGAATCAGATCCTTTTATAGGTCTCTATAAATAAAAAGTTTTGCTCTTCTACAGCTCCAAGAAACAAAAAACATTGAACATTACCATTAGCTTGTAGAAAAAAACAAAAAACAAACCTAGAGAAAACATTCCCTTAATATGAAGGCACCTTCTTCTACCTTAAAATAAAAAGCTGAGATAACTCTCTTTAATATATTAGGGTTTTAGAAATCTACTTGCAAAAGCTTGCAAAATCATTCTAAATCAGATATATTACTGATCTTGTAGTCTTCATAATTCTTTTTGTGGCTATAGTGCCTGCAAGGAGAAAGACCAAATATGAGCCCTGTGTTTCTGGAAAAAGAAGCTTTAAAATAGTACTTGGCATTTTCCAGTTTATTGCACTGAATGTTAATGCACATTGGGAATTCATAAACACAGAGAAATGATTTAGACTTTCCCTTCCTGTATAACAAACACAGCAGGATGGAGAAGTGAAAAAATGGTATTATATTGTTTAAAGCCAGGATCCACTATGAATACAGTTTTAACCTCAGCTAGTTTCTTGCTCATGCTCTAGGCTGTGCCTAGGTTCAGCCTCTGAGGAGAGGCTGGGTGAGGCACATTTGGGGCAGCTTTGGTTCAGCTTGTGTGGGCACTACTATGCATGGCCCTGTGTGCAGACATCACTTGATGCAGGTGAGTCCATGGACCCCAGCCCTGGCTCATGGTTGCCCAGCACATTCCCGTTGTGGTCATACCCCAAAGCCCACTTGTAGCCAATGCCAATCACTGCCCTCCCAGGGAACAGCCTGGGGACAGCAAAGGTCAGTGACGGCTCCCTGTTGGCACTGAAGTCCAGACCTCTCTATTTTGGGAAATGAAGAGAATGTGGCTGTGTAGACGTGAGCTCTCTTGTGACACTTGCCCTTGGGGCCAGCACACAGGCACAGCTTGTTCTAGTTACTGGCACAGGCATAGCCCACGTAACCCAGTTTTAGCTACATGAACAAGCCCACGGCATGTCTGGTGGGCTCTCTTCAAATCCCACACTTGCTGTGCTCCCTGCACTGGTAGCTGAAAAACAGCTGTCACAATCCAGGTAAATCTGTGTGCTATGGCACATCCAGTTAATTCCAGCTGAGCCTGCAGCAGCAGAATGAGGAACAACGAACTCACTGTTGAGGCTGATGGCCATGCTAGGTGCTCTGTTCTGAGATGGTTAGAAGGGGAAAGTTGCTAAAACATGCTTTGCCTTTCATCAAACTGGCATCTCCATTTTCTTTAGAAAGGAGGTGTGACTGATACATTCTCTGTATTTGACAGCACTAATCCCCAAGTTGACTCATTGTGACAAAGCCACCATGGATCATCTTGGTGACATTTGTCAGTGAAATGCAAAAATTATTTCCAGAAAAAAGTTCTGGATGTACACACACACATGTATATGCATATACAATACATATATATATATATATATAAAGTTATTGATTATTCATGAGGTTTTTTTTTTGCTGTTCCAGGGTCAGATAATATTCCTCCTTGTTAGTTTTATTCATTTTTTAAAAGAAATGTCACCCAAAAACATTGTTGGAGCAGTTTGCTTGACATTAGCTTCCTTCTCTTTTGGTTTGATTTACAATTTCTGGAAAAAACTTAGACCAGGTTTTTTTACATACTGAAAACCTGTGGTTTTGCCTAATTAAAAAATCCCTGTATACATTGAATTTATTTCATGTCATTCTAGTTAACTTAAACAATTTGAAAGACAGTCTGGCAGATGGAATGAAAAGCTGGAATATAAAGGAAAACCAGCACTCATTCAAATTAAAAATATAATCTCTGCTATTCCTCTGGCTGGTTACATGCAGTTCAGACAAATGACTGAAATTCCTAAGTGAAAGATTTTCCCCACATCTTCCACTTCACAGATTGATCAGCAGAAAAATATCATTCTATCATGGCTTAAATTATGTATCTTTAATTAAGGCACCCCAGGTAATGAAAAGGACTTGGCACAAGTCTTGTAACAGCTCTAAAAATTTTGTTGACCATGAAAGAACATTATGAAAATACTGATTATGTTTATAGAACATCCTGCAGTGCCACACAGAAAGACCCATCTCTGGAAGGTTAGAACAGCACCAGCCAGGGTTCTGAGCCAACCAGCTCTGCTAAATTGCAAGGAATGTTAGTAGGAGCAAAACGTCCCAGCAGTGTGACTGCTGCTTCCCAACTTGAGCAGTTCTGCATGACACAACCTGGCACAGTGTAGACACGCCCCTAGCACAAATCTTTGGCCTTTTATAAGTTCATAAAGGCCAGACTGATTCCAGTTTTAACATCATCTGAAGATTTGAATCATATTTTGTGATTAGGAGGTGTGTATGTGTCTGAATTTGAGAATGAAACACAAGCACCCAGTGAATTCTGGATTGCAAACTTTGCCAGGTCCATCTTGCTTGTATTCTTAAATGTATTTTCAGTGGATTTAGCATTTAGAGACAGGACTTACTTTTTTAATTATTCAATCAGTTTGACTTTTTGCTATATGAAAGGCTGAATGCACTAAAAAACATGAGAGAATGAAGATGATCTCTCTATTTAATATTATTCTTCCATAAAATATTTTAAAGTATTTTTTAAAACAAAGATTTTAAAGTCAAGTAATCCAGTAACCATGATGCTACACTCAAGCAGTGTATAGGATTACATATTTGAACTATTTTTTTTACTGCTTTCCCTGATTTTTAACTAGCACCTTGCCGCATTTGGGAAAATGTCCATGGTGTTCACATCATGGGGCAAAGTCTAAGAGACAATGAAGAAGCTTTTGAAAGCACATTCGAAGTTTGAGACATGAGAATTCCAAGCTTTTCATTGATCTGTATAAACAGGAAACTGAAAACTGCCAATAGTCTTATGAAAATTGGAAATCCAAAAATGCCACTGCCAACTAAACAGTAGGGATATATGTGACAGTAGATTATGGAATTCCCTAGTAATGCGATTAAGTATTACTCTGAGTAGAAGATCAGTCTATATGGTCTCAGCAGAAAAAAAAATTGGTTTTGAAAAATTCCTAACTTGAAGGAAAAAAAAAGCATATTATAAAAACATTCTACCTGTGACATCCAGTATGTTTTCCTTATGTCAGCATTAATGAATCCCAGAATCAGAAATACAAGAAATGTATTTCTCTTCCCTTCTCTCTGTTATTGCTTGGATTACGTCATTTATCCTACCCCATGTAATTGCATGTGACATTAAAATGGATCAGAGTCCCTATTCCATTACTTGCCAGCAATATCCTTTTATGTATACTTATCAGATTCCTAGTGCACAGAATTGTCCTCCCTACTGAGTAAGTGCCATGAAACAACCAGACTGCTGTTAAGTATGCTCAAAATCATTTAGTTTTTATTGTGGTTATATCTTCTGCCTTCTATTTTCTATATAAAAGACTCATTATTAATTGGGGTTTGATGATGTAGCTTCTCCTTCAAGCATATTCTTTCCTTTCCACAAGAAAAGAGGATATTCTTGGAATATAAAGTGTGATTTGCCCCCATCACCACATATCTTATTCTCATGGTCCCTTCTCTCTCCTCTCTCCCACTGCATCAGTAAAGGGGATCAGTAAAGACTTTTGCTTCTTCCTGACTACCTACAGCATTCCATTTGACCCTTTATTTAGAGAAAGTTTTACTGTTTGGAATTAAGATTACTCATGACACAAAATAGCCTGATTGTGGTAATAATAATAATAACAAAAACAGTATTTTACTCAGTAAAGAATCACATGTAGATAAAGATACAGTGATATGCAATCCAACAGTCTCTTCAGTTTTACTGTTATAATCTTTGTTTACTATTGTTCCCTTTAGCTGGCTAAGCAGCAAATATATTCCAGACATTACTGAGAAAGTTTCTATATTCTATAACATTGTTCTGTAAGTCTGCTTTACTGCAGATTTCAGGCCATCTTTGAACAGAGAGGCTTCTTGAAACTATTTGAGCAGACCAAGTGGTACTACACAAACTGATGTACATATCAGAGTACAGATAGCCCCCATATCTGAAAAGAGATAAAAAAATAAAAGCATTTCAGCACTAGAGACTGTTGTCTCAAGCAGGGGGTCTCTGTCTGCTGACAACCTTATCTCCAGATGAGCTTGTTTATCAACTTTATGGACAGTGCCTCAATAATATTCTTCTGATGGCTGCATTCATTGATCTCATTTTTGCATTTAAAGATCAAGTAGCTTCTGAAGCTACTAAGCTCATAAAAAAATTTACTCTAGTTAATCTTATGCATATGTTTGAGATGCCTGCCAAAGCATATCTGATGCACTGCAGACATAGATTTGTTTAGAGCCAGCTATTAATCCTAACTGGCAGGGACACTTCAACAGTATCCTTCAAAACAATGGCTAAATGCCACAAGAATAGATGACAGGAGCTGGATTTTGGCTACACAAAGGGGTACCCAAGAGAAGAAACACCACCCAACAAGAGTCATTTTGGCAAAAAGGAGGAATAAAGAGATGCTTCATCTCTCTCTGGTGCCACCACCTAGGAAGGCCCAGCCTTGGGGGACGGATAAATCTCCAAGAGCTGCATGAGGCTCAGCTCTCGCACACCTCATTTTGACCATAAACCCACTTCAGAAGGAATGAGCAGGAACGATTTCTCAACTTCATGCTCTTTGTTCCCATTTTTTGTCTAGAATCCTTAAGTGGGGACAAAGTCTGAACTCCATAAAATATTTTCAAATAGCGTACATGTGATAGCACTAAATTCATATCTATCAGACATACCTTAACAGAGCTTGCTCTTATTGTATAAAATTGCTATTATTATTATTATCCATTTAAAATCCAACGGATTTTTAAATCACTTGAATACTGCTCTGACAACTGTGAAATTATTATCTATGTAAAACAATGTGAGGATAATGTTAAACCCATGTCATGTCATACCTCTGCCGGGATTAGGAAAGATTTCTTTAACAGTCCTGCCCCTCTCTTACTCAGTTGCAAAATTGATTTCTCATGTGGGGTGGCGGGGGTAGAATTGTAATACTGCCAATGAGGAGCAAATAAAACTAGGACAATTTCACCATATTATTCAATCTACTTTAAACGTGAATTTTTGACACAATCACAAGCAAGTAACTTAACCACAAGGAAACTCACCTGCATTGATTCTTGTAGGTGTTTGAGGGGTTTTATCTATATATTGCAAGAGACAAGAAAACATTAATGTTTAAAAAAATCAATAAGACATGAAGTTGTATGAAAATCATCAGGGTTTTAAAACTTTAGGTAAAGTCTTACTCATTTTTTGTAGGATACAAAGTCGTATAGAAAAATTCTATGTCTCAACAAGACTAATTCAATTCTGTAGAATGTCAGCAAGAAAATCTCCTGAATTTGCCATCCCTACATATTCCTGGTTTTAAATGCCATTTCAATTTTCATTTGAATTCTCTTTTCCTAAGCACTTCAAAAAGACATTAAAAAGAGCATTTCTGCATAGCAAAACTAAAAAAAAAATAAATAAATCAGTCTAACAGGATAGCGCAAGCCATAAACTTTGGAATTCCACATTCAATTTTATTCCAAATTTATTGAAATAGAAATGAATAATTCTTAAATAAATGTGGAACTTGTAGATTTCCCCTTGTTTAGATACTTTGAAATTTCCTTTATGCACTTTAGCTTAGCAAGGCTTTTAAAAGCAATTTTATCATTGAATGAAAATAAAGAAGATGCAAAGGATTGGAATTTTTTACCACCTTTTGCCATTATTTTTGTCTGCATCAGTAGTAGCCTACAGATTATATCTAGCACTTTTTATCCTCAGGGAAAGAACTCCAAATTGTTAATTCACAGGCATTTCTTTTCAAGCAGTGCATACTTTTCTGACACATGATTATTCTGTGATAGAGAAAAATGTAAGTCCCTCCTCTATCACTTTTCTATAATTTAAATAATTATCTGAATAAAGCATTCAAATTATGGCTTTCACCTCTCTCAGTTCAATCATTCTAATTTAGCTACCGGCAGAGAATTTCAAACAAAATTAGTGTCTCATTCTGAGACAAGATGTTAATAAAAGATATTAATTACTTCTTATAAGGCATATTTTTTCTTCAGACCATGAATTTAAAGAAGATTCACCAGGAGAAGATCTCTGCTTTAGTCTTCCCTCTTCTCACCAGCACAGAATTTCTCTCACACTCACATCAGAAAGAAAAAAAAGCTTTTTTCTCCTTCTTGTTGAAAACCTTTCCATCCATTTCTTCCATACCCTCACTGGCCACTTTAGCCATCCCTCTTTTTAACATCATTTAGGATACACTTACTTTGAAAATTCATCTTTCTAGCTTTGAAAATATACATGTACATGTCCGGTGTCTTACTGAAGCAAATGCACAATACAGACTATATTCTACACTCTTTCTCTTTCTACAAGAAGGAATTCCTTTTAAATGTTGAGCTCCATATACTATACCTTGTTGATAAACCAGGCAATTTTGACTAAATTTCTAACAGAAAAAGTGCATGCAACAAAAATTAATGATCAAAATTGCTAATTGCACGTCAAAGGTTTTGTACAGCAGGAACTATCCATCATTTAGGAAGAAAGTCTCTCCAGATGTATTTACCTATTTGTCAGTACATCTGGAAAACAGAGCTATTAAGTCCCTAATCTTGATCTCGGGGATAAAGATCATTCCTCTGTTATATTCTACCACTTGGGAAAAAAACAAAACCTGTAAGCTTTCAATGCATTACCAATGTTCTCTAGTTTTATAGTGGAGACAAAAAAACTTGGTTTAGATTGATATTAAAATAATTGGCAGTGGAAGACACAGGGCTAACATTTTTTTTTACCTCTGCATTCAGTGGAACATAGGCTATAGACTATTTGACTGCAGATGCTGCAGCAATGCAAGAGGATTTACCATGGACCGGTTCTGTCACAATAAACCACAAAAACAGAGAAAAGTAATGTATCATTTTAAATAGTTTGTCCAAGAGATTCAAAGAGAAAAAGAGGCAGATACATTGTGTTTTCTGATGCTGGAGAAAGTTATATTAAAAAATTCAAATAAAACATAGAAGTATCAGATGCTAAAAACATAAGGATCTCTCATTTTCCCTTCACTGTTCCCCAACATTAAAGCATGGTCTGTGGTCCTCTTGTTTGCTTGGGCACCATTTAATCCATGCGTTTCACTTATTCAGTCTCCTTCTAAGCAAAACAGGCACTGGACTATACAGAAGGTTCCATTTATGTTGCCTTTATTTGTCTCAGTTTTAATGTTTTTTCACAGTCTATTGCTGTACCTCTATCCAAAAGCAGCAAAAGCTGATGTTACTTCCTCCATTACCTTTGCCCTTTTAAAAGAGTTTCACATAATATTCTCTACTTAGTAGAGTGTGAATTCAAAGTGCAAGGGATAAATGTGTCAGTATTCCATCATGTTTGTGTATTAATTCTAGACATAACTTGGACTTCCCCTGGAGTGAGAACTAACTGCCCTCTGGCTGTGCCAGGACACTGCAATTATTGGTGCACATGCAATCCTTGCAATGGAGCTTGGTGCAGGTGCCAGTAGCCTTGCTTCTCTGGGCATCCACAGCTTCTCTGGGCAACCTGGTTCAGTGTCTCACCACCTTCACAGAAAAGTTTCTTCCTTAAGTCTGCTCTAAACCTACTGTCCTTCAATTTAAACCCATTACCCACTGGCCTATCCTTACATGCCCTTGTAACTTTGTTGTTTGTGTCTATTACTGATGTTCTTAAACACTGCTTATTGCCTTGACTTTTGCCCTTCAGAACAGTCTTCATTCCTCTGTTATACTCATCTTTCTTCATGTTTTTTCCAGACTAGGAACATTAAGTCCTGAAACTAACACTGGAACTTCCTGCACAGAATAGCAAAACATGAGCTAAAAGGAATGGGAAGAAGTCATACCATTGTACTTTATCCTGACAGCAACACCACTGAGGCAAAAGGAAGCATGCCGAGTTCTTCTCCAGTTCACGTGATTCTTATTTGCTCTTCATGTTAATTTTCATTTTAATTTAAATTCTCTACCCTAATTTTAATTTCAATTCCTTTTAACTTCCTAAATTCTTGTTAAAGAGTCACTTGTAAAAAAGAAAGGCTGTCCTGCATGTTTAGTCACTACATGGGGATAAAGGCTCCTGCATATGTGTCTGCATACAAGAAAACAGGTTCAGAAACTGAGAGGAAGGCAAGAAGCAAACTTTACTTTTAACAATTTGGCAGAAAGTTAAGATGAGATTTTATTAGGCTCAACTCAAGTATTTATTTTAGAGGGAACATAATACAAAGACTAAACTTACATGGTGAGTGAGAAAAAGTTTTCATGTGGCTGCATTTTTGCTAGGGTTTTTTTTTTACAGGGCACCTCAGGTGCATTCATAGGAATACTCAACATGAAAAATATGAGAGAACTATCTAGGGAAAGAACATCAGCCATTAATTAACCCAAGCATCACAAAACTGAGAAATGTAGAGAGAAGGAATTCAGCAGCCTTAGGTAATCTCTGGGGAGAAGTGGGGCCAAAACCTTACACATACTGGGAAAAACAGTACTTTAAAGTAAGCCATTACTTCAATGATGAGTGAACTATGTGTCAGATGTGTCAGTGCTGAAAATATAAGCCTGCGAGATGAACACAAGATAACATAGCCCATAAAATGCAATGCTCTTTTAAAATAAATCAAATTCTGTCCTAGACAGAATGCTAAACAAAAGTGGGAGCTCCAAACTGAAAGTACCAAGTACATTTCAGTATTACAAGATCTATTTTTAATCTTCTTTCTGACCACATTTTGTAAATATGCTAAAAGCTAATGTAGAGGAATGGAAAAAAATTCCAACATCTTTAGACCAACAGCAGTGATGTAATTAAAAACAACTATGAATCGCCCCCAGGAACAGGCTGGGAAAGCTGCTAACTCTATCCTAATTTCTAACTTGCTAATGTCTCCAACAGAACTGAGACTAAAATCTAAGGGCTTGCTTAGTCCTTTTGGATCTCTGGGCTTTCAGATTTTTATGCCGTATTGCAAAACTCTCAGAAGTTTTTCATTTTTAATTTATATTCAGAATATTGCTCTACATTTCCCACAGAAGCACCTTTCTACTCTACAGAGCAAATTTCAAATGGGAGGCAATGAGTAACTTTTGAATGCTTTCTTACTGCCAGCACTCTTAGCTTTACCCTGCAAGTTTAACAACCAAAAAATTCAACCTGTCATCCCAGGTATTTAGAAACAGCAAATGTAGGTGCTAAGGACCAAACCAGTTGAACCCTCACCCTGATCCCAGTTATACTATGTTAATATGGATTAACTCAAATGTTATGGATTTGCTCCATGGATTGTACAGATTTTCTCTATTAGCATAAGTGAGACAGTATATTCACAAGAACTTTTTCTTTTCATATATTTATTTCCATTTCCATTGTCGGTCAGATGAAATGATAGCTCTGAAATCAGCCTGTCACTTATATAATTTGAAAAACCTACTTACTATAGAGCTTGCAACCATATTCCTCCTACGCACATGCACTCTTAGTCAAATTAACTTTCAAGTCAATGAATATTTATTTTTTACATTATTTTCAGCATCTCATCTCTCCACAGTAAGTGTTTACTGGATAACAACATAGTTGATATGGTGCTAAATTCTTTGAGGCACAAGAGCTGAAGTAAAAAGTGCTACAGACCAACTAACTACTCCCGAATATACAAAGCCCAAGCCCAAAGATAAAATGATTTTGTCAGGTGTTGAAATGTAGGCAGAAGGTAAGGGCAGAGAAACTCGGGAAAGACATAAAACATTCTTTTCCACCTTGAGAACAGCCCTAAAAGTGGGCTAGTAAGGAAATTAAAGCACTGGAGGCCACTATGATACATTATAAACAGATCAATAGCCCAAAATGCCACATGTATCTTCTTTCCAACATTTTCAATAGCTAAACATTGACCTTTATAAAGAGCTACAGAGATGTGAGAAATAATCTGATTCATTTTGTCTAATGCTATAAACTGAATAGCAACAAAAACAAAAGTCAAGCCAAGAGATATTACTTAGGTTTTAAATAAGCTGAAGATTTTCTCTAAAAACAGACAAACAAATCAAAACAAAACCCAAACCAAACCAAACCAAAGAAAACAATGAACCTAGAAAAAAAACTGTGTCAAAATTTGTGTTCCGGCAATCTCAAAGCATTTCATGGAAACCTACTGGTCTCATAAAAATTTCACTTGCATGGTGACTTCACTTCCTCACCTCCAGTTTCAAATTTTGATAAAAGCATACTCTAGTCCTTAGACTTAGTCCATGTTCCTATGAACTTCTATGAAGTTCAAATAATTTTTTTGTGTCAGGCAGAGGAGTGGCTTGACACTGTGTCATTTCTCAACTGACTGCCCTACTCATCTCTTGATTTCATGTCTTTAGGGCTCTCCCCTCTTCCTCCATGAACCCCAAAAGGAGTTGGCCCAAAAATTTTTAACAATCAGATTTTGCCCATTATCAAATTGATATTGTCTAAATGATCCAACCGCTACTGTAAGTCATAGCCTTGAGTACCATGAGCAAACTCCTAGATTAAACATAAATATAATGGTGTTTCCACTAATTTGATGTAAAAACGTTTAAGGGAGAATAAAACCACCAATAGCTGTAGCAGGGAACAACAGGATGTTCCTGCACTACTGGGATTAGTTGTGTTGTGTTAATTTCCCTATTGGCAGTATTAATTGTGTTTCTTTAAAAGATTATGAACTGCAGTATGCAAAGAAGAAAAAAAAGGAGTATGTCTTTGTTTGCATCTGATACCAACAGCTGACTTACAAACTCATGAATCCCTCCCTAAGAAAAGCATGCCTTGCAAATAACTGGTGAATTTAAAGGATTTCTAAAAGTATTTAGAAAAGAGATTTTATTTAGGCATATTCCAGCTAGGGTTTGTGTTTATTTTTTATGTCTGCTTAGGGAGGAGAGTTATTTGTACTTTTCTTTTGAATCTATTATTTATGTATTAGCTGTCCTTGACATGAATAGCATCTCAGGGAAGGGCTGATCCTGGGTCTAAAGAAGATATACAAAACTAAATATCCATCTGTGCAGAAATCTGATTGTTGGGATGTATAGTCATAGCATCTTTCCTCACTGTTTTCTGTGAGGATGTAATTCCATATGTTATTGCACAGACAGCAAAAGAAACCCTATAAAGTACAGAAATCAATGTAGAGCAACTGTGAAAAACAGCAGCATTATACAAAAATTGGTGACTGGATGAAGCCAGACTATTCTTCTGTGCATTCACACATAACCCAAGACTGAAATTCAGATCAATTATTTGTAGGTTTACAGAAAGAAAGCAAAGGGTATGTGTTTTAAAAAAAGACTACAATTTGCTTTCTATTGAATTCTTTTTTTTTTTTCTTCAGAGATGTACACTGCCTACCCAGAAGGCAATAGTAATGTTGGAGAGGGTATTCCCTGATGTTATAGCTTACATAAAAGGAAAATGTTCTCGCCTTCCATTCTTCCTTTAGCTAACCAGGGCAACCACATTTTGTATGGTATCAAGCAAGAATACTGAATGCATGATAAAAGCAGTGGCTTCTGACTTTCAAGAGAAAATTATACCAGCCAGGAAAACCAGCTCCCTGCACCACTCTAAAAGACTGTACTAAGAAAGTGAGACTTAATATGATCTTAAGACACAATGTGTTCCTTTCAGAGGGAAAATGAAAAGCCATAATTTTACATTAAATTCCCTAAATAACCTTGCTGATCATACTTTTTCGATTTTCTTTTTTTAAACTGGAATTTCAGTTCTACATGCCAATAGGAGATGGGCTGCTGATTAAAGTTGTTTGATCATACTCCAGAAGATTGAAGGCCTCCTACTGCCTGCTTAAACTGTACCCTCACTTTCTTAAATGCATGTCTTCATTATTTTGATTTCATCTGTAGCTTTGTGTAATAAAAAACAAAGTCATTTGTCTGGTATGTATTTATATCACTCTGATACATGTCCTCTGTTTTCATAAATGGATTTTCAGTACATCATTTCCATGTTACCCTATTGCACATTCCCAAGTTACCCCAAAATAATTATGATTACATGCTCATCCTAATATAGAGCTGATCCTACATTCCTAACATGGAGCTGCTTTTCAATATATTTTCTATGGAACAGCTTTCTTTGAAAACAGTTATTCAGGAATGTATTTAGCTGGTAGTTTATTAATGCTATGTACAATGCCTTCTGAAAGAAAAATTCATGTCAGAATAATTAACAATACGTGTCCCGACTCATTAGAATCAGCACATGAAACAATTGCTTCTGGCAACACAAGTGACACACACAAGTCAGCTAGTGGCAAAGACATGTCACTTCTTCTAATCACAGGAGGGAGGGACATGATATCTCTTCTGATCAAAAAAGTACTTTCTCCATTTAAATTTAGTACTTATGTTGATTAAATGGTTTTCCACTTTAATCTTTTTTAATCAGATAAAAGGACTTCGTACCATGTGTATGAAGCAGTACCTGTAACTGATGGTAAACTGCTGCTTAACATAATGAATGCAGAATACAGGAGGAAATTATGTTTGAAAACCAGAAGGCTTTGTAATAAACTACATAATGAAATAGTATCATACGTTTATCATAAATAATAAAAGCAGCATGAACATGTGATACCTTTTTATTAAATGACCAGAGTGTTACTGAAGGCAGAGAAAAACTACCCCCTTCTTGAGGAGGAAAAGTAAGATAGAAATAAAACGATAAATGTAGCTTCCTCCAAAAATTTCAGAATATTAAGTGCAAGAAATCATGATTATAACTTTTATAAATAGATTATGGTTTGTGTACATGCACAGTTCTTGGGATTGTATGAACAGTCAGCTCACATCTAACTGGTTATTTAGCCTCACATGCCTGTACGATTGCAGGAGAGATTTTTGCGCACATAGTTCTGTTGCCTGTGTTTCTTGCTGTAAAGGACTGAGGTCATGTCTACACCAGAAAGTTCTTCTGGCAGAACTTTGAGCTGATTACAACTTGCACACATTGCACTGGAAGGATAGACGCATACTTGCTGAACTGCCTTTGCAAGTGCCAAATATTCTCTGTTTAAAAGTCAATTTTGGAAAAAACGTATGGGATACACACTTTCTATTGACCCTAACAACTCTGCCAAGCCCAGTTCCCCAGGGATGTCCTGAAGCATGTTGCGAGATGTCAACAAGGAGCTCAGGTTCAAATTCTTGTAATTCCCTTTCTTCTAGCCCACCATGCTTTTCCCATTCTTTGACAGTCACATTTCTGTTGTAGATTTTTGTGATACCTTTTCATGTTTCTGTTCAGTTGCGCAACCAGAAATAGGGCCCCAGAGAAACAAGTTGTGTAGCAGAGCCTGCTCACATACAAAACCCCCTGCAGACTCAATTCCGAAGGCAGCCCGTGGAGTTGCGCTGGACTCAACGTGGATTAGCTGATGATGGCAGTGCATGAAAAGGGCAAGATGTCCTCGACATTTGATACTCAGCACTGCACAGCAGAGCGGCAGGAAGGTAGTGTTAAAGAATGTGCCATGTTATACTACAGTACAATTCCAGGAAAATCACCAGGAATCCAAAATTTCATGAAGGTTGAAATGTCCTCTGGCACAGAGATACTGGTGACAGCGTATGGCGATTGTTCATTTTGCAGCCCTCAGCCCAGATGTTGATTCACTTGGGGCATGAAAGGCCAGGAAGTGTACAGGGGATATAATCCCTCCCACAGCATTGCTACATGGACTCAAGCTGCTCTGGCATAGCACAGTATTCTCACAGCCATATGGAGGCACAGCCTCCCTCTTTTTTCATATACAAACTTCGGCTCTGTTGGTCCAGAACAGTTACCAAAGGCTGAGATTGGGGCGGAAGAGCCCAGCATGGGTCAATCAGGTGTGCCAGGACTGTGGAAACAGGAACAACAGGCAGATTTGAAATAATTTTGGAAGAGGCAAAAGTGTGTTGCATAACCCAGTTCAGCTCACCACATTGTGCCCCTGAGCACATACAGACAGAAGAAGAGCAATGCTGGCCCAAACAAAAGGTCTAACTAGCCTCATACATTTCTGACAGTGGTCAGCCACAGATGCTGAGAGAAGAGTAAAAAGGCGACCAGGCAAATGGTTCTCCAGAACACCCTCCCAGCCTCAGGACTTCTGAGATCAGAGGCTTTCACATTGTATTGCATTGTCTTTGATTAATTGCTTTTCCAGTAATTTGTGCTGTCGCTTTTTGAAGCTCTGTAACATTTTAGTATCCACAACAAGTTGTGGTAAGAGGTTCTACAAATTTTTGGGAAGTTTCCAAGGAACTAAATTAATGAGTTTGCTTTGAAGACTTAAATAATTCAATCTGATGCTCATTGTATTTTATACGGAAGGAAACAGCAAGAAATTGCTGACTATTTCTTGTTTCATGACCATGTGGGACCTCATTGTCTTAGAATCACAGAATTCTTTAGGTTGTAAAAGACCTCTAAGATCATCAAGGCCAACCATTAACCCAGGACCACCACATTCACTTGTCCCCAAGTGCCCCATCCACAGGCCTTTTGAATGCTTCTAGATGACAATTCTACTACCTCCCTGTGCAGCTTATTCCAGTGCCTGACTAGTCTTTCGGTGAAGAAATGCTTCTTAATATCCAATCTAAATCTCCTCCAACACAACTTCAGGCCATTTCCTCTCATCCTGTCACTTGTTAACTGGGAGAAGAGACCAACCCTTACCTCAAGTACACCCTCCTTTCAGGCAGTTGTAGAGACGAATAAGGTCTCCCCTGAGCCTCCTTTTCTCCAGGCTAAACATCCCCAGCTCCCTCAGCCGCTCCTCATAGGACTTGTGCTCCAGACCCTTCACCAGCTCTATTGCCCATTGTTCATAAACCCATGCTGACTGGGATTGATTCCCAGCAGTAAGGGCTGCTGATTTGAATACCTTGCACAATTAAAAGATCTCAATGAGTCTGTAAAGATCCTTTTAACAGTCAGTCATAATAGCACAGCATGCTGCTTTTGTCTAGTTGTTTGCATAATTTGCTTGGCTTTGGATTTTTCATTACTCTCAAATGCCTGTTCTAAACAGAGTAGAGGGGATGGTAGGAGCCTGTAAATATGTATAAATAGGAATGTCATACTCATTAGCTAGCTCGTGATTTGAAAGCAAGTTAAATTGTGATAAACGATGTGTAAGCAGCAACACACTTTACAGCCTATGAACTTGAACAGTAAGACTTCATTTTAACACCAATATGTGTGTGAAGTGTTTTCTGACACATCCTCTATTTCATCCCACAGGCCAGTGTATGTTTCCTTCTAGCTATTTGTCTTATTCATGAAAGGCCTGTTACACACTTCCTAGACCTCCTACAGCTTTCACCATTCTTCTAATATGTCTTGTACTTTATGGTTTTCTTCAGCCATGTTGTGCATTAACACTTTGCTCTTCTTCTTGGACTCAAGCACTCTCAGACATTGTTTCATGCACCCTCACTCCCTACTAATTACACTCAACAAGCAGGGGGGATGTAAACTACCCTGCTTCTTCTGATTTTCTAATCAACATCTGTTAGTAGGGGACTCTGAAAAAGGCAAATATGCACATTGAATAAAACATCAAAGGAGGAAAAATGAAATTATCTTGGTGAAAATTTGAAAAGGGTTATATTTGCTTTGGGGCTGTTCCACAATTTGAGACATCACAAACATGAAGGCACTGGTGAGAGTCTTTGTGCGTGAGGGGTGTTTGTGAGAAGAGAAAGGACTGTCAGAGTGGCACCAAAATACTGAAAGGCAAGTAGGTGGAGACGAGCACTGGCTGCTGAGTGTTGTTAGCCTGTTCATGACCTGAATATGGATTCTTGCCATGGATTCTGTCTTCCAGCCCAGATCTCTGTGTTTTGAAGTCCTCCTGGTTATCTGAAGGGTCCCTTTTTCTCTCCTGAATAAATTTATCGTTACTGGGCACTGCCAGCAATCCTTTTCAGTCTGAAACGGTGTCCACTCTCACTTTTGGCACTGGCAATCCAAACATGGCTGGAACTTTTTTGGTAGCCAGAAGAAATGTGTTTTGGAGAGAAGCACTAGATTATCCCTTTGTTTTCTTCACTTAATATCTTTGGCTGAAAGTGCTGTTGTTTCTTGTCCATGTTGGATGAAGGATTTTGTCATTTGCAGAGGCAATTTTGCTTTGGAGACAGAAAGCTGGTTTAATCAGCAAGAACTTTGGACAAAAATTTTGCAGTGCAAGCTAACTGTGAGAAATTGCTATAAAAATTACTGAAAAAAAAAATCCAAGTCCAAAAGTACAAGCAGAAAAATTAATTGTTTACTGTGCTGCAGATCATGACTGATCCTCTAATGCTGTGCTTTATGTTGGAAAGATATTTTGTGTTATGAAGACATGAATAATTCAAGTGTTTATTTTTGAGAAAACTAGATAGAAAAATACTAACAGAAAAACAATCACATCACACTGGTCTTTCATGCTTCAGAAATTGTGTTGTAAGTACTTTAAACAATTAGGTAATCAACATTTTTATTTGTTTTACATGATAATGCCCACAACAAAATGTGCCAGTTTGGGAATGTCGTTCGGAAAGCCACTTGAGGGAGGAATTCTGCCAATGTATCAACAAACAGAAACAACACATATGCTTGTACATAATTAGGATAATTTGCCTTATTTCTTAAAACACTGTTTCATTCTTATGGATTAATTGACAGAGCAAACATCCATTACATATAATTATTACTCAAACCTTGTTAATCTGAATATATCTTCTCAGTCTTCACCAAATATGTAAATGTCTACCACAAACTCACTGAAGGAGCTGCTAAATTGAGCCTTTGATAATCTCGAAATAATGTTATTTTCAACTTCCCTTTTACAGCTCCTCCATTCAGTTTTCTGGTGTCCTCCATCTCCTTCCTCCCTCTTTGTAAAGCAACTGTCCTCTGCTTGACCTTCTGCTTCTATTTTGCCTTCTGCTTGTTGGTGCAGTGATTCACCACCCAGTCTAATCTCGGATTTACAACTGGGTTGATAGCCCACAGTCAAGGAGATGAGGCAGTGAAAAAGACTGCCAGGGGAAATTAAATAAACTTGGAATTTATCCACCTTTAGAAAGTGGTGCAAAGTCCCTTAATCTCTATCACCCCAAAGAGTTTTCATGGCAATAGGTCCTCCTATGTCCCTTCCTACCTCTCTTTGAAAAAAGATAAAAATAAATACAAGCAAAACAATGAAGTCAATGAACTTACCTGAAAAAGACAGATACCACCTGACATCAAGCAGAAATGGACACTCCAAGAAATAAGAGAAACTCCTTAAGCCCTTTAGGACCTTTGCAATAAAGAAGTGGTATTACACAGAAGTGCCCCCACAATGTGATATTATGAGATGCAAAGAAAGGAGAAATAGAGAGAGGGAGATGCATGTACACGAGATTGTAAAACAGAACCAAGACAATTGGTGGACAGGAGAAAAATTATCAAACCTTTCTGTAAATATTCTGGTCCTGCTAGAGGTATTAGTGCAAATCAGTCATATTCCCTTGAATTTAGTGGTGTATTATTGGCAGCAGCTTAGTGTGAGCCCATCTGCCACTTTTGATGTAATTGGATGGCTAAGAAAAGATAAGGGGGATTGTTTACCAATAAAATTAAACAAGAGCCATATTTTCTAGGAAAAGTCCTATGGGACAATGCATGTGTCATTTCCCTGTGAGCCCTGTGTCCAACCTTTGTTTGGCCAGCAAGTGGCATGTCAGTCTTTGCTTCTGCCAGTGCTTGATGTTGCAATGAGATTTTACCATAGGAAAAAGAAAGGCAAATTAGCATACTTTTGAAATTTCTGGTATGCACAAACATACAAACTACTCTTGACAAAATGTTGTACAATCTGCTTTTGGAACACCTCTAGGCTTTGCTAACAAGGCTCTTCAAAAGTACCTGCACAGAATTTTCTTTCCTACCACATACTTATGCTTTCTTTTCTCCTTTTTGTTAAGCTGTGGCAAGAAGGCACCACATCCAATGTTTTGTTTCTTCTCCTTCCAAATTTATGTTTGTAACCTTATTAAGAAGAGGGACTTGGTTTTACTTGTTAGCTGTATAATTATGGCTGACTGGGGTGACTTAATGATCCTCAGCAACTGTGTGCATGGCTCCCGTTATGCTTCAGTGCACTTCAGTGCTAGAAGGGCACATTAAAACTCAGCTATTCGGAGTTCCTGTGTCTTCGCTGTACATGAAATACTACCTGTATTTGTGCTCTCCCCCCTCCCACAGAGAAATAAAGAGGCTTAATCTTCTCCTGGGCTCTGCATGATCTTCTTTTATCTCCTTAGCTGTGTTCCATATAATGAAAGTGACATCACAGGGTGGCTTTTTGCCTCTTTCCACATTACTTTCAAATTAATTGATGTCCTAAGTTTAGAATGTTTACAAAGATTTTCATTTTTACTTGGCAATTTTAGATAGCATACATATTTTTTATCTTTTTCTTGGGATGTATATTTTTAGATCAGTGACCTTTTGGACATATGATTCAGGCTGATTTAATTTTTTCCAGCTGGTCCATTTTCACTTAAGTTGATACAGCTGTTCTGAAACAGATACTTTCACCATTAAACCAGTTACTACACACCTGTGTTCCCAATTTTTTATTGGAAATAAATCAATTTTCTTCTCCTCTATTCTTTTTTTTTTTTTTCCCCCCTCAAAATGTCTGTAGCTACCTTTCAGGACAAAAACCCAATATAAGAAAAAGTCCAAGCACCTGTACACTAATGCCACCTATCACAGATAAGGAGCTATTCCAAATCGGATAATGACATTTAATTCATCATGCAACTTTTAAAAATCAAGCACATAATCTATTTATTAATACGAGTAACTAAGTAGATTTAATATTTTGTGCATACATACATCAGACCACAATGAGCTCTGCCAAAAATGATTTTATGTTTTCTTGGATTGTATTCTACATACATGGCTCTCAGATACACTCTCAAAAACGTTAACAAGAATATCCATCAGCAGCTGAGCAATGAGAAAGTAAATATCATCGCATGTTATTTGTCCATTAAGGTGCAGATCTGAGCTTTCAATAGGTTTCTTTCATACGTAGAGCGTGGGAGCAAAGAGCATTTCTGTGCTTATACAACTGAGCATGTAGCCTTTCTGCACTCTTATTTTGCCATGAGAAAAAAAGTCTTGTTACCATCTCCAGCCCTGGTGCCCTCCCTGAAATTCTTGTCTTCCCCTCCAAAACCTACATAGGCACATAGACTTGCTCACTCACTCACTCACTCACTAACTCACTCACAATTTGAGAATTTGACTCACCCTTAACCTTTGGAGGACTGTGTCCATATTACTTCTATACTCAGAAAGTCACCTCTTGTATTTTTTCCATTTAAAGGAGAATCAAAAATAGTATCCTGGGGGAAAAAAAAAAAAAGTAAAACTGTTGCAGGGCTTTGAAAATTAAAGCCTTGGGAAAAAAACATGGGGTCTCCCAGTTCAAGTACAAAGGCAAAATCAAACTTCACAATAATATTGCATGCAAAATGTTAGGAGGAGAGAAAAGCAGCTGAGAAAGTTTTTAAACTTTGATCCTCGTATTCTTAGTGTAATCTGCAGCAAGTAGCAAAATCTGTAAAGAAGATTCAAGTGAAATACCAGACAAAAAAAGGGCATGGGTAATGTTGATATAAACAGATCTTGGAAACTGGCACTTAAATGTGCTTTAAACATTTCTGTTTGCAATTCTATTAACAGTATCCTATATATTATATTTCTTTTCTTTTATGATGTTCTCTCAAGTGAGTGCAATGTTTTTAAAGGTTCCATGTTTCTCATAAACTGTTCTTGTCTGACATGCTTATATTTGTCCATTACTTATTCTGTGTGAACCATAAACCCAACAAGAAGATTAAAGTACAGACACCCATTGCAGTCATGACATAAACTGTGTGTCTTTTTTGAGGACAATGGTATTAAAGACTTTTACCATAAAGAACTGCAGATGTTGAGCTCATGAGGCTTAGCCCAAATGCACAAAGAAGTGTTGATAATTTTTTCCAGAAAATGTTTTTAAGAATGTCTAAAGAACTGGTTAAATAGATCAAAAAGTAATCAGGAAATACTCTGTAAATGCAAACAAAGAGATAAATTGGTCATTATTTGGGAGAATGCTATTATTTGTTGTCAATTTGTGAAATAGTTCTGAAAATGTTACACAATCATTTTGATGTTACATGTGTTGTCAGGATAATGTTAATTCTGGAAGTATTTAGTTACTTGTTAATATGTAAGTTCCACCATTAGCAGTACAGAGAAAATACAAATGCATTCTTCTGTGGAGCAGAATCTGCCCCCTCTTATTTGACTGACCACTCACATGCTATAAACAGTGAGCATTCAATACGAATCTCTTGCTAACCATCTACAATCTGATTTCTTCTGAAAAAAATCAAGTACCTACGAATAATGGCCACACATGTAGAAAACAGAGTTGGTTTGCACATACTTATCCACAAAAAAAGAACTACAACTGCAAAAAGCTGTCAGGCCAGATTGCCCTGTCATCCTTGGTCATGTCAGTGTTCATTTCTTCCACAGATTTTCTGCTCACATTCATGGGATCACCTTCAAAGTGAACAGATAATAGAAATGGCCCTATTTTTTAACAGAACAAAAGAGCTATTGGAGAAAAAGGCATCATCTTTTGTTGTAGCAGTAATACTTGCTTCTGTCTTCAACTTTGAGCTCAGACTACCCTGCATCACAAATATGCTTAATGCAATTAATGTTATCATATTTATGCAAAATCAAAATGGGTAGTATAATACAACAATTAAGATTAGAAGGGACTTCCAGAAGTCATATAGTCCAAACAGCTGCTCAAAAAAGGATCCAGTATCAAAGTTAGGCCACGTTGATGTTAGATCAGGTTGAAATAGAAAATAGACCACAATGATGATTGTCCTCTGATACTTAAAAATTATATCAATTACTAAACACTCTTCCAAATACCTTTTAAAGCCCATAAGAGAATTTACTCGAATGATTCTAAGTTTGTCATCTGGCTTTTATCACCTTTGTTAAGATCGATTAACCATTGTCCCTTCTCATAGAGGAAAGATGATATTTAATATTAATTCCCAATTTTTAACACTTAAAAACCCCCAAAGTTTGACTGCTGAATGTGTTCAAGACGGCTTCAGTATGGACAAGGCCAAGCAGCTTAACAAAAGCATTGACTAATACAAGAGAAGGCTTAAAAGCTTTGTGTAAACACAATAGCAATGTCTAGGACTCTTAGCACTGAGCTTTCAGGCTGCATGTTCTTGAAAAATCCCAGAGACTTGTATGCATTTCAGAAGTAAAATGAAACTAAAATCTGGGAGTAGGATGAAAATAAAAACAAATGGAAATCTTCCCTGTGCACATGTAGCAACATAACAGAAGTAGCAGCCTGATACTGGTGTTGATTAGCGCTGTATTTTTTGTATAGCTTATAAGAAAGAACACTAGAAATTAGGGAATTACAGTAAAACATAAAACACATCAGCTAATAAAGATGTGGTGACAGAATTAGTATGAATGACCCAGGATGACTGGTGGTGAAATAGGTAACATGAAAAACTTTCTAACAGAACATTTTAAAGATGATAATACAGACACCACTTTATATTTGCAGTGATGTTCCCAGCTCATACGCATCATATTAACTGAGAGAATTGATGCTTCGTAAATTGTAAGAGAAACTATTCTAATTTCATCAATCAGAATTTCTAACATAAAAATCTTAGCTGGAGACTGAATTCTGCTGGGCTAGCTCACTTCCAATTAATTAATAAGTAGCCCTACAATTAGTGATTCTAATTAACAGATTAGGCCACAAAGGGATTCCTGCCTTATCATCTGTGCTTAGGCAGGATTGTTTACTGCACATCGAGGAAAAGGGCTCTGCATGTTTGCTGCACATTCCCAGCATAGATGGACAGGAGGAGGTGCCAGAATTTGGGACTGAGGGCAACATAACATTTTCCTCCCTGCAGTGACTCCCAGGTAGGGTGATAACTCCTGGGAGAATTACACTGCAGCAGGTGGGCTTTCCTGAAGCAGCTGGAAGGCAGGAATAGTCTTCCCTACTGCCCTGAGGGTGGGACAGCCACACTTTACCGACTGTTATTGCTTAATTGCAAATTGATGAATAGCAGTCTGCATGACTGGAGTTTGGAAGTGATAGCACTTAGGCACGTAGCTCTTAGAAAAGGACTTAGGGTAGGATGACAAGCGTCTCCCCAAGAAGTTTCAAAGGTTGTTTCACCAGAATGAATGAAACAGCAAAGCTGAGTCATGCATCTTTAACTCTAGTGTTCAGAGTAGACAAAGTGTTTGCATGTTTACAACGTGCAAAAAAAAGGCAAAAAAAAAAAACCAAAAAAACCCAAACCAAAACAAACCCCACAAACTAAAAGTACAAGAGTTTCCAGGGGCTGAAAATAAAGTATCAGCATTTGTCACTAGTGTGCTTTAGAGATTTTCCTCTGAGCAGGGATCAGAAATGCTCAGTAAGGAACTCATAGCCATTACAGCTTTGTCTCCCTGCATTCCATGTGAGAAGGTTTAGATGCGATAATTCTTGGATTAAAGCAAAAAGTGTAAGGACAGATCACAACAAAGGAGGATAAATATGGCATATGGAATGTCTGTATCTGGAGTAAGTAGAGGAATTTATGTCTGGAAAAAAAAACATTTCTGTTTCTCATGCTCATATGTGTCTTCCATTTCAGTTCTGTTTGTGGATACATTGAAATTAAAACCCTTGATATGAAAAATTTCAAAAGGATTTGAAAAATAAAGGTATTGATTTTTGTGTTCTGAGTTTTCAGTCCTATATGGGATCTTTTCCTTCTGTTTGCAACTAGTTTGCTAGAGAGCTGCTGAAATTTAACTATGCATTTTTAACATTGAAATAGTAAAATAAACTTCCAGAAGTAGCAGAGAATTAATGGAAAACATGCTTTAATCACAGTGTATTTAAAAACAATTTTAAGGACTAAACTTTCCCTTGTTTTCTGTGGGTACTCAGCAAGAAGTGTTTCTGTTCTCCCAAACTTCCACCGTGACTTACTCCCCTCATGGTGCAAGTGGACTTGATGTATACAGCAACATCCAAAAGATCAGTGTGGAGATGCAGGCCAAGAGTGAGTCCACACACTGATCATTAGCACAAGAATCCACTGAGGGCTATTAAATATACATAGAAAGCTGTTACTCATAACTCAGGAACCTTCCGAGCAACACACAGCTACAGGGTGAGAAAACTGTCCATGGAAATACCGTTACAGGCTTGCGATGTTCTTTTGGAGCTGGCATGGCATGTTGAAGTCAATGAACCTTTGATATATAAATGGATAATCATAAAATTTTATTACCTCAACTGCAATAAATGACATGGACAGTGGTGAAAAGTGTACAACTAGTGAAATACTAAAATTCACAAGAGTACCTAGATCACAACTTATGTCTGTAGTCCCTTGTTACCCTTTTGAATCCACTGTAAAGACCAAAATGGAAAATCAGTCCAAGATCCAATATTCAGTTTTGCCAGTATAAACAGAATGGAATTAAACAAAACTTTTAATGTTAAAGTGAAAGAATAAGTGGTTCCATTTCTCACACTCCAAATCCAGAAAGACAGTTGTTTTGCTTCTGAGGATGTTTTTAAAGAATGATGTATTCCTTCCTTCCAACCCCAGTGTGTATTTCTAGAGAAGGCCATTCTGCCTTACAAGAAGAAACACAAGTTATGAATATACTGCACAGAAATTTTGTGTGACAGGTGGACAGAAAGTCAGTTACCAAAAATTCACCTTTAAGATTTGAGAAGGGTTATTGTGTGTGTGTGTGTGTGTTCCATTAACGGAAAAGCAGTAAAGTGTGTTGAGGGACTTGATTTTTAAAACAAAATACAAGTTAAGAACCTGTCATGAATTTGGAAAGGCAGCAGCATCTAATCAAATGTGTCTGATTAATTCCACAGAGGCATGACCTCTTTAATCTCTCTGAAGTTCAGTGCCCAGGAGAAAAGCAAAGCTTAGTAAGAAAAAAAGAAAGGATATTGCTGGCTGAAAGACCTAAAACCCTGCATGGAAGCAAAAGACAACAGTGGAAACATCTGTCTGTAAAGGTAAATGATCTGTTCTTAGGTTCACATCATCTCAACAATATGGTCTGACATCCTGTGCTGTAAGGGGCAGATACCTAAACAAGCCAAAAGGCAGTAAGATGACACATTTAAGGACTTTGCTATTTAGTAAAAACAGTGTTATTATTTCATACAGGAAAAGTTCTGGTGCATCAGCTGCACCTTGTCTTCTGGAAGAAAAGCAGTTCTGGTCCATCATTTCAGTTCAGAACAAAAAACACTGAAGCAATTATGACTTGCATAAATTTGGTTTCCCTGCGGACCACAGACAATTACAAGTAATGTGATAGTCAGCAGAGAGGATGTACTTGTCAGAATATTCCTTTAATTACAGGTTGAGAAACTGATTAGAAATGGATCCATTTTAAGTACTAACCACTTCCAAAACTTTATTTTTTTCGGAAAGCCTTTTCTAAATCTCACAGAAAAATTACATAAAACTGTTCAGTGCTTAGAGGCTTCCTCTAGTAACTGGGATCTCTGCTTTCTGGAGGTAACTTGGGAAACACCCTGTTGTCATGGTTAATGAAGAAAGGAATGTTTGCTTAGACCCCTGGGTATGTTTTTATAGCAATTGTGTAAACCTAAGTGGGCCCTTTCACGTGCAGGAGGAAGACTTTACAATTTAGTTTCTTTCTCAATCTGATTACCATCTTTAACCTAGAAAAGTATTATAATTTGTTCAAAGACTTCATCCCGGATTCTGACAGAACATGTACCTAGGCATTTGCTAAAAAAATTAAGGACAGCAGGGTCCGCATAACTTAGACTTGATTATCCTCAGCCTAAGACAGCACTTGTATCTGCCAAAACCTGCAATCTTTGAACTGCATGTATATTCCACCAGTCCTCCTTAATAGGCTGTACATTTCATCATTGCTTCAATATAATTTTAGAGACCATAGACATCACACAAACCTTTAGAACATCGTTGTATCTTTTCTCACTCCAAGAAAAGAAGGGAGAAAGAATCTGGATATCTGAAACTTGATTTCTAATTACAATATCTACCCTTCAATAACATATTCTAACTTGGCAAATCTTTCTAAGTAAGTGAGAGAAGCTAAGTAATAATGGGTGTAGGAGAAAAATTAAATTAAAAGGGACTTAAGTACTACATCTGAATTCAACACATTTGGATGACTCCCCATGGAACATGTTATGTTTTTTGTCCCATGTGAAAGGAAGCCAAAGTTAATTATAGAACATAGCACTGGGCAAGCAAATAAATCAAGCTTTGCACTGCTGAATTCTCACATTTGCAAATTAACAGCTATGGGTCTGTTAGTGGAAACTCTTCTGTTATAACAAAATGATACCAAATGTAATAGTTGTTTATCTTAGGATAAGATGATGTAATCCAAAATAAATGTCTGTTTCACAAGAATTCATAGCCATGGGACTAAACCACCACCCACTGAAGTGTGTATTAGAATGAGAGCATTAGCTCAATATGTAATACTGCAAAAGCCCACTCACAGCATCTGTGTAAAACCAACATACACAGCATGATACAGCAGCAGAGCAGTGCTGCAAGTACAATCTCTATTACAGAGGCTGGTGTATGCATTGTATCCTGTATCTTATATGTGTAATATAATGGGCATTTGGTAACCTATAGACATAGGAATCATACCAAAAAATAATGTATAATATATACATGATTATGTATATGCATGTGTATGTATGAGAGAGAAAACAAAGATAGAGAGATAGAGGAAAAAAAATGCAAATAATCTTCCAAAGAGAAACTTCTCCAGAAGATAGCACTAAAATTTCCATGAATAGGAGCTATGGCAAAAGCCTATACACCCACTGCACACCCAAGAACATGTAGCATAGAAGCAGTTTGGTCGCTTCCATATGTGAAAGCCAGGCTGATTGAACACTCACATTGAAAGATTAGTTTAAACAATCACAGTGATCACTAGCTTGCATGGTTCATCCACTTGGATAAATTGATGTCAAACTAATTTTTTTTCTGTTGGCCAGCAGTAAGCATTTTCAGGCAGAAATGAAAAAAATACTACAACAACAAAGAAACATTCAATCTGTGTGCAGTGTTTCTGAGGCTAAGTACTGTACCAGACAGTCTATATCTAAATGTTCATCACAGGACCCTGCTGCAAGTCTCATTTTCCCTTATTTAAAAGTCAGGTACTATTTATTTGCTGCTATTTCACTTGGGGGTTTGTAAGAATCATTCATTAACGGCAACACTTTGAACAAATGAAATCTTTTATAATGACACCATCACTATTATTATGGGGAGAGAAAGGCACCACCTGGAAGAAAAATCAGGACCAGTTTTTCTTTCCCCACTTTGAAGATTGGGAGCTCACATCTAATTTTAACTCTGCTTTGTTGTTGAGCTTTGTTTCTCTCTACTTGGCTATTATCTCTCCAGAGTAAGTAGGGTAGCATCATAACTTTGAGGGAGGATTCTCATTACAAGGCATTGCAGGATTACTCCAGCTTTATTCAAACTAACGCATTTAGCCCCAGCTCAAAAGAACAAAACACAACCACCCCATTCCCCCACTTGCAATCATAATCAAGTGCTTTACTCCATTGAATTAGAGGTTTAATTAAGTACCTTTCTGTATTTTTTCCCCTACATGTTACATTTGACTGCAGCACTGAGTAGCTTTTTCTAGCCAGCCAGCTTCTAGTTTAGCAGAGGTCAGCTGTAAATACACATGCAGTGTTATCAACAGGATTTGTACAACACGTAGGGAAGTCTCCGCAGCCCAGATTCCGCCAGTGTTTTTATCCGTATTAGGTAAGATTAAAGCCAGCTACGATAGCATGCAGAGGAGGTGCTGAATTGTGCAAGGGCACGGTTTGACTCCTTTGAAGAGGCTCACTTAGCACCTTTCTGTGCTCACTTAACAACCTCGCTGTGCTAAATCCAGACCTGGCTAAAGCCATTCATTACACAGCACAGATTAAGGACACGAACTCAATACCTGAAGAGTGTTCTCACTGAGATAATGCAGCAGTAAAGAACTAGAAAAGCCCTCAGCACTGCCCCTTCACAGATCATTATATCCTGCTGCTAATATGAGTAGTGCAGAATTAGGCCACCACTGAACATCTCGAGTGAATATCACACTGTGTGAACATCCATTGAATATTTTCGAGTGCATGGATTAGCATATATGAAAGTCACTGTTATTGTACTGAATCCAGATTGCTTAAGCATGTATAATGGACACTATTGCTGGAGAATTTTTTTTTTTTTTCCTTCTTCAATGAGATGGACACTGACTGAATTGTATGAAAAAGATGAAAACAACCAGGACTTCGACAAGGGCATTCTTTCAGCAGCACATCACACAACTTAGCACAAGAAGACTATAGACTGGTTTTGGTAGATTCCCAGTGATTCCCAACGACCCCTTTGTGGTTTTAAGGAGAAAATGAGAAACAAAACTAAGTAAGTAATCCTAGAGAAAATCCCACTAGGTCTATACTAGGTACTCCTGTGCAGTAAGCCATCAGCATGTCGGTGTGAAGTGACCTGTGCTTCTGATTAGCAGTGCCTGAGTTGTATGGTGCTTCCCTAGATGGTTTGGATATACAGTTGTCATATTTTACGTGAATTATGAGGCAAACAGCTGTGCGTTTGAAAAAAACCCAGCCAAACAGAAGAGAAAAAGGGACAACAATCATGACTATGAAAAGCACTGCACAATCCATTTATCAATTTGCTGCAACATAAATGGGTCTCTCACATCATTAGCAAAAAGAGTTTTTATGAAACATTTCAACTTTGAAACACTGCATAAAAAGATCAGCATGTGATCACTCTCTTATCTGCTTTCCATTATTCATCTACACATAAAAAAAATGTTTTGATACATGACAAAATGCAGTTCCCAGCTGTATTTTGTCATGAAATGGCTTTCATAGTTCACAGCTCTATTATCAGGAAAAGATTCTCAGCAGCTGGGTAAATACATTCTGCTTTGTTGATGCTGCCTGTTAATTTTGCATCTAAAGCTTGCTAGTGTTACAGAACTATAAAGCTTCAGAAAATGCCATTGATGGGAAGTGCAGTTGCTGTACTATGGATAATTCATAGGCAATAGATGAAAAGGATCATGCTGGTTCATCTCCTGAAGTATTCCTGTTTTCAACACAGTCAGTCAGCGACTAAGAAGACAGGTAGGCCCTCAGGTGCTTAGACAGATACTGTAGTATAAACATGTGTGCACATATGTACGGGCTGCTTGCGAGGTTGCAAGCAGTTTTTAAACACCTTGTTTTAAATAGTAAGTTTTAACTTCAGGAAAGGGTTACCCAGAGAAGTTGTGGGTGCCCCATCCCTGGAAGTGTTCAAGGCTGGGTTGGATGGGGCTCTGAGTTACTTCTGGTCTAGCAGATGTCCTTGCCCACAGAGAGGGCATCGAACAAGATGATCTTAAAGGTCCTTTCCAACCCAAACCATTCTATGATTCTATGATTCAGCATCACTCACTGTCCCTTTAAAGGTACAAGCATTGGAACTAAGATAGAAATTAAAATAGGTGATGAAAGTTCATGTTACACGTGTTCTTCCAGAATCTGTTTTAAAGTATTTAAAAGTATTCATCATTGACTGCAGTGCTTCAGTCTGTTGGGTTTGTGCCTACAAATGTTTGCATGCACCTCAGACATTTAGAACACATCTTCATAGCATGAGGTATTGGTGGCAAGGGATACCAGCACTATGGCTGAGTTTAGTTTGGGAATGGAAACAGCACAGCTGTCAGCATGATTCTACAGTCCTGAAGCTGAACAGCTCTCCTTCCCACTTTCCCAAACAGCTTGGGTGGACCTATGTAACTGAAAATGCAATTTCACACTATGTGTGCACAAAATGTACTTAGAAGATGCACCATTCCTTAGGACAGCACACAGTCAAAAAATACTCTGATACAAAAAGCTCAGTTATCCATTTTCACCCCTACACACTGTCTCCTCCACACCATGTCTGGCCCAGCTGCCTTCTGCACTGCGATGATGCCTCTTTGACTCCGTCCTGTCCTGCACTTCACAAGAGCCCCTCTTGAGAGAGTTTTGACATTCAGACTCTCTCCCACCCTTCACATGTTTCTGGCATTCCCATTAGCTTTTGTTCAGGATTTTCCTCTGACAAAACAGGTTGAAGAGTCCTGGCACAGAGAACCAGTCTTAGGGTAGCTTTAGATAATCCCCTAAACTGGCGACTAATCAATTTGAAAAGAAATAGGAAATGGAAAGAAAGATCACTCAAAGCCCAGATTTGGGCTGATGACATTTGCTGTTAAACTGAAGCCAAGTTATCTTAGCAGCTGCAAAACTTCAAAGCAGTTGCAGGGGCTATAAAGTCACAAGCCGGAAGGAAGGAAACATGGAGAACAAGAAAAGATGAACTGTTAAGCTTCCTTTGCAAATACAGAGTTTGATTTAATGTTCCAGATTACTAACTTGGATTATTTGTTTCCAAGTGCTGGGATTAATCAACCCTTTCCATTAGCAAGCCTGAATGAAATGTTCTTTCCATAGCCCTTGCAGAGATGACATAAAAGTACACAGCAATACTAATAATGGGAAAGTCAATATAATCTTTAATCCACAGTAAAAATATCCTAATGTATCATGGTCTCCATAGGAACTGCACAAAATCTGGAGCTTGAATTTTGAAGGCTTCTCTGGTGTTAGCAGTCTAGAGCTCAACCTGTAGCCCTGGCCATGAGCAGTGGAGATGGGCTGGATGGCCTAGAAAGGGGAAAAGGGTATATAAGTGTGCTCCCATAACACCACTCTCTTTAAACGAGCAGCTGAGTACAGTGCATCTGAAGCTAAGGAAACCAGGGCTCCAATCTACAAGATAATAGTGACCTACTCATTTATGAGCTAAATAAAAAAATAGAAAATGCCCAACTAGATGCTACACGTCTATATATTTGTTCAGGAGTGGGTCTGATGTTATAGCTTTCTCTCCTATCTTACTTTAGAATCATACCTTGTCTCTAGTGTAAACTGAAAAAAAAATTGCCCTCCAACAGCTTTTACTAAAAAGAGAGAACCACAAAGGGCAGCTGTGAGCAAGTGCTTAAACCTTTTATCAAGCACTGAAATACCATAGACATTCTTCAAATTTTTCTGCTTCTTCTGCATCACTGCCTCTAATGGGTACAAGCTCTTATGTGATGTCTGAATTTTCTTCACTGGTTAAAGGCATAAGTTAGTGCAAAACACGCATGATAGAAACCCTCCACAGTTACACCACCATATAATTTTTGCATGCCTTTGTGTTACTAGCACAGCTCCTGAATCTTCGCTCTGCATATACAAAATGGGAATAATAATTCTCTCTCAGCAGTCTACCAGGGAAAGCTGATAACTCCCTTGAAGGCTAGGAACTGCTCGGATATGGAAGTTTCTTATAGGCATACTGACAGACAAATCAATACATTCAAAAGATATAAAAAGATACTATCTTATATGGTTGGTTATAAATCTAAAAAGATTAAGTGATACATTCAGTGTGATTCCACTGAGCCTTTGTTTTGCTACTAGAGTAAGGTAATCATTCATCTTTACTTGCTGAAGCTACGTGCACTGTAAAGTTCTATCTTCGTCAGGATAATGGTAGCAAAATCAGACCTGGCAGCTCTATTCTCCTTTAAATCCTCCTGCCATACTGTAACTAGAAAAGCACTAAAAATTAAAAGGAGGCAAGGGAGGAATATAGATGTAAAGAGCAGGAGGAGACATTATTATTGCCAGTGAGAATTAGCCAGTCAATCTTTCTAACCACAAAGCAATTTAATTTGGCCTTTTACTGCATCCATTTTCTCTGATTAATTTATATGATGTCAGACTTCTCATCCCTTGGGGCTTGGAGTTTGCGGGACATTGTTTGAGTCTTTAACCCAAGGTCCTGTGTCTGGCCCTCTGGTGATACTTAAGGCACAAGCAGCTTGGAGCCCTGACACTTCTCAAAGGCGCAGGTGATAATTGGACAAGCGTGGTTCCTCTCTCTGTGAAATGCGCCATAGCAGTAAAGTGAGTTACTACTCAGCACTTAACAGCTGTTGGCTTCTCCTGACAGCATTAATTCAACATTAGACATAGAGACATTTAGAGAGTGAGAGATGTCTTTAAGCAATTGCAGGTCTGCAAGGTTTCTCTCAATGGTGTTTATTTAACCAGAGTTCACAGCTGCAAGACTTAAAAAGAAGAATTTGTCCATATACAAGGGACAGCAGTAGCTTGAACCATTTGCACACAAAATGACTCCACTTGACATGAAAAGGCTTGCATTTTCTGACTCCCCTTAGAGGAAGTCTAATCTGCTGTCACCAACACAAACAAGCTTTGTCTGTTTGAAAAGTTCATTGCCTGTTACTATGACCAAGCACAACACCGAGACAGCTGTGTCTCATTCCTCTGTGTTCCAATGCTTTTCCTTAAAATCACATCAAGTACTATTTACAAAAAAAAGGGCAGCTTAAAAAAAATAAAGCCTGAAATAACTTAAAAAGTCAAGGATACTTTTTTTTTTCTTTTGGGATATCTACCTCCATCTGCTACTTCTAAGTCTAATGCTCAGGAATAAATTAACCAGTCACGAACACATGTATTCATAAACTGCCACGTAAGTGATGTAGTTGTGAATTTATTCATCCTAGTTTCTTCTTTCTTTTGCTCCAGTTTTGCAGTCTGTTCCTTCAATATCTGTGTTTTTGTATGCATTAATTTTACCAAATTCAACTTTCCTGGTAATATGCCTGAGAACAACAATCTACTGAGTGAAGTTTGCATACCTTCTTACCCTGACAGCATCTTCTCCAACAACTTACAAATCAGATCAAGATGTAAAAGTGAGAGGCTGAACTTGATGACAACAGGGATTTCCACCGGATTTTCATGGCACCACCTTTTATGGATAGTATTATGTTCAATGCATTAAAAATGCATTATCACAAACTTAGCTGCTTTCTTTTGTAAAGGAGGCCACTGAATACAATTCCAGCAAAATGACAAATATTTTGTTTTCCTATCTTCAGGAGTTTTATAAGAATGATGAAGAAAATGTCAAGCTAAATTTTAAGTTGATATTTCAATCTGACATTGTGTGGTCCAGATGTGGTTAAAAACATAGTTATTCTGAATAAAAGCATACTTATTTTGTAACCTACTGGAATATGACCCTTTTTCTTTATGTAGTGTGGACCAAGCTGCTGTGTTAATCACTGAATAATAAGATTCTTTTACAAAAAATAAACAAAGAAGAAATGTGTCTTCTTATCCTGAAAAAGGGATTTCCATGTAAATAAATTTATTAAGTATTTCAATTAATTAACTTAATTAAAGATTGCATAACAATCCAAATGCAAAAGGGAAATGGGGGAAGGATGTATTAGCATTCTCAGTTTTGGCATTTCCTTACTGTTATCTGTTTAACTGTTCAAACTCAGCATTAGTTTTTATTTTCTGCTTAAATTTTTTTTAAAAATCAGATGGTCAAGAAATACACCTAAATCTATCTTTCCAGGAGTGACTGAGAAGTACAAAAAGAAGAAGGAGCAAGCCAAATCCTTCAGATCTTTCAGGAGTAGCTGTGGAATAATCCCAGGATATTGGTAACAGACTGACAATACAAATTAAGTTAATTAAGGTGAATTGTCAAATCCTTCCCAGTTAGATTGGCAATGTCATGGTTTGAAGAGATTGTTCCCTGAGAAAGAATGTAATTTACTCAAAATTATATATGTGGGGAGATAGCTGAAGTCCTACTGAGCATTTCTCTGAGGTGGTGGGTGACAGTTTTTGCAGTAAATCCCAAAGGATTTTAAACTGGTTCAGGCAGTTTTGGGCCTCCCAGTAGCTGAGATGGGACAGTATATATAGCAGGCCAGACGCTCACTGAAGAGCCCACCCAGCTTTTTCTGTGCTCTGAATGTTTTCCCAACACAGCGATGCTGCTCTCACCACCTGAGACAGCGAAGGTCAAGTCCAGCTCAGGCATGTCTATTCAGGATGACTTGCAGAGAAGGAACGTGGCACATTCCTTGGCACATCTAACCCTTACAGGCACAAAGTTGATTATATTTCTGGTTTGATTTCAAGACAAGCATAAGAACAACAGCATATTTTGGCAGGACAGGCACAACCCTGCAAAACATGGTACATTGTAATGGACTATTTCACATGATCTGGGTGGCAAATGTGAGAATAAGAACTTTTAATGTTTGTCCTTAAGAATATCTGTGATGGTGACCCCCTAGATAGAAGAGCTCATTGTTGTTTAGAATTGAAGCTACTTGTTACTCTGCTAAACCAACACATGTGCAAGGTCCAAGAGCCAGATGCACTCGTAGCTGGATGTCTGATTCCCCCTGATGTCGAGGACAGGAATAGTCATTTATGAGCCAAGACCCTGGCAATCAAAACAAAAATCACTTTCTACAGGAATGCACACCAACTCAGAGATTTTGTCATGATGTTAAATCTCCCTCCCTTAAGCATAACTTTTGACTTTGGGAAGGAGTACCAGAGCAAGCAGAACAACACTTCTCTCCAGCAAGGGGTTTTATATATTTTGACTTAAGGTGACTTCTTAGATATGATTTTAGAATTTCTAGTCGTCACTTGTTCAGAAGAAATCCCAAATCCTGTCTTACAAACTCTAGACACATTAATAAAATAAACCCCTTCTGGAAGTTGTTCATATGCATATAAGCTAGCCATCCAAAAATCTCATCATACTGCTTTCTGAATGTAACATCATTCCTGCAGATGGTAATCACACTGTATCATGATGCTTGTTTTAAAAAGTGCCTTTTTTAAGATTCTGGGCATAGTGGAGAGTCACACACACATTTGATCTGCAGAATCTAAGTTTATTTTAGTCAAATTGATATCATTTATGGGATCATCTAGAGCCTTGTTCTCAATGCTCCATGTCTACTCAAGAAAGAGCAACTTCACCTTCAAACATACATTTCCTTGTACAATTTACACTTGTGATATATTAGTTACTAATTAAAAAGCAGATGTTAGTGCTCATTTTCATACCATAAAACCTACTTTTTGTCCTCAATAAACATCCATGCTTGGAGTTTTGTTTGTTTGGGGTTTTTTGGTTGGTTGGTGGTTTTTTGTGTTTTATTTGTTTGTGGGTTTTTCTCGTTTTTGTTGTAAGTCTCTTAGAGCACTAGATTCATATTTTGGCATAAGTCCCATCTACCTCAGTGGGTCTCGATGGGATTTTTGCCTCAGGTAGGACTAGAAAATGCAGACCTGATGTTCATGTGTTTTGACAAAAACATCTTCACACATTTTGAGTTCTTCAGTGCTGACAGTATTGATATTTTTTCCCTGCATCCAACCAACTCAGTGCATTGAATATTTAATAATACAGGTGATATGAGGACCCGTTGTCTGACTCATGTTAATAACACACAAATTGAAACCGAATCTTCCTTCTCTACAGTGTATGCAAGGCTAAGTGAATACAATGTCTCTCAAAAATCTCATAAACATTGGCAGTAATATAAAAGAAGCCAAAATGGACATTTGAAAAAAGAACCAATTTTTCAGTTTTAGAATATTTTGCTGCCACCTTTTGGAATTGAATAAAATGTGCATCTCAGTGGTTTGTAACAGGGACATAATTTAGCCTTCAACAGCAATCACTAACATTATTAGAGAAAGAATATATGCAATTCTTCTTTCTTCCTTTTTAAATTCTTAACAAGTATGTCCAGTTTCACCTTTCGCAGAGTAATGGAATAGCACAGATTTAAATTTAAGGCTTTCACAAGGGAATAAAATAGAGGAAAAAAAACTGTGCAACAAGAACATCTCTCAACAAAGGTCATGATTAGTCAGCAGATCAAGCATTATTTGGCCATCAATAAATATAAGTAAACAAAGCAAGGCGCTGCTTACAGATGACATATAAATATCAATTAATCAATGGCAAATAACTGTAGGTTTAAATCCAAGGTTACTTGTTAGAACTCAGGGCCTCTTTCCCCCAGGTGTGTTGTGGCCTTTGCATAACTGCACTGCTTTTAAAATATAACTCTACATAAATAAACAAGAGGAAAACAAGTCCTTAGGCTCTGGGCTCTGTTTCTGTCAGAGAGATTTTCTTCTGCACAACTTACAAAAATGCAATGCATTTTGGGAAAGATTAATATATATAAATATAACACCAGTATAGAGAGCATGTCAGAAGTTCTTTCTTATCACTAAAACAACTGGAGCAGGAGTCTTATTTTAGAAAAGGAGCAATCAGAGGCATTTAATCTGGAGGAAGACTAGAAATGGCTGTATCTGTAAATGGTCCTGAAGTGGACAGCTTTCCTTTGATGCAAGGGACTGGAATTCCTAAAGCACCCTGGGATTCAGGCGCCTGAATCATGGCCCATACAGGGGACAGATGACCTCCAGGACAGCCAGCTCTGCAGGGACGTGTGCTGCCTGGCAAAGTGTCGGGTCACCAGGGGGCTGGTGCTCGCCAGGTGGATCACACAACCACCCTTTGGGGAAATAAAAATTGGAGTATTAGGAGGTGCAAGCACCAGGTGATTTACTTCTACACCACAGTAATTTAGTAATTTCCTCATGTCTAAAATGTGACTTAAATTAACACACAGGTGCTCTGAGATCTGCATTCCAGAAGGCACTAAAATGAGTATGTTTCTTATGGAAAGCGCTCGCGTCCCAAGTGGGAAGATTTTGGACAATTACCTGACTACAAGAGTGGAGCTGACGAACCCGTGGCAGCCCTGATGCGAGTGTTATAAACGTATGGATGTGCCCCTTGTGGGAACAGGGTTATTTGCAGGATATGGGCATCGATAATAAATCCTGGCGGGGCACGGGCACCGATAATAAATCCTGGCAGCGCAGCCCCGGCCCGGCTGAGGAAGCGGCGCTGCGGCCACACGAGGCCACTCCCGACCCATGAAGGCGATCGCCGGCGCGGCCGTTGCCGGGCGACGGCCGGGACCGGGCGGGCGGCGCGGCTGGGCCCGAACCGGGGCTCTTTCTTTCCCGGCGCTCTTTTTTTCCCGGCGCTCTTTCTTTCCCGGGGCTTTTTCCCGGGGCTCGGCGGCGGCCGCGGGCGCTGCGAGGCGGTAGCGAGACGTCTCGGCCATGTCGCAGGGCGGCGTCGCCGACTGCGGGGTGCAGGTGAGCGGCGGCGGCTGGGGCAGAGGCAGGGCAGGGGGAGGGGCAGGGNGCAGGGGCAGAGACAGGGACAGGGGCAGGGGCAGGGACAGGGACAGGGGCAGGGGCAGGGATAGGGACAGGGGCAGGCGCAGGGTGAAGCCGACGCTGGGGAATGGAGCCTGAGAGCAGGTTTCTGCCGCTGGGAATACGTGAATTCGCTGTTACAGGCAGCGCACCCACAAAAATGCGCGTTGCTTTCGAAACGAAAGCGGGCAAGCAGGGTGCCCTCCGTGAGGACAGCGGGAGCTGCTCCCCGTGCCTCGGCTGGGAACAGCCCGGCCACCAGCAGGTGCCTCGGGAAGCGCTCAGGGCCTGTGACAAACCACCTGCTCCTCGTGGCTTGTGGGTCAGGGTCTCGAATCTGGAGATAGTGGGGCGTTTTTTAATGTATTTGCAATCTATAAGTAAGGCCAGTGCCTTTCAGAAGCATGTAAATGTGGTGTGTCCCTGGTGTCCTGCTGCAGAGAGTCCAAAATATGTGAAGTTCTTCCACTGGTTTGGACCTGCCACCTGCTTCAGGCTGCTGTCCTGTGGCAGTGAAGAGGTCGTCCATGCCCACCTGCTCTCTTGTGCTCTTGCCGATCAAAACATACAAAAGAGGAGGTGTCACATGATGATACATCATAAGTGCCAAAAATGGAGAAGGGTTTTGTGAGATTTGTTTCTTAGGAAGAAGAAATATAAACAAATAAATACATGGAGATTGGGGGACTTTTTTGATGCAGAAATGTTAGGGGACTGGAGATAGAATGGAAGCACTATGCTTCACAATGATTGTCAATTAAATGGGCTTACCTCTGTTGTTCAGTTTTATTTATGTATATGTGGGAGGGGAGAACAAGTGCTGAACTTGTTCAAGTGATTCTTCCCTTTTATGTAAAAGTTATTTGTGAAGCCATTTCAGGAGGAGCTACAGGAAGCAATTTCTGATTATGCAACAAGCAAGGAAACAGATGAATATTCAGACGACTTCGAAAGTGAAGAAGATAGCTTGTTAAATGGTAAAACAAAGTTAAATATTTTTCCTTGTGTTCTTCCCTTTCTTAACTCTTTACTAGATTCCAGGGAATCTTTATGTGTCAATGTGATTTAGTGTTCCAAGATTTCATATTTTAACAACTTCTAAATCACTGAGATTTAAATCACAGAATCAAGCTGTGCCAAGTTAGTGGCAAAATTCCCAATGAAATCACTGGAGGTTCCAACCTGCTAGACCACCCACGGTCTATACTGGTTGCTACCATTGTGGTGCCCAGTTCTCCTCCTTAGCCATCTTGTTGACACCTGGATGAGACAGTAGTGCACAGTACTGTGAATCACAGTGGTCATGGGCAGAGAGAAAGGCAGTGTTTTTTCTTACTGTTTTCCCAGTCTGGACAGTCAGTGAATAAGGGTTGGAGGATACACTGCAGAGCACGCTTGCCTGGCAGTGTACGTAAACCAGGAATAGGTTTGATCTGACTGTTTTTCTTGGAGCAGGATGCATGTGATGTTTGCTAATGTTTACGCTTAGTCTAACAAGATTGGCCAAATGGCTCTTCTCCATCTGGTGCGGCCCTAATTTTTAAGGAAAACAGGAATGTTAAATATGATCACATATTTTTAAAAGGACTTCCTCTGTGGCCTGTTTTTCATTCATACCTGAAACATCTTTTAACAGAGTGTGGGATGCTTGGATTTCCCTTTGCTGACAAGATTTAGGAGAAAAAGCTCTCCAGCAGTAAATATATTACTCTACTATAATGACATTGTTTTGTCACCTTCCTCAAGCATTTGAACACTGAAATTAGGTCAATTAGCAATAACAGGCTAGAGGAAGGTAAATATTTTTGTTAAGCATGTGAACCTTAGCATTGTATTTGAGTATCTTCTAGTAAATTTTAAATGGGGTAGAAGGGAAGGGAGGATGGATTCTGATACCGAACATGCTTAGCTTTGTTGTTGTTGACTTGCTTCCACTTCCTATGGCATTGAGACATTGTTTTTTAGAAGGGCTTTAAATTGCATGGCAGAAAAGAATGAGTGAATATTTTTCTTTGGATTGGGTCCTTGAAAACAGATGACAGGAAAGAAAGTAGAATAAAGCTGTAGTTTGGTGGCTTAGCAGAGATCAGAGGCACAGAAAGAGAAATGCTCAGAAACTAAAGTCAGGAGGGCATTACACGGAAAATAGTGTTAAGTTATAGAAGATACAGATTCTGTGTCACATTTTTTTCCACTTGTATCAAATGGAAGTGCTCTTTGCAAATACTAGGAAAGAACTTCCTGAAAGTAATTCAGGTTCTACAAGCACTGATAAATCTGTTGCTGTTGAGTTCTCTCTTGAATGATGATGCTTCACAAAATGCAGTAGATTTGGAAAATGAAGCTGATGATGATTTGAATTTATCCTTTCTTGAAGAGAAGCTTCAGCAAATAATGGTTTTAGAAGGTGAAGACATACTAAGTGACAGAAAAGATGGCAAAGAAGAATGTTTGGAAGGTCAAAATGAGGATTATGACAGAAAAAATAATGAGGAGCATTCAGCTGCCGAAGCAGTACTGCATGATAATAGTGAAAGTGATGACTTGCCCATTAATGAACTATATAAAAAAAAAACTCAAGAGGAAGACCAACCAAAAGCAAAGCCATGGGTGCACAAAAAAAGAAATGCTTCAGCATCAGGTGATTAAAAAGTATTTGAATGTTGTTGCTGCTTAGCTATGTTATTTTCTGTGTTAATGATCATCTGCTTTGGCTTGTAGCCAAAGCTTCTAAAAATACACAACCTCTGTCTGCTAGGGGGTAAACTGAACCAATGTGGGCCAAAAGAAGGAGGTTCCTGTTTGCCTTTTCCTTTCAGAAGATGAAAACTAGCTGTTTAGGTCCTTAAAGTCCAGCTCTCCGTCAGTGCATGTACATGGAAGGTGTGAGAGGGCTGCCGAGGTGCCTTCTCAGCGTGTGCATGGCTCAGAAGGCTGTGTTCACATCGTGTCCACAGCATCCATGCACCCTTTAAGGGAAAGATCAATAAACTCCTTTTCTATGAGCAGGGAAGTCTGACCACATTGTTTGCAAATACAGTGTTGAAGTTGGGGTACTGAGACATCATGAAGCTCTAATGTAACAGAATGTCAGAAAATGAGCTATAACCAAAACATTTATGAATGGTAGATATCTCATTATTTTAAAGTTTAAACTTCAAATTATCTTTTACTTTGAAGATACTGACACACTTTGGATGTGTAGTCAAGCACATAAACCTCCCCAAACTTGAATATTTTGCTATAAGAGTAGCCAATTCATTTTTAATATGCAAAGCAGAATTTGGAATTCTGCTAATAAACTATATGTGCTAAAAGACTTCATATTTTTTATCTAATTCTTAGTATGAGAGGAATTTGTCCTGTTTGATGTTGAGATAAATTTATGGCTGGTCATTACCTGTGATGGAAAGTTACTTTGTAACTTTGATTGTTCACATTTCTGGGCATATATGCAAATGATAGGGAATACAGGATTATTCAATTATACATTTTGAAAGTCTAATTTGATGGAAAGTCTAATTTGAAATTGGTAGAGCATGATTAAAGGTATCAGCTTCTTTTTTCCTTTCCACATGATGGCACCAAAGTGCTAGGTATTTGAATGTGCAGACACCTCTTCCCTGGCTGGTGTGCCTGTGTAGTTTTAGACTGGCAGAAAAGAAGGTGAATTACTCCTTTTCTGCATGTGAATCAAAGTAGTGCAGTGACACTCTGTAATATTGGTTATGAATTCAGAATTCTTGTCAGCTTGAACTTACTTTCATCACTGTAAATCTAGATTAAATTTCTTAGATTATGGACATTAATGTTATTCAGGTAATTTGGAGTTAATTTGTCATCCAAAAATTTTGTTTTTCTAAAGAATTCCACCAGAAATCTGTGGAAGACTTCTAATTTGGTTTTACTGGGGCATTTTTTGTCTTGTGTCTGAATTGTTTTACAAATTCAGATCTCTGCATTACTGGCAGTTGAAATCTGATAAAAGTATTTTATAAGTCCTATTAGTAATGTGTTTCATAAATAACAATCACCACTTAGGCACACATTCAGATTGAGGTGATGTTTTCTTTAAATCCCCACTGCAGAATTTTTCAGTTATTCCCTCGTTCCCGTACCCCTGAAGAACACCACACAATGAAAGCAGTATTTGTTATCCAAATGTGTTATCCAAGTGTTAACTTGCAGACTTCATTAGAAGTTTGGTGGATGTCAGAAGAGGTCTTGCTGTGATTGCAATGACTCCTGCCTTTGGTTTCTGCACTACAACCACGTAAGGCAAGATGGAAAGTTTTGCCTTTGTCTTGCTCTCACATACACTAACATTTGTTAAAGCTTCAGTTGCTGCTCCAGTCTTACTTGCAAATACAAGTGAATACTTTTCTACTTGTATGTAGTTCTTTGAAGAAGGCATACAGAAAATACATTATACTATATAAAATTTAGTAAAAACTTTCATAGGCTGATTGTTTCTCTAGAAATATGTTTTGTACAGAAATAACAATACTCAGAAACAATGAAATTCTTGTTAAGGTGTCCCCTCAATCTTTTTTCTCCTTTTAGATCGAGATCAGAAGACTGTCAGCACCAGAGATTTGAAACTGGAATACAATGGTAGGAAATCCCCTTCTGTGATAGAACAAAAGAGGACCACAGTCTATGAGGAAGCAAAGGAATTGGAGCAGCCAGAAGCTGACAATTCAGATGGAACGATGAAAATAGGAGAAGGGCAAATAAAAACTGATACAATGCAGGAGGTATCAGTGAATGATCCATCTGAGCATGGGGAGGCAAAGCATACATCAAAGAACTCTGTCAAGGTATTGCTCATAAGCAGTTTACCATTGTTTGGAACAATGTCCTAGAAGCACAATGGGAAGTTTTGTAGTTACTGTTGGTACCTTAAGTGTGTAGAATGCTGTCTGTAAAGCTGAGAATTTATATCTTGTTTCTAGAGCTGAGGCTCTTATTACACAAATTCTGTATAGCTTTATGAAAGATGTAAGGAATACCTTTTCCACAAATTGTTTAAATCAGGTAAAGGTATTGAAACGTGTTTTCCAGCCTTAAGAAAGTACCCTTCTGCCAGTGAAAATGTCAAATCTCTGTTGTGAGGATAGCTGAGTAGCAGTGAGCAGTGTGTGTTGGCAGGGGATGGAATCCATGGTGTGACCTGAATAATGGATAAGATCCTAAGCACTCTATGTGTTATCCTAAAAACAAAATATGTAGATACACGTAGTTTTTAAAACTAAGTATTCAAAAAAGTTAAAAGAGCGTTTCTAGAATAACCCGGCTGGGTTCTTCTTCTTTTTATTTCTAAACTATTGACTGTATTTTTGCATAATACAAATAAACATTCCTAGTTGCCATTCCAAAATGATACAGGCATACTGAAAGTTTGGTTGCTTAGTTGGTTGTTTGGTTGCTTTTGGGGCTTTTTTGGTTTGGTTTGTTTTTTTCTTTCCTTACTTTCTTACCCTGTACTATACCCTCTCTTTATTAGGGTGTGTCTCTTGCCTATTTTTATAACATCATGGGACCATGGAATATCTTGACTTGGAAGGGACCCATAAGGGCTGAGTCAAATTCTCAGTGTCCTTTTCAGCTTGTAGAAACCTGTTTCATCCTGATCTGTTGCTTGAGAGACTATAACTTTACTTTTCCTTTGTGTTTCTTAGAAACTAAGTGAAACAAAGGAGACAGTTCTACAAAACCCAAAGGGTTCTTTATCTGACAGGTAAGAGAAGGATGCTTGTTTTGGCAATAATAAAGCCATCAGAAGAAGAAGAGGTTCTTTCTCCCTTTCTTTTCCCCAGTCCCCAGCCAAGTGCATTTAAAAAAAGAATCACAGTAACTTTTGGTATGCACTGAAATGGGATGAACACTACTTAGTATCAGCTACAATAAATGGAAACATCATTAATGTGTTTGTGTCCTGGTATTTTTATAGGTCTACATCTTTTGTGCACTTAAAGAAAAAGGGGAAAGCTGTTCCATCAGCTTCACCTGTTTCACCTCAATATCTGGGATCATTAAAAGTGTCGGAAGATGAAATCATGGAGAAGAAAAGTACAGAATTTGTCAAAGTAGATAATTTAAGAGCAACTGTTTTTCAGGTAGATTTTAAAAATTAACAAGCCAACAAAAAAAACTGTGCATGTAAAGGTCCTGATACAGGGGTAAATATTTCGTATTTTCTTGAAATCAGTATTTTTTAGTATATTCCTTTCATAGGCTTAGAGGTGTAGTAATCCTTTTATTCTGTTGACTATGCCTTTTCCTCATATTATGATCTAAAAAGTTTCATGGAAGGAACATAATGTTTTTATGTGGTTCATAATTTATTGTTTCAGACTATTTTCTGTTTCTTCTACTTCATCCTTAAAGTAAGTAAGTGTATACTTTAAGTTGGGGTTTGGTCTTTTTTTTCCTGATGTGTTCTATTCAAATGGCATTCAGGAAAAGTGATAACAAATCCAGTACTCTTTCCAGAAGAATAATGTGTGTAAATTCCTTGTAGAATTTCACTACAATTATTTTCTGGGTTTCAACAGATTTTTGCTAATTATTTGAGAACAACTCTCATTAACAGACGCTCTTCATCTTGGTATATGGTTGAGTATTTGCTGTGGTCCTAGAACAAACTTGAGACCCTCAAATCGATGTTTCTGTTGTCTCCATAGTTTTTAAAGGTAAAATAGTCATTTAAGACACTTTTATCTTTGAGCCGCCTACCAAATATACAGTTAATTCTTGAAAATTTAAGCCTGATTCTGCAGATAGCTCATAACCTCTCATGGCTGCCTGAAGTCTCACTTTTCCCAGTAGGATTTTATCTCTTTAATTATAGGTATTTTCAAGAGAGACAACAAATGTGTTTAGTATTCCCATATACCAAGTGATAAGAATCTTTATTCCATTCTTCTGTTTAATTTTTATTGATGCTTAACATTTTTTGGTGTTTCTAGAAAATGCCTTTTTAAAGATCTTTAAGCTTTTTTAGATTTTGTAGCTATGATTTTAGAACTTTAGATTTTTTTGATCACAATGTTTGTGTGATAACAGCTTAGTCTTCCATATGGGATGCTTATTTAACTATTCTTCCCTGCTAGTTAAGTATGACTAAGAATAATAATAACAATAACTATGAGTAATAACTAAGAGTAATTTTGGTGGTCATTATACTGATGCTGCTCTTTACTTATACCTTAAGAGGACTTTAAAATATTTTAATGATTCTTACAGAACTGGTTGGAAAAGAAAAAGCTCCTTCTACTGGAATTAAAGAGAACTGAAAAAGAGAAGGCTAAAATTCTAAGGAACAATATTGAAAAGGTTTGTTTACATTCTTGTTTAAAAAGAAGTTGACAAACTATGATTCATTGAAGTGTGCCTTCTGCCTAAGTGCATCAGTCTGCTGTCGTAAGGTATCTGGTTTTCTCCAAATAGCATGAGGTGATGTGAAATAGTAAATGGCATGTCCTGCTTGTTGTGGTTGTGGTAAACAGTGTCTTACACATTTACATAAGGTGTGTTAGAAGTGTGCTTCCTAGATTAATTTTCAGGTTAGTTTAGACCTGGGGATGCTCAACTCTTAAGGTGCTAAGTTTTGTTTTGTGCATGAAAACATGAGGCATTTACTCCCTACCTCTGCTTACCTACAGAGTATTTTTAATAGAATCATGTATATTCTTTGATTTGGCTTTTAAGTATTTAATGTGTTTCACTTCTAAGCACATGTATTTTGTGTCCTTCTACACGTATTTTGCAGGAGTAGTTTGTCTCATTCAATTAAATTAAAAATGGGTATGGAAAAAACTCACTATATATATTTAAAATTCAATTGTGCATAATACTTGCAGTGTTGTCAGCAAATCAATTTCTATGTTGCTCCATTTAGGAATGAGTTTAAAGCATATTATTTCAGTTATAATTTTATATTGGAATGTATTTAAATGTATACTTTCATTTGCAATCTAGAAAGCACTTAAAAGAGAAGAATCAATTGCATGTTATGAAGCCTGGAAAAAAAAGAAAGAAAAAGAAGCAAAGAAGTTAAGTGAAAAAAAGAAGCTGGAGGAGCTTGAGGAAAAGAAACCAGCAGAACAGAAGAAGGAAAAAATAGAAGCAGCACAAGCGGTGATGTGAAATATGTACATAAATGTGTAATCAAATGTGGTTCAGGAGATTGTAAAAAAATGATTTTGATTAATCCAGAAGGAGATGGAAATGAAATAGAATCTTAAATCTAGACATGCTTAATTTTTGAAGAAACCTCATATTAGGTTGTGTTCTGTCAGAAATACATAACATGTACATTTGCAGACAAATGGGTTTCTATATTTGGAGTCTATTAACTGAACATAAAATAAATTTCATGTAAATACACTAGCAATTAACTACTACATACTGGAATAATAACATTCTTTTTAGGTATAGTGATACCCACTTCTGAGCAATTCTACAAGCATATAGTCCGAAATTAGAACCTGTAGAAAACACAAAAAATAATAATGCAGGATAGACTAGTGGAGTATTGACAGAAAGGTGAGCAGTAAGATTTCTCATTAATCTGTGGTTGTCTCTAGGCGTTCGAAAAATGGAAAGAAAGAAAAGTGGAATGTTTAAGAGAGCAAAGCAGGAAGGAAAAACAGTCTGAAAGAATGAGGAAGAAAATAGAAGAAGAACAAGTTGCAGAGAAGAGGAGAGTCAGTGTATCAGCAGTTGAAAAATGGTACTATCCCACTGTGCTTTGGTGTATCATAGCTTCCAAAATCCTTGCTTATAAATGTAATAGGTCTTTTGTGAATGCTTGATGTGTGTGTAATTGGAAAACAATGGAATGCTTGGGATCAGACTCTTCATTCCCAATGGAGAACAAGTAACAGTGAAAACAAGCTGTGCTGCTCCCTTCAATTTATTAATTTAGTTGCTTTCCTCCCCAAAAGGATACTAACTAAGCCCAGGCAGAGATGCAAATGAAAAGATTCATTGAGTAATATTGTGTCCTATGTGGTTGTTTTCATGCTTCATTACTAAACCGTAGGAAGGAAGGTAAATCTTTAAAGATTTGTGGAATACAATGTATGAATGCAGATGTAGGAACAAGGAAATGAGATGTATCTGCTAGAGAAATTCTATATTAATTTTACAAGCCAAGAGATTTCACAGACAATACGCAATTTACAGTTACCTACAGAAGTTCACAGTGGGGTTTTTTTAATAATTAGGGAGAAAGAAGTACAGAAAAGGTGATGCCATAATAGATAGAGTAGTAGATTCATTTATACTTTGGTGATACATAAAAATGGATATGGGAGATTTTAAATACGTAGTCTCAATCTTTTATTAAAAGTGTAAAATAGATCTTGTAACTTAATTTAGTTGATTGGTCTGAGATGCAGCATTTAGTCTGTTACACTATGACCTCTTGTTCTTTCCTTTCACTATGCAGGAATGAAAAGAAGGAAGAATATATAAAAAAGAAGAAAGTAGAAAAATTCCTAGAGAGAAAAAAGCAAGAAATTCAACAGGCAAAGAAGGAAGAAAAAAGTGAAAAGGCTGTGGAGGAATATGAAAGATGGCTGGTATGTTTGGTGGGGTTTTTTTTTCTTGCATTTATCAAAACCAGAAAGTTTAATGTAGTAAGGAGTGTGAGCACTTGTCTATTGGAATACTTGTGGGATTTTGTGCTGTTATGAGAGAGACCAGATGGTGGCAACAGTACATCTCTTGTCCCCCAGAATTGGAGAGCAAAATTATGCTAAAGTACAGTGCACTTGATAACTGGCATACATGGAAAATATATTCTCCCTATGTACACGTCATAGAGTTTTTAACTACAGTTAGTTTTCATTTTTTGCCCTTCTGTATCAGGAGCAACCATCTCTGTCTGAAGGGCAAGTTCACCACAGAACGAAACAGCTTCAGCAGCTGCAGCAGTCAATGTGCATATACAGAAGCATTGAAAATGGAGACTTGGATACCTCACAGTTGATAAAAACGTTTGTAATGAGGTTCAAGATGATTTCCATTTACGAGAAAGGGTGGAACTCTGATGCTCCCAATTATATTTTTCTTACAGCAGTGTCCCTGTTGTAAAGCAGTAAATTAATCCAGTGCTCTAGTTCCAACAATAAGGCAGGTTTTTTTCCATTATTGCAGAAAAGCAAACTAGAAGGGAGATCACTAATATTCTTAGCATATGTTGTTTTCTTAAAGCTGTGTGATTTGCCAGTTTAAGAAGAACCTGTTTTAATTTCCTGCCCCGTGACAGTCTTTCTTCATACTGATTGTCAAGGTTTTTTTAGTATGAGAGGGTTTCTTCTGTTGTCTCTCTTCCATGTGATTTCTGGCACGTGTCCTGTACATATGGTCTCTGTTGCCATTTATAAGAATGGGATCTTGCAACTCAACTGGATTAAGGTCCTTACAGGAATTCCTTTTTACTGGAATTCCTTTTTACTGTCAGTAGCTTTTTTTTTTCTTTTTCTTTGTTGTTTTTTTATTGTTTTTGTTGGGGTTTTTTTGTTGTGTGGTTTTTGGTTTGTGGTTTTTGGGTTTTTTTTGTTTGTTTGTTTTTTGTTTTGTTTTGTTTTGTTGGTTTGGTTTGGTTTGTTTTTTTTTATTTTTTGCTGCAAGGGAGAGGCAGAGAGATGAGAACTGAGTCAGGCAGATGTACAGGTGTGGGACAGGTTTAAAAAGGACAATCATCCTTTATTTGGCTAACTCAGAAATACACAGTTGCGCAAAACACCAAGAGCCTGCATGTTTTCCCTTCTCTCTATTTTCAAACTTTTTTAGTCTTAGGTTTAGATCTTTTAAGATGTTTGACCTGTTGGTCCCCTGTTGGAATAACTCTCATTTCTGTGATCATTGGTAAGAAGCTTTTCTCTGGTTCCCATTGCCAAGAGATTTTCAGCTCAGTTTAGTCGAATAATGTCTGATCTTAGGTTATTTCTTCCTTGGTCAATATTCCTGATTGCCAAGGTAGGAAGTACTATCCTTTGAACAGTAACTAATTCACTGCCCTGGTATGCTCTGCTTACTGAGACTATCCTAATCAGCTTAGTTGTACCAAAGCATGAATGTTTTGTCTCATTGTACATTTGACTTCTGTGCTGTCCTGGACTCTGTATGAAGGTTAAAAAATTATCCCTTCTTTAGGGAGTGAAAGATGGTGCCTAGCACAGGCTCCCCTGTTCAAATTGTGTGTAGATTTCTGAGGTGATCAGTTCAGTGGGATTATTAATATAAATTTTAGTAGCTGGAGAAATGACCAGATCTAACCGGATATACACGTGCCTACGTGAGAAATAAGCAGGTGTAGGATGGGATAGGTATTGAACTGGTTGGCAGAGGTTCCTCTAAAATGATCTAATTTTCAGTGTCTGTGTGTAGGTGTTTACTGATGTGTCTTGTGCCCAGTCTTCACTTTTTTACATTCAGAATAGGTGCTATCTTTTTGCAGCTCACACACCTTTATTTGAGAAAGCATATTGGGAAATGGCTCGGCCATCATTTTTGGCCAGAGTATTGTCTCACTTTGTACAGTTTCAGAGAAAATCCAGACCATTAGTGAACTGAAGGAGAGAAACGCTGTAAAGTTGTCATTGTATTACCAAGGGAACTAAGATGACATCTGCCTGCAGGTAGATGAACAGGCATCAGATCTGAGGGCAGAATTTGGAAGCCTTTTAAGAGTATTCTTTCAACTAACAGGATTTTTTTAAAAGGAAAATAAAATAGGAGTAATATAGTGGGACGTATTCCAATATGTTTTCATTAACATTCAACAGAAATAAATGTGTAAATTCATCCTCAGGTTTCCTGGACCAGGTGTTGACCAAAATGCATAGATAAAACAGACATAAAAATCTCCTTGTAGTTCTTCTAAAATAGAAGAAGTATTCTGTTTTTATGTTAATGGAAATTCTGTTACTTCTGCTTTTAGAGGTAATTGTGTGAATGTTTGATAATGTAATAGCATAGAGAAGATTACTTTTTAAGCCTGAAAATAAATGCCCTGGAAAAGGCTATTAACACTTGTAAAATACTAACATAAAAAGGATGAGCTTGAGGAGAGATGCTTTAGTATTGCCTGGAAATTTAAGCTTCTGATTATTTTGTTTCTTTCCTATCATTTGCCTCTTGCTACTCACCAAGAACTCCTCAAGCCAATCTAGCTTGATAAATGATAATTTTTTACCTAATGAATAATACCAGTGTCTGATACTTTTCATTGACATGCACCAATTCTGAGGAGTGGAATGTGGAGAAGAATCATGTAGAAAGTTTGTGATTACAGATCAGTTTAGTTTTCATTATTTATGAAATATTAATCTTGATACCTGTTTACTGTGGATAGAAGTGAGTATCTCAGATAAGTTATGTTGTCCATTTTCTGTGGTGAACATCAACCTGACATGAGTTGATGAAAAGTAAGGCTGGTCTCAAATAGTTCTCCAAGACCAACATAGTAATGTTAAAAGCCCTAGAAGAAGTTTGACAGTTTACCTTGAATTTGAGCATGTGTAATATCTATTTTTGGCATTCTAACGCTCTTTAAAAACATCAAGAAAGGATGTACTGGAAATAGAAATAGCTGATGTGGGTTATTAATTTATTGTAGTTTAATAAGATCTCTCTGAAAATACTTTCTATATTGGAATTTTCTTGTCCTGTCAATATGTTAGAAATAAGGCTGCTATTGTTACTCCTCTTAAATGTTTTAAGTCTTCTGTGATAGCTAAAATTCAATTACTATGTGGCAGTCATACTGCTAAGGAATGTGCTCTTCCCAGAATTTGATAAAGGAAAAACGTATTCATCTTACTAGGCTATTGAGTAGAAAACTTCCAAAGAAATCAAGCCATACAGTCGAGTTGATCTAGTGTAAGACAAGCTGCAGTTACTGACTTAATCTTTCGCTGTTTCTGTTACTCTTCTTCAGTTAGTGGAAATAACGTCTTGTGTATTATTTTATGAAGATTTGTATCAGTTATGTCTTGTGAGAATCTGCCCTGTAGTTAGGACTAGAACATAAAAACTTTGTGTGTGTTGAAGACAGGGAGGAGGCCAGTATGTCTTCATTTCAAAGTTAATCTTTTAAAAACCAGTTAAATTAACTCAAGACTCTTTCGTTGTCACTGGGATTCATTAATGAAAGTTGGATCTTCAAACCCAAACATTCAAAACTGAAGGACAATTAAAAAATACAAAGCAACATTTTTTCCCTTCCTGGGTGGGTGTATGCTTTATTTTTGGTTTGGGTTTTTCATACATGAGTCTGTTGTGCAATAGGTATTCAGTAGAGAGTGCTTGGTAAATGCAAAATACACACATTTCTTTGTAGCATGTGTTTCTCAAATACTTGCCAATACTGCTACAATATGTCTTATTTTTAATGAGTTTTCACTGGTGTACATATCCTTGTACAATATAATTCTATGATTTTTGTAAAAATAAATTGACTAGATATGTGCAGACTCCAAAGCAAGAACATGTATCATCTGTGTATTCCATTAGAGCACACTCTTCTCAAGGTCATCTGAACCACTTGCTGTCTTTTTCAAAAAATATCACTGAAAATACAAACTCCCTTCTTCTTAGGGTACTAAACAGTCTCCTTCAAGAATTTTAGAATATCTTGAATTTGTTCCAAAGCCACTAGTTGTGTTCATCTGAGGAAATCTCTATGGAAGGATAAAGAAGGCAAAAGTGAAGGATGAGAAGAGGCAGAATGTCACAGTGCTGCAAGCCTGGTTTGTCTCAATTACTCCATGTGATCCAGAAAGATACAGTGTGGACAGAGAGATAATATTTTTTGTTAGACTAACTGTGATGAACTTCTGCATTGATGAACTTATTTTAGCAAGGGCTTCTCTATGGAAGCCTTGCCTTGCTTTTAATCAGCCTTACTAGTAACAGTATGAAATTATTGTGTGCTTGTTTAGCCAGACTAGATGTTCCTAACTGAATAGGATCTTCAGATTTATGTTGACAAAGAACTAGAAGGCACAGATGAAAATTGTATTGATAGGGTTGATATTTCAGTGTGTTGTTTTGGCTTTTCCAGTTTTTGCACACATTAGTAGTTTGACTGCTGCATATGTGTAAAACAGGAGGAATCTTCCGCTCAGGCTCCCTTTTTGACAGTAATGCTTCCACACCCATTTCCCAGTCTATTCCCTCAGCCACAGTTACCTCAATATTTCTCTGCTCACATATGAGTAGCAGGAAAACACTGCCAGCATCTTGGGAATTTGTGGATATCCAGTGTCCATCAGAGGTGTAGGATCATGCATTATATGAGAGTAACAGATATCTTACAGTTGGCTTCAAGGAGCAGTACTTTCATTGCAGTGCAGTTCATACACGTGAAAATACAAAACTTCTTTGGGTGCTTCGAAATACTGGCTGATGGGCTGCAAAAGATGAAAGGACCAAGGCTGGATGTGGTACAGTCGATGATGGTTTTAAGTGGGCATATCCACCTTGCATCTTTACTACCAGTGATGTGTTTGCCAGTTGATCTTAGGAGTGAATGCGCTATTCATGTGTGGGAAAGCCAGCTGCTTAAGGACCTCTTATCCACCTATGACTTGGGGCACAGTAAATTATGCTCTGGTCTATAATCTCAACCTTGGTTCCACCAAAAGAAAAACTGCTTTTAAGTTAGTAAGAAATGTGCACCAGTGTGCCCCACAAACCTGCAAGTATGATTACAGGGAAAATTTGCAGTCACAGAGTGTTCACCAGTGTATTAATTGCTGATGCAGATGCACCTTTAGATGCTGGTCCTCCTGAGGGTGAAATGCCAGTCATCTTTGCAAAGAAGAAGGTGTATTTTATATAGAATAGAACTAGCATAGATTAGAAATTCAAAAATAATTATAAATAATTGCATCTTAATTTTTGAATGGCAGGTTTCTTGAAAATCATTAGTTAATGACACACAAAAAGAGTGTTGCAAGTATCTTCCTTATCTCTTATCGTTCTAATTGCCCCATTGATGTTTGAAACAATAGAAAATACAATTAGAGCCTTGCAGTGCTTATAATGTAAATTAGATAGATCTTTGTTTAAAATTAAATTGTTTAATTGCCAGTTTGTTCTAGTACAATGGCAAGTGTGATTTAATAAGTACAGAAAGTTACAGTGATGCATCAATGTTCTCATTATATGAGAACATCTTTTGCCTTTTGATTTAGGTATCCTTGTAAAGACAAGAAGTAACTAATGTGGGACTAAGTACATACAGGGACCAATACAGTACCAAATCCACTAGGCCTTCTTTTTAGGCTTTTTGTTTAGACAGTGCACAAATCCAGCCCATCCTTGAGACAGTCGCCTTAATTGTAAATGTGCTCAGCCTCTTGTGCAGCCATTGTGCAGTGTCTATGACTGAATCTCTAAAAGGGATATATCGAGCTCCAAAAGGCAAATTTCCATTGCATGTTTAATTTTCCTTTTACATAAGAAAGGCTTAACAATAATTGTAACTTTTCTGTTGGTGGAGTTATTGTTTGTGGGGTGTTTGTTGCTGTTTTGGTTTGGGCTTTTTTTGACACATCTTTTTATTTTCAGGAAAACAAAATGAGGAGAGAACAGCTTGAGAAGACCCAAAAGAAGTTGCAGGCTGTCCAGGGGAATGAAGTGAGTCGTCCCTGGAGGCCACCTGGCAAAGTCACATATTCTAGTAATTAGCAGTTTATTGCCTTCCAGAAGAAAACATAGTTTACGAAGTTCTGTCATTAGTTAGTCACTCTTTTGTTATCAGTTGATTTTCACTGAATCCATTGTAGGTGTTACATTGTTTCTTTTTTAGTTTATTTGGTCTTTGCAGTTCAAATAAATCTGTTGTTCATTTTCATTGCTTTAGAAAATGTAATAATTTTTCTAATTCCACATTTAACTTAGTTTTGCTAAATTCAATGTTATTTCATATCTTTTTGGTGAAAGTGTATATCTAGGATACATAAGGTTGGACTCTGGCATTTTTTTCACCCAATGCTTAGCAGAATGGTTATTTTTAAGTTACTAGACCACATTCTTGTGGAGTTTAAGACTTAAAGAAATTGTTTGAGGATGCAGTGGGGTGGGGATGATGGGCAAGGAGATGTTGGCTCTCTTGTGGTAGAAGACAAAAGACTAAGGAGTATGGAAGGACAGTGTAATTTTCAGACATTAAGATACAAGATACAGAGAAAATAATCTAAGATTATGTTACATTATGAAATATAAGTACATCTCTTAAATTAAAACTGCATCTAGCAGAAGCAAGATTTAATGGGGTGAAAAACAGCCATGTGATGGTACAGAAGAATTAAACTGGAATCCATATAATGTAAAATTGTCTAGGATTATATAAGAATGTAGCTGTTAATTCCATTTAGGGTCTTCATGTACGTTCCATAAATTTCTTGCTTCCTATAAGAAACAGCAGTTTTAGAGGCATGTGCACAAAAAATCTTGCATAAGAACTGCAGGGACAGAACAGTAGTGCTCTTATGAGGCAACCTTAGAGACAGAAAATTATATATTTTAAAATTAATTTAAAGACTTATGTGCTTGTTTTTTATGGTCCAAAATACATTTTCATCATTGCTAACGAGCTAGCTGCTCTAGTAAATTATTAAAATGCCGTCTACTTTCTTTTTTCCTTTTTTTTTTTTTTTTTGGGCTATTTTCCTCACTATTTTGGAAGCAATGGCAAGACTGTGTGTTTTTAGAGATCTTCAAATATCTTGTTCGCCTGCTGTCTAAACTAAAACTGTTACTTGTGGTTTTGTTTTCTTATTTGAATTTTAATAATCATTTCAGATCAGATGTGCTCCTCAAATGTGTGTTCTTTTAAACAATACAAAGCAAAACCCGCATCACCAAGTGTAAACAGTAAGTAAAACAAAGAAACTCTAGTCTTTAATTTATATACATATTTTCTCAAATGAAAATCTTGCTCCTGTTTAGACTGGCAGCCTCCTTCAGAAGTAAACAGAGCATTTGAGAAGTGGATTTGTCTTTTTCACTAGAATTCTGTCCTGGTCATAAATCTCTGATATAGTCCTTAGTTCTGCATTTCACATAACAATAGGGCATCTCCTCAGAAAAGAAAACCACAAGACAGGCAAACAGATAAATTTCTTTCATTTCCTGATGTTTCTTGCTTGTTTTTTTACATTTTATTGAGAGCTACTGAAGATTTAGAGGCGTTTGTTTTTGCCATAATGGTTTCTATTACCAGAGTGCTGTTCAGGTGAAATTTGTTGCTGATATGTATGTACAAGGAAAATCAGGATGGTACCTATTCTGTCTCAGTGTTCAGTATGGTTCTGTTCATTATTGTCAGTATGAACTCTAGTTCTGTGAATTCTCATTTCAGACCTTTTGCAAAGTTTGTGACAGGCAGAAGCAAGTGCTAGAAAGCAAAAAGCTAAGATACATTTGTTAGAACAGTAGGTAGTCAGGTAATTATTGTCATTAATTTAATTCTTATCAGTAAACAAAAGTAGGGGGAGGCCTGCAAAATGTGCTTGAGGGATGCAAATGAAAAGTTTGGTAGAACTAGAGGCAGAGATAGAAAAGAGTTTGTTGGGTGTGTGTGCCTGAACTGAGTGCTGCCTCCTAACTGGCTTTAAGCCTTTAGATGACTGGATAGAAGGTTTTGACAGAAGACAAAAGTGAGAAGATGTTGGTGACATCTTTCAGAGGAGTGAGGAGGGACTCAAATTAACAAGTTCTCAATTAGGAAAAGATGCTGAAGTCTGTAGACAAGAGAAAACAGTTGACATATTTAACTTTTATAATAAAATTTGGGGAGCTTTATCTAATGTTACATTGTAAAAACTTGGACATGTTAGAGAATGACACAAATGCCATAGAATTAGCCTTGAGAAATATAAATGTAAGTACATTAATGTATAATAATGTACATGTATCTGTATAAATCCTATCTATATGTTTATTGATGACAGAGGGAAAATATTTTTTATTTAATAAAGTATATTTTAGTATAATAGCCTCAGTGTTTTCATCACATCTTAGGATACAAATCTCTATTTAAAGCTTTAATTCATGGAAGTTAACATGGCAGTGTCTCTAAGCACAAGCTATTCTTTCCTCATTGTTAGCATGACAAGTAGATAGGGAACTGTATCCCGCTGAAGTTGGAGCTTCTGCAGCACTCCAGCTATCTCCTCAAGCTCCCTGACACCCTTGCTTACTGACACACCAATGCAAACATTCATTTAAGGAACATAGTTTCTAAGCCATAACCTCGAAGATGATCAGTATATCTATTTTTTTTCCAGAGTAGTTAGATTAGCCATTAAGTTGCTGCATTGGTGCACTAAAGGGGCAGGCTGATGGTAAATAATTTTCTATTTCAGGTCTCTCATTCTGGGTAAGAAAAGTTGTAGGCTGTTTTCCACTGTATCTTTTTTTTCTTTTCCCAAAATATGACATTGCCTTACCTATAAAGGACTGCTGTGCTTCACTTGGTTAATTATGTGTTTAACTGAGTTACTTGACTCAGACTAGCAGGGATAAACTTTTCTGGGCTGTGAACACTGATGGCAGCCTTGGCTGCACATCAAAACTGGACTTGGTCCAGTTTGTCCGTATCTCTCTCGCACTGGGGAGCCCAAAACTGAACATGATACTCCAGATGCAGTCTCACTCCCAGCTGCAGTCTCACACATGGCAAACAGAGGGGAGCAATCCATTCCATCAAGCTGCTGAGCACACTCCTACAACTACAGCCCACAATGCCATTGGCATTCCTTGCTGTGAGAGCCCATGGCTGGCTTGTGCTCTGCTGCTTTGCCTCTGGCACCCCTTCCTGAAAAGCTGCTTTTTGACCACTGGGGCTCAGCTTGTGCTGTTGGCATGAGGTTGTCTGGCCCTAGATGTAGGACTTACTTTGTCTCTGTTAACCTTAAAGGTTTCCACCACCCACTTCTGCTGCCTTGGAAACCCCCTGCTTGGCTGCATGGATTTAGTTATGTCCAAGTAATAGAAGTGCTCCCCCTGTCTTTCTCTTCGGTGCTTCAGTGCCTGAGACGAGACCTCATCAGTAAAAAAAAGGCAGAAAAAGACATTAAGCACCTCAGCTTTTTCCATGTCCTGTGTCACTAAGTCATCTGGCCTTTGAGCAGCAAGATCACATTTTTCTTCCACTTCCCATGTACTTCCGGAAGCACCTTTTGCTGCCCTTTGGGTCTTGTATGGGCTTTAACTCTTGCTGAGCTTTGGCTTTAGTAAATGCTTCTGTGTTCAAGTAACGTCTCTCTTCTGCTCCTGGGTGGCAAGCACTTGCCACCATCTGTGTGCGTGCCTACTGTCTGAACTCCACTAGGAGAGCCCGTTCATGTATGCTGGCTGCCTGCTGCGCTTGCTTGACTACCCGCAAATCAGAATGGACTTTCCTTGTGCTTTGATGAGGATGTCACTGAAAGTCAACTAACATTCCTGGGTCCCTTTGCTTTCCAGGGAAGCCTCCTGTGAAATCCTGCCAAACAGAGCCCTGAATAAGCCATCATCTTCCTTCTTCAAGGCCAAGGTTGTGGTTCTATTTCCTTTGCTGCTTCTTACATGATTAAAAGTTTCACATTCTCAGATTTGTGGCAGCCAGCTTTCACAATCCAGACTAGTTCATCCCTGTAACCATCCATTACCTAAGATCAAGTTCCAGGTGCCTCTTTGGGCAGCAGCACTTCCACCTTCAGATTTCTACTGACCTGTTGGCTTTTAAAGAACCATTTCTAAGATTTTAATAACATTTATTAGTTAGATTTTCCCCTAATGGATAATAAAGTAATTCCAAAACTCTGACCTGCTTATTTCAGCCTGGGGCATGGAGAAGTTTGCTCTTAATAGCAGATTGCATTCAGGCAATCGAGCTGTTTTCAACATAGCACATAATTTTATTAGCACCTACACTCAGAAGAAAAGTTCTACTAAAAGCCTTTAATATTGCAAAGTATTTTTCTCTTTTACTACTATTTCCTTTTTGAATGCTCTTTCTCTGTGATGCTTTTATTTCTGGATAGCTTCAGACTAGAACAATTGAAATTTTTTTCATATAATTTTTCATTTAAAGAGGCAGGAAGAACTCACATTGTATGTTAAGCATTTTTCATGAATAGTACAAAATGGATCTGTATTAATGTTTATTAATATAAACTGGGCTGTCTGGTCCTTGATGACAGCAAATGATAGGATAACCTTCTTTAAAGGCATCAGTAACTTCCAGCATTTAACTGTTTTAATGCCCAGGTGGAGCATCAGTATTAACAATAATACCGTGGTTAATTTTTATTTTTCTTTGTACCTTTTAACATGCTGTAATACACTGAGCACCCATTCCCATATGCTGCTTTATAACCAAACAATTAAGGAAAAACAACTGGAAAAAAAATTTAGAGAAAGGGAGAATATTTTAACTGTCCTCTATGTGTTTCACTTTCTTGAAGAAGCATCTGGAGAATCATGGCAAATAAATGACACTTTGAGGAAAAACTTTCTTAGCTACCCTGAATTGCTCTATGCTTCTTAGCACTTCTAATACTGAAGTATAATGAGGATATGCAGAGGTGATTTAGCACTGAGCCTAACTGCTGGAGTATGTTGTTCTTGGTTGACATGGGAGACAGAAAGATCTGGGTTGCAAAATATCAGCAACCAAAATGAATAGCAGTGAGAAAATAAAAGCAAATGGTACTGTCATTACTGTTACTTAATTTATCATTTGTAGAGTCATTAGTGGTTATGAACATGGCACTGGATGCTGCATAAGCAAAATGGCCACAGAAAGCTCCCCATCCCAGAAAACAAGCAAAGAGATTTAGTCAAAGGCACAAGGAGAATGAGGAAGGCAGATCATTTGCTAAACAGCAGCTGTGGTGGAATTGTATCAACAGCTCCTAGCAGTCTGGTTTCACAGTCCACCATCCACTTTCCTTGCTTGCTATCTTGCTTTCAGCAGGGAAGCCAAAGTGCTGATTTTCCCCTTGACTCTTCTGCTGACTGTGTGGTTACACATACTTTTTCTGGCTTCCCTTCTTCTCACTTACCAAATTTCCTGTCTTTCCTGCTTAAGAAACAAAATAATTCTGTCCGTTCTTGCTGTCTTACAGCACCTTCTGAAGAGATCAATGTGCTCAAAGAATGAATCTGCCATCAGCATTGCTGTAAAATTTAAAGAATTATTATAGCATTAAACCCTAACATCAGCTTGATTCTTATCTTCCTTTAAACATATGGTAGTGCATCAAGCTGTTAAATTTCACTGCAACAAAATTGACATTCTGTTTAAAGTTTCTATTCCTCATGTGAATCAATAAAATGTAGGAATGCTGCATTGGAGAAATACTGTTTGCAAATGGCTGTGCATTTGTAACCTATCCAAAGCAAGGGCTCTTGATAATAACACCCAGTTTTCAAGGGAAAACTATGGGGTTTGGATCATGAAGTATCGCTAGAAAGAGAGGTTATGAGCAAATAAATCAGGCAATTACAGGAGGAAACAAACAGGAATAATGGCTGAAGACTCAGCATAGTAAGTGCACACTAAGTGTTTCATAAAGCCTTTCTACTGATTTGCAACTCAAATATCCTTTACACTCTTCTCTTTGTGATTCACTTTCACCATTTCTCACGTGGAATTTTTTAAAAAATAATCCTGTGCACCAGTTAAAGCACTCATAAGAGATGGGAGGGTTTTTTGTCTATATAAAATTCATGCTCTCAGTCTGAGCTACATGTAGAAATACAATTATAAAATGGGAATGGATGCAAAACAGAAGTTGCTTAATAAAATTGAGCCAGCAAGACTGCACCACTCAAAAGTACTGCCGTGAGGGAAGGAAATGAAGTCTGCCAGCCTGCAGCCCAGTCTCAGAGCCTCTGCATTGGATGCCACCAGACCTGGTTATCAGCTGCCATTTTCTACACAGCTTTGCCATCAGGTTTGTGCCAACAAACAATCATGTTTGTGGGGCCATGCCACAGGGTTGTAGTGACATCCCAAGCTCTTGCACTGTCTCGCACTGGTCGGTAAAACTGGCCAGTGGGGTTTTGTACAGATTTCAGTCTTTTATAGAGGCTCAATGTCTCTTTTCTGACATGACAGTGTTTGGGAAAATGCATAGAACAAGCTTCTGCCCTCACACACCAGAGCAAGATTTACTATGAGCAGGATGTGTTATAGTCATGGCTGGCACGACTCTGTTTTTATCAGTTTAAATATATAATCCCTTTAAAAAATGAATAAGCTATTGCCACAATAAAACTTGATGGGCAGTGAGTGAATCTTACTCATCTTTAGCAAAATTTGCAGCTAAGAATAAGCACACACATATTTGTTGCCCTTGTTTGAGGCCTAGATTGCACTGGAATACAAATAAGAATATTTAAGGGAAAAAGCAAGGGCCACATTTGAAATCTTAGCAGCTGAAGGACAGATCTGTCTTGCCTTATGAACCCTGAACTCTAGCCCTGTAAAACAAAGACTTTCAGGTGCTAAGCATCTGCACTTCCTAGAGATTTCACTTGTATTCAGGTCCAGCCATACCTGAAATAAATTAAAGCATACAGCTAGTTTGACAGGGTAATCATTAAAGGGATCATGCCAATGTCCCAAGGGAAGAGGTTAGAGTTGATCCCCCATGTTGTGAAGCGTGGCTTCTCAACACTGAGTCATGAACCAATCAGATGTCAGAAAACACACTTCCTTAACTCCCAGATCTGTATTGTCCCCTGCAGATGTTGCTGGTTTTCTTACAGTTTTAGCTGTGCAAAGGTCCTCATAAAGGCGTCAGCTTCTGCCACATTAGACTGTGTCAGCCCCTCACCCCGTCCATCACACCTACTCTTTGGTTATTGAGGAGAATGGGAATTTGTGGCTGGCAAGACAGACACACACTGAGACTTGAGGGGAAAGTCGAGAAACAGAAAGTTCCTGAACATAAGCAGAGGAGAATGTTGAACCATCTGACTGGGTGTTTGAAGTGTGTATTAAAGTGTTTTAGGGGAAAAGGGAACCAGTTACAGCCAAGAAGTCATAGCCTGAACTTCCCCTCCACCAGTCAAGGGAAAACATAGTGCATTTTACAGACAGTGATCCATGAAGCTGACAAGCACAATCCCTCACCACAGTTGTATGATGGACATCAGGGTATGTCCCATGACAAGCACCTGATCTGCCTCCAGTGCTGCACATGAGCAAAACTTCTAGCAAAAAAGTTATCTTTTCACCTTCTCTGTAGCCTTTAAGTTCCAGATGGAGTAGGAACTTTGGGCTGCCTGCTTTTTTGGAGTTCAGGGTGCTGGATGCCCTGCCACAGTTGTGCAACCAGCTGTGCTCTTGCCTGTGCTCCCTACATCATCCTACTCCCACCCTCCATAGCACTTTTGTCTCTACCTTAGCCTACCAGCCTTTTGCCATGGACATAAAATCAGTGCACAGACTGACAAGCTGCACACAGGCTGCCTGCTGAGGAGCCTTAAAAGCATTCATTACACATTTATGACTATGCCCTGCTGAAGCTGCCAGTGCAGCTGTACCTCCGGGATGGATGGGGATAGAGCAAACAATATGGTAGCAGGGAGAGGTGGCCTGGGGCTTTGTGGAGTCTGCTGCAAAGCAGAGAGGCTTTTTGCTGATAAGCTTTACTTCTTCTCAGTTACTTTTTTTCCTGACTCCCATTAGACATGTTCAAACATTTCTTGTGGCCACTGACCCCAGCAAACTATTTTTTTTTGTCTGGCTCCAAATTTTTGGAATGCAATTGAAAATAAGAAGCCCCAACAAACTACACTACACATTATTTCACTTCTGGTATGGTATTCAGGCCTTCAGTCCCTCCTGGGAGCCAAGCCTCTTGTAAATATGATTATGATAAATATTTAACTTGCATGGCATGTGGTCCATTACACAAAACCTTGCATGACGAGGGATCAGGGCTGACAGGGCAGATAGGGACAGCCGCTCTCCCAAGCAACTGCTCAAACAGGGCTAAGCGCAGCTGCTGGCTGATGCTCAGCCAGCAAGGAACAAAGCACCTTTGGGCAGCTCAGTACACTGAAAGCCCAGATTCAGTTATGGGTAGAGAATGTCTGTTTTGACTGAAACTCTCAAAATAGCTTAGTTTACTTTTCGAAGTGAGAAAGCTTTGGAAATGTGTTATTTCTGTTGCCTTACAACTTGGGATAAATACTGCTCTCCTCCCTTCACTGCTCTTGGGAAGCTGATTTTCAGCTGAGATTCACTTTGCCAGCTAATGAAGGAGGCTGCATTAAATGGCAGGACACCAATGGTGCATTACCACAACCCTGGAGAGCAGCCAGGAGGGATCCCACTCAGCTTCATCTGTACCCTGTGAGTAAAGAATTGCTCTTTGCCCTGAGGGTCTCCTTTTACCAGCATGGTCCCACGGGGACACCCTGCTCAACTCATATTCAGCTCTCATTCTTGACAGCAGTAGCACACAGAGAAGTTGGCATGAATGTTTTACCAAAGGAGCTTTGATAGGGGTAGACCTTGGAAACCTAAACTCCCTTGAGCACAGATGCACACATATATTTGCTACAGAGTTTGTGTAGGGCATCAGGAAATGCTTATTTTTCTTCATTCATGCTTTATATTGATTTGTTGAAAAAATAGGTGTTGCTGTAGTCTTGCAGCAAAAAAACTCTGCAAACAGTAGGGAAACTAGAGGCAGATCTTTTATTGCTACACTGAAAGTATTCTAGATGTGTGTCCAAAACACTGACTCCTGTATCTAGCAGAGTTGTGGTGTAGTATAACTCACCTCCTGTGTTACTGTGCCCTCTATCCTTGCTAAAATGCTAGCAAACACAAACCTGGTTGAAAGTGATTCTCTAAGCAGGAGGGAGGGGTTGTCACCCAAGCCTATGTGTGATTTACAGAGCAGTGCAAGAAAATTAAAAAAATGGGGAACCTGTGGCAGCTTCCTGAGCCGTGTCCCAGCTGTGGGAACTGAGGAATAACAGGAGCTTTTCAACTGTATTTTCTGGTGTACTCTAACCCTGAGTTCCACTCCTTGTGCTTGGAGTTTTGTGGTGCAGATCCTGATCACTCCTCACTTGCCTCTGGGCTGCCTTCTGGGTGTTGATTGCTGGCTTGGGGCACAGGGACATTGCCTGATGTGAGTCGTGTGGGAGGCCCAGGGAGAGGAGGAAATCAGAATGGGCAGTACCCAGGGAAGTGTGAGAGATGCCAGTGCTGCACACAGGGGAGGAGAAATGGAAGCTAACAGGAGAGGCTGCTAAGGAGTGGGATAGGCAGCACTGGTGAGAAGAATGGAGTGGCAGTCGCAAGTCCTTTCTGTCTGTTCCCATCTGTATTCTTTTCATCTGTACGCTTTTGCCAGTATTATTATGGCTGTGTATTTGGCCATTGTAATTGGCAACAGCCTTGTATTTCTACATAGGTTTCCCTGATGGGAAGTGATTTTTTATATATTATTGCAGAAAGGCAATGAGACTGAAAGTCCCCCAGGATAAATAGAATCATTATTATTACTGTTGTTATTATTATTATTATGTATTATCTATTCAGCGCACTTTCAGTGTAATTCCTATATCTCGAAAGAAAGCACACAGATGGAAAAGGGACAGACAATCCATGGTAAATACCTGGGAAGCACTAGGAAAGAAATATTGTGCAGTAACTCTTGCAGTAAACCTTGCCAGGGGGAGTACTTGCCATGAAAATACAAAAGTTAAAAATAAATATGTAGCAGCAAAGGAAGATTTAGTTAAATGAAAACATAGAGCAAGTAAGAGAAAAGCTGAATTGTGGTACCAAAAACAAAAGCATGAAAAAAAAATTAAGATAAAAACATTACTATGATTAAATGGTGACAGAAAATGGACTAAATGAAGCTAAGAGAAGGTTGCTTGGAGTTATCCACTCAACAACAAAGTCTTGGGGAAAATTTGGCTTGCTTATGCTTACTGGAGGAGTTGTAGATAGTGGCTATGAATGTTTGTGTCTGCTCTCCAGAAACAGTAGTATTTTAAGATTATTTTGCTCATCATATGACATTCCATAATCTGTTTTTGCTAGACATGGTACAGCAACTATGGTGATATCAGGCAGTCATGATTTGATTGTGACGTTTCAATGTTCTCAAAAACATGGTTCTTCGACTGTGTAACAGCAAACTCAGAGCATCTGTGGTGAAATAGTCTTGTGGAAAATGCAGTTCAGACTGCTAAAAGCATGCTTTAAAATTCAAGCTAATACTTGGCACTGCGAAATTACAATGTGGTACCCTGGAAACTGGCCCTGCCACTTGAAAATAGATTCCTACTCACTGAAATGTTGTTTAATAGAAATCTTTAATATCAGAAAGGTTAGAAAATTTTTACAGCCAGGGGAAGTTACGTGCATCTGTGTAAAGTATTTCGTAAAACATGGCCCAAGAGACAGTATCCTCTTTCGAAGTGATTTTTTTTTACTCTGGTGGGTACCTTACAAAACAGGGGTATCCTGTGAGGAAACAGGAAGCCTCAATATCTTCACCGGAGATGTGCCTTGGACCTCAGTACTAAAATGGACCTGTATCTTGAGAGGTAAGTTCTGGCTGCATCAGTGAAGAGACCTGAATAGACCCCTGTGGAAACAAACATCTCTGCTCTCCTTTTTCCTTTAGCTCTTCAAAGCAACTTGGAATCTGCGCACTGGTCTTTAAATGTGTAATCACGTCAGTCATAACTATATGGGCATTTTCCACTGTGTGGCTCCTGCACATAAAGACACTTTGGCATGGGAGCAAGATCAGAAATGGTGCTGTGTAGGCATGGGGATCCAAACGGAGAATCTGCACTTTTCGAGGTGCCCCTTTCCCTCCTGCCCCATGTATTATTGGAGTTACTCAGTGGCAAAATCTGAGCAGGCTGGTTTTCAGGTGAAAATCTCTAAGACTCAGTGCACCTTAGCACATTCCTTTCTGATGTTAAAGGTGTCGATTTAAGTCATGCTTTTCATTTAGAGCAGTTCAAGTAAATTTTCTGCTGCTCTCTGCCAGCATCTTCAGCCAGCTCTCTTCGTGTTGTTCCTGCCTTTGTCATCATCTTCCCTGCCTGTCTCCCTCCTGCTGAGCACAGTTACAGGCGGGTAAGGTCACTGGTCCTGATGCTTAGCATGAAATATCATGTACCTCTTTGAATATCGCTGCACAACAACTTCTTGGGGCTTGCATTTTCTATGTTAAAGCAGCAGGAAGCTAAATTAATACAAGTCTCAGTTCTCAATGGAGCCCAGGTGGATACATGAGGTTGCCCTTGTGACACCTTCCTACCTGTTTTGCTGCTTTGATATTAAAGGCACCAGGAGTGTGCAACTAAAATACCGGAAGTATTTTCAGTCTGGGTGAACTGGAGGCTGTGCCAAGGGATGCCCCATCGCTAGAAGTGTTCAGGATCAGGTTGGATGGGGCCAAGTAACCTGATCTAGTGGTTGGCATCCCAGGTAAGGGTGTAGGGGGTAGAACTAGATGATCTTTAGGGTCCCTTCTAACACAAGCTATTCTGTGATTCTGTCAATATAAAAATGCAAGAGGGATATTTGTGTCCAGTTTTCTCATAGAAAAGATATTGCCCAAGTATTCTGTGCCATGTAACCAAATAATTATATTCCTTATTCAATTTAATGATTAAATGATCCAGGACAAGAATTTTGTCCAAACATGTCTCTTCCACTCAGTTCTCTTTTGGGGAGGCTTAGATGTGATTGACTGACTGTCTGGAAGTTATTTATAAACCAGCAAGTTCATATTTTGGAGTTTGACAGTAACCTTCCTTCTGTCAGCTGAAGAAGAAAAGTTCTTCCTTTGTAGCTCGTGCTCTATTTGTTTCTAATCAGTCAAAAAAGCCCCTGAGATTAAAGGCTTGGAGTACAGTCATTAATTTTATGGAAAGCTGTTCAAACTGCAGTAGTAGAAATAATAAAGAATCTGAGTCTAGGGGAGGGAGTAAGAATATGAGAAAACGGGGAAGCTCTTTCTACAGGGCAACTTTAAATTTATATTTTTTTACCCTTGAAAATAGTATTAGGATAGTTTGAAGATGAGAAGAATAAATCAGAAACTGAGATGCTGGAGTCTATCTGATTAAATATTTCATTCAAATGCAAATGCCCATTTTACCACAAAACTGACTGTCTATTTGCTGCAGGGTGCTTAAGGCTGCCCAGGATCTTTGGAATGATAGAGGGTAATAGTGAGCTTGTCCTTACTGCAAGGAATATTCCCTAATTTTTCTGCCTTGATGTTTCTTACTAGTGAATGTTTGGAGTGAAGAGACTCTTGAATCCCCTTTTAAGTCAGCAGGGAATTGGGGTCTTTAAATTTATCTGCAGATTAGAGCCCATTGCGCTTAAGTTCAGGTCATTTGATATCCCTGGCACCTGCAGATATGCACTCAGCAGTGCTGATCAGCATTGACAAGCAATCCATAGAGCAGGCAGCTTTTCAGAGCTTTCACAGGCTTTTCACATGGCACAGAATCATAGAGCTATGCAGATATTCAGGTTGCCCTCACAGTTGTTAATGTTGTGTTTGGGAAGAGCCACAATGGCTTCTGTCCTGGTTTTGGTGGTCCTCTCCTCTCCTGTTTCAATTTTTATTCATCTTCATTGCCTCATTTCCAAATACTTTTTTATTGCCAGGAGTTCATATTTCACCTTTTTTTTTTTCCCCCCAGTTATCAGCTACTGAAATTCCAGGAATCTGAATAGTTAATGCTTCCATTCATGTTTATCTTGTCTTGGGCTTCAGAATAACTTTTTTAACTAAGCAAGGAAGATTTTTAACCCCAGTCATTTTTCAATCTATTTGTAGGAAAGTAGAGATATAATAAATTATACCATATCTGTGTCTACAATTTTGACTTTAGAAAGACTTGCATTTGCACTAGTGTGTGTTAAGCAGGTCATAAATGTTTCCTGGGAGATGGGAAGATTTGAAACATGTTCCAAGCAAAAGAATCCTTGTGACAGCCTTTCAGAACACCTTTCAGAACAGTCTGCTTAATAGACTGCAATCGTTTTTATTGCATCTTTTAGTTAAGGAGAGAGACACAATAAGTGAGTCTTGACATTAAAATAAATGCCTACCAGTTACAGGAAGGAAGGCAGACCTTGCCCTCTGTAAGGTGTAAACTGTAGCAGAGTCAAATTTTCTGCTTCAGACAGTGCTGGGGCAGCCACAGCTCTTACCTTTCCTCTTCTTTCTCTGTCTGGTAGCGGGAGCTTCAAGTGTGTTCCCTGGGGCTTTGCAGAGCTGTAGCAGGGAAGTAGGAGGAGAAGGAAGAGGTCATAGAGGGGCAGGATCTCAAGTATTGTGCACAGCATACCTGGATGGAGAGGCAAGGGAAAGAGCTCAACCTCATTTTTCTCATTCATATGGAAGCATCTCTGTCCTTGTAAATAGAACCATTCTAAACTTTCTGTAGTAAAATGCTGAAAATTAGATCCTCTTTATGTTCAGGGTAATAGTGTGATACTTCATGAGTGTCTGGAATTTAATGTGGCTTAGTTTTCTTTCTCATGTTTAGGGGGAGACACATTACGTACATTGCAATAAAATACAGCCATACAAAAGCAATAGAATGCTGAGTATCAGGATAAATAAAAAATATTCTTATTCACAGTCCTAGGATTATTACATGAAGTGATGTTCAGTATTAGATTAAATAGGAAAGAAAATACTACATCAGAAATCCTTTAAATGAGAATTTATTCTTTCTATGGGAAAAAAAAGCCCGTTATCAGAAAAATAATAAAATCTGATGCAAGTCTGAAAATTACAGTGTATTCCTTTACTGATGTAAAACTGACAGGGGAGCAATTTCTAAGCCTCTGATGAATGATCCCTTCTGACCTTCTGAAATGCTTCTCTTCTGAATAAACACTTGAAACTGTAGATAATTTATGAGAATTAGGATATACTGCCCAAGGTGTGCTTGTGAGTAATTAAATGATCTCTGAAAACTGATTTGCCATGCATCTGACTTGTGTGTGGGAGTAAGTAAATGGCTCAGCATACTAGTAATGGGACTACATTTTTATTAAAAATCCTGTTGAAATTGAAACAGACTGCATTCAGCCAGATACCAAAGGACTTTAAACAAATTCCAGACAGAAATCAGGTCTTACCCTAGTACGTGTCCTAACTATTAAGCGTCAACATTTTTCTGTTATGCTGCCTTAAACTTTCTTCTAATTTTCTTAATGAGTCTTTTAGCTCCTTTGGGTAGTTAAATGCTGTACTAACAGCAGGCAGCTCCAGAAGGACCTCACAGGTCTAAGTGAGGAAATAAAAATAAGGCACACAGTTATCAATACAGATTACTCTGTAAAAGCAAAGTAGTGTCTCTAGAGAAAAAATAATCTGTGAATGTGGGAAGCTGAGCTCAAAACTGGCATTTGGAACTTAAGAAGGTGATGCTGAAGTTGCTGGTTCTGCAGAACCACAGGCAGCGATGTGCCCTCTGAGTCCTGGGTGTTGGGAGTATGGTGGGATTAGGCTGAATGCTGGCCAGGTTTTCTGTAACAGCATCCCATACTTCAGCTGTGTTTCCTTATTGTTAAACAAGCAGACACAACCTTACAGCACTGTTGTTGAACATTAGGATACAATAGAGAGGTTGCAAAATCTATATTTCGTATAACCTGTAGATCTCTGTTATGCAGATGACAATTTGCTCAGCATAATGCCTGTATAAAATCCCTGTGTGAGACACTGGCTTGCCATTGGGTATCATGTGTTGACCTAGGCACGTAATACAGCTTGCAAACCCCACTGTATTAATTATGAACCTGAACATTAGATGTTATGGTGATTAACTCCTAGGTGCCATATATTCTCATATATTCTTTCAGGCTCTATTTCCTCGTATTGGCAACATTCAGAGGTGTATGAAAAGTCAATTTTGTTTTCCTCAGTCTTGTATCTTGCAGAGAGGTTTCCAGATGCTCATTGGGGTGTTTATTGTGATGGCTGGATGGTTTCACTGTATTTTTAGTAAAGGGGTGAAACCATGACTGTGCACTGAGACTGAACTTTTCCCATCCAGAGAAATTCCCTTCTCTACTGCCACAGCTGTACATGGGTTACTTAATTCTGTGTTCATATAAAACTTAATGCTTCTGGGGTATAGACTGGAGTGAACAGAAGTGGTTTTAAATGCATACTCTTGTGTGTTTTCTGTAGCAATGTATATAGTTAGACTTATGTCATAAGTCATCTTTGGTGTATTTCTCAGTCACAAATATGAAAAGACTGAACTATCCATCAGTAAAAAATCAAATTCTTTAAAGTTTTTAAATGGAAATCTGGAAAGATAACATTGATTCCTCAGAAATTAAGATTGAAAAGATACGCATCATTTAAAGCTACTGTCAAGTGATTTGTTGCTTAATAGGCTGTAAAACATTAACTGAGTGTTCTACATTTGGCCTTCAGTAAAAAAAACAGAACATGCATACTCTATATTATGCATAATATATCATATAATAAATATGTATAGTCTATATTATGCATAACATGGATAATCTATATTAAGACAATAACTGCATACCGAGATTGTAGATACATCTTTTTTTATTCAATAGAAAACAGTTTTGTATACTTAACTGTCTTCCTAAATGTACCTCCACCCAGCCTTCTGGCCACTGCCTCTTGCAGAAAGAGAGCAGAGTGCACAGTAAGACTGAGTGAGGTAAAAATATGAGACAGGAGAAAAGAGAAGCAAAGCAGAGGGGAGATATTTCTGCAATAGAGCAGCACATTCCTTTGGCTTACAGGAAGATATACAAATATCAGCATGTCTAAATCTGTGTATATTTTATATCAGTTCCAAGAAATGTCTGTCCTCATTTATCCAGATACATACACAGATCTGCAGAATGTTAGGTACTTAGGCAACCCTCCCATTCTGAGTAGAGCTTTATCTGATGAGTCGTAGAATCATGGATTATCCTGGGTTGGAGGGCACTCACAAGGATCACCAGGCCCACCTTTTGGCTCTGCACAGGACAGCCTCAAGGATCACACTGTGGGCCTGAGCGCATTATCTAAATGCTTCTTGAACTCTTTTAGACTGGTGCTGTGACCACTCCTCTTGGGAGCCTGTTCCAGTGCTTGAGCACACTCTGAGTGAAAAGCTTTTCCCTGAAGTACAGCCTGAAACTTCCCTGACACAACTTTAGGCCATTCCCTCAGGTCGTGTCACTGGTCACCACAGAGAAGAGATCAGTGTCTGCCACTCTCTTACCCTCACAAGGAAGTTGTTACTGCAGTGAGATGTCCCCTCAGTCTCCTCTTCTCCAGGCTGAACAGACCAGGTGACTTCAGCCACTCCTGACACAGCTTCCCCTCAAGGCCTTCACCATCTTTGTTGCCCTCCTTTGGACACTCTCTAACAGCTCAGTGTCTTTTATGTTGTGGTTCCCAAAACTGCCCCCAGCACTCGAGGTGAGGCCACCCCAGTGCAGAGCAGAGCAGGACAATCCCCTCCCTTGCCCACTGGCGATGCTGTGCCTGATGCCCCCAGGTTGTCCCGCCTGGCTGCCAGGGCACAGTGACTCGTGTTCAACTTCCATGGACCAGGAGCCCCAGGTCCCTGACTGCGGTGCTGCTCTCCAGCCTCTCGTTCCCCAGTCTGTCTGTACACCCACATCTGCCCCATCCCAGCTGCGCAATCAACACTCAGCCTCATTAAACTTCATATGATTGGTGATTGTGCAGCCCTCTGGTTTGTCAAGGTCTCTCTGCAGGGCCTCTTTGCTTTCAAAGGAGGCAATAGCTCCTCCCAATTAAGTGTTAGCAAACTTACTTAGTATCCCCTTGAATCCTGCATCCAAATCCTTTATGAAGACATCAAAGAGCACTGGCCCTGGAAAGGGGCCCAGTGGAACCCCACTAGTGACAGGTGGGGTTCTGTCACACCATCCACTGTAACCCTTTGTGCCTGACCTGTGAACCAGCCGTTCACCTATCCCATGATGTGTTTATCCAGCTGAATGCTGCAGACTTTGTCCAGGAGGATACTGTGAGAAACAGTATCAAAAGGTTTACTGGAATCCAAAAGGATTACATCAGCTGGCTTGTATTGATCAACTAGGTGGGTAACTTGGTCATGAAAGGAAATTAGGTTTGTTGAGAAGAACTTTCCCCTCATGAACTGGTGCTGACTTTGGCCAATGACTGTGTCTTCCAGGTGTTTTTTCAATACCTCCCAGAATAATCTTATCCATGATTTCACAAGGCACTGAANGAGCACTGGCCCTGGAAAGGGGCCCAGTGGAACCCCACTAGTGACAGGTGGGGTTCTGTCACACCATCCACTGTAACCCTTTGTGCCTGACCTGTGAACCAGCCGTTCACCTATCCCATGATGTGTTTATCCAGCTGAATGCTGCAGACTTTGTCCAGGAGGATACTGTGAGAAACAGTATCAAAAGGTTTACTGGAATCCAAAAGGATTACATCAGCTGGCTTGTATTGATCAACTAGGTGGGTAACTTGGTCATGAAAGGAAATTAGGTTTGTTGAGAAGAACTTTCCCCTCATGAACTGGTGCTGACTTTGGCCAATGACTGTGTCTTCCAGGTGTTTTTTCAATACCTCCCAGAATAATCTTATCCATGATTTCACAAGGCACTGAAGTGAGACTGACAGGCCTGCAGTTATCAGGCTCAACTGTATTGCCCTTCTTGAAAATTGTGACAATGTTTGCCAGCTTCCTGTCAACTGGGACCTTTCCAAATTGCCAAAACTGTTCAAAAATCATTGAGAGAGGTCTTGCAATGACTCAGACAGATCTTTGAGTGCCCTGGGCTGAATCCAGTCAGGCCCCATAGACTCACAGAGATCCAGCTGGAACAGCAAATCCCACAACTTCAGGGATGGCTGGGTGTTTATCATTCTTGCAGTCATGGTCCTGCTGCTTGAGCACCCCCGAGCCTGTCATCAGTATTGATGACTGAGGCTAAGAAAGAATTTAATATCTCTGCTCTATGTCCCTGTTTGTGAGCTGACCACCCTCATCAAATAAAAGGCCAATGTCTTTTCTGGTCTGCCTTTTGATGTAAACATATTTTAAAATAATTAAGTTAGATATCTGGTCTCTTAAACTATTCTTTTTCTTTGCCTTTTTTTTGTTCACCACCTGGCCTGAATTTTCATAATTTAACCACCCTTGATTTTACCTCTTAACTCCTGAAACAGTGATTAAAATGGCTTTAGGAAGTGTAATACTATTTGACATAAGTAGATATAACCATGTTCTTCTACGATGGAAAACACAGCTTTCTTATGCCCTGATACCTAATAGTTTATAAACATGTAATTACCTTAACATAAGGAAAATATTCTCATTCAGATGGCACTCAACCATCAATCCATTTTTTGTTTACACTAATTCTTTATACTTGCTTGACACCTTTGTTTAATTTAAATACAAATCTAGCACCACACTTCGTAAGTGCAGAAGGATGATGCAGGGGAGGCATCACTAGCTGTTGGTAAGCATATGTTCTGTGACAAGAATGCAGTTGTATTTTCTGGTTGCTCAGATCAGTTTTGAGAGATAATCCTAAACAAAGGATCTTTCATGGTAGATTGAGTCTAAGGACCTATATTCCACTTGCAGTAGTGGTCAGTACCTGATGGGACAGAGAAAAATGAAAGGGGACAGATGATGCCAGCTAAACTGAAGCATACCCTCCTGTCTTGGTTTGAAGACAGGTGTCTGCTAAGGAAGATGGGAACCTCCCTTAGAACCCACAAATGTGAACCCCTTTTCCTCTGAATTATTATAACTTCGGAATCGAGGGCTTTCAGGCAAAGATACAGGGAAAAGGAATAACAGGTTTTTGCTAGTATCTATAGCAAGGCAAACAATCAACAACAGTGGCAATAGCAAACGAACAAAAACCAGAAGATGCGGTGACAGAAGTCTCTGGGCTGCCAAGCGCTTTTCCCGTTCGGTGCAGTTCCGGTCCCAGCCGGCAGGGGCGCTGTCGGGCNTGCTCCCACAGGGAGAGCGCGGGGCGGCAGCTTCCGGCCCCCTTCCACAGAAACTGCTGGCACAGCCAGGAGGATGCGCCCTCCAGGAACATCCCCTTCCCAGACGAAAGCTCAGTCACCAACGAGAAGAAAACAGCACAGATCCGAAAAACCTTTCTGCCGCTGTAGCTGAGGAGCCTGTAGTTCCCCCTGCTGCCTCTCCTGTAGCCAGTGGTTGAGTGCCTTCTCTGGTGACCACATCTGCTCTTCCCTCCCCACACCCAGCTACTTTTTTGTCTCTTACAAAAGGAGTTAATAGTCCTTAAGTACCCAGCCATTACTAACCTAGCGACAGGGATGGGGAAAAATTCCACACCCCTCAACCTCCAACACCTCTGAATTATCTGCTTGGTTTGTAATAGCAATCAGGTTTCTTGCAACCTGAAGTGTGATCTGAAAAAATATCTAGGGGCACAAGAATACAAGTCTACTGTCAGATGTAGCTTTTTCTCCTTTTCAAAAAAAGTTAATCAGAACTGTTTAGAAAACTACAAGTTGCATTTTTGTCACATGACCTCTTTTTCTTGCACTTTGCAGAGCTGTCCTCTGTGTTGCTGTAATATCCAACATATGCAGCAAATTGAATCACTAAGATTTATTACTTTATTGCTTTCTGGGTTCTGACATGTGGAGTGTTTTCATTGCTTGAGAAGTTATTTTGGTGGTATCATATCACACAGCTGTGTGATCAGAGGAGACATTAAATTAAATAGGATGTATTCCTTAATTTCTACAGCTGAGCTTTTAAAGCTTTGATGGAGCAGATGACATAATGCTGTCTTTTGATGTATGGAATAATGTTTAAAATTCCAATTTTACATTCATTGCTAGAGATATACAGTGACTGTTGCTCCATCAAATGGAGATTCAGCATAACTGTCAGATGTTTGGAACAGTCCAGATTTGTTGTTTGACAGTCAACCACAGTTAGGAAAATAAGTCAGAGATGATATACATTTCTGCCTCTTTCCTGTATTACACAACACAGTAATAAAAATGCAAATAGCATCACAAGATCTCTGCAATCCATAAGTAAGACTCAACTTTGTGTGAAGTAAGATATTTTGTTGGTGTTGAGAACAGTTGCTTCAAGGCAGAGGGTAACAAGATTTTTGTAGTAAGTAATAAAGAGAAGTTGATACCTTCTTCACAGACTTGGAAAGGCTGCAGGGCGTTACATAATTTGGATTTGGTGTTTCAAGACTTGCTAAAGATGTAACAAAGTTGGAAGAGTCAGTGAAAGATGATGTTTGTTATCTGTGGTTTGTCTGCTGCATCTGTGATAGAATCTTCTGCTGCAGCGTCTTTCTAAGCTAAATCCTTGTGTTTGTCTTCTGCAAGCAACATGCAGGTAAATCAGTTGTTGACAAAATTAACAAATACAAATATGGTGAATGTGGCTACTAGGAAGGCAATAGTAAAGTCTGTCTAAGAGGATGTTTGTGGCATGCTTACCTGCATACTAATTACTTTCCTTTCACAGAAGTCTATCTGCCTCAGAGAAAGCTGAAGAAGAGAATTGATTATTTCCTTCAGATCTGCTCCTTCGTCTGCTTAATCATACCTTAATTGTTGCAGTCCTGAATTCTGTAAGTCTGAGAATGTATCTGCTAGCTCCCGTGAAGGGGGATGAAATGTAAGAAGCTCTGCCCTCAAGAGCAGGACTAACATCCATCAGGATCACCTGTTCTGTAGCTGAGTTTTTCCTGAGATGGGCTGTGCCTCATGGTGTTCAGTCCCTGGTTCTTTTCCCTTATCTCTCCCAAGAGCCTCAGCCCCATTTTGGAGGCAGCTTTCCCTCGCACAGCAGCCTGCCCTGTGGCAGCCATCACTTCCAGCGTGTCTGTGGGGACTGAGGGAGTCCCGTGCAGCGCTGGTCAGCGCTGGTGTGGTGTTACTTGTGCTAAGACAGCAACAAACAACAGCCAAAGAATTACACAGATGTCTTTGCAACTTAGAGCCTGAAAAAATTACCAGAATATACTCTAAAAAAGCAATTTGTAGGCACCTGGAAAATGATAAGGAGATGAGTAACAACCAGCATGGATGTACCAGGAACAAGTCATGTCAAACTGATTTAATTTTCTTCTCTGAAAGAGTGAATAAGGGAGAAGCAATAGGAGTCAAATAATTTGATTTTTATGGATTTTTATGCTCCTTCACTGTGTCAAAGGACTGGGAAAATATGTAGTAGGTGAGACTATCAGGAAATGCAGAATTGGTAAGAAAAATCCACTCTAGAATAGAAAATTAGTGCTTTGGTGTCAAATCAAAAGGCAAAAAGAAGGATAACAAACACAATTCAAGGATCTTTCTTTAGTCTAGTACTATTCATTACTTTCATCAGTGATTTCAATGAAGGAATAGTGTTTTAACTATGCAGAATCTATTGATTCAAAAGGCTGTAAACACATTGGCAGACATGATCAGGTTATCAGACTCTTGAGGAATTATCTAACAGTTTATTTGAAATGAATGCCAATTTCGGAGGGACAAGACTGCCTGGACAGCAGATTTGCAGGAAAGGATTTAAGCATTATAGAGGATTGCAAACTAAATATGACTCAATGTGTCATGCTGCTGGAGTGACACACACCACAGTGGATGCATCATCAAAAACAGAGTCTTGAAATAGGAGTCTCCAACTCTTTTTAGCACTGAATTCTGCAGATCTGGAGGGATGTACATGAAATGTCAGGATCCAGAGTGGTGAGGGAATAGTAACTTAAAATTTAGTGATGAGAATACTGAGGAGATCAAAGTCTTCAGTTACATCAAAAGATGTAATAAACAGAATTAAATTCCCCACCACATGCTGCAGTTAGGACAAGTAGTAATGAACTTATATGATAGTAAGAAGACTTAAGCAAGTCATTAGAAAAAGTAAGAAGAGTTCTCTAACACTGATATTGGATGGGCGTGGGTGAGATTATGGTATTTCGGTCTGGGAGGTTTGTTTAAAAACAGACTCAAGGAATAGGCACATAGTGTGATTCTTGGGGCTGTCCTGTGCAGGGCCAGGAGTTGGGCTTTGATGATGCTGATGGGTCCCTTCCAACCCAGGATATTCTATGATTCTATGATTAATATTGGGGATCACATTTCTCCCTCTGGGCCAGAAGATGAGTTAACTAATATTGAGGTGTCCATTTCTACTCTTATAATTTCTATGACTTTTTCCATAGTAAAATATGTATAAATGTTATCTAATTATGTGGTCAACTTGTGTGTTAGGCCCAGTAATTTGTTCTCTAGGAAAATGGAAACAAACCTGAAGCAGATTGAAAACAATGGGCCTAAATATAGGTAAAATATTTTAAGAACCATGTACAAAAACTGAGTTAGTGCTGGAAAGGGATATCATTGTGACACCTTGTTTCTGACAATGCCTGCTTGAAAGCTTGAATTCCAACAGTTATACATGAATCACTTTGAATATTTAAGTGAACTTTATTTCCTTTCAAAATATACACGTATTGTATCAAGATCAAACACTTTGCTTAAGGTGATTGTGTTGCTCAGTCCTCAGTAATACTAAATCTGTATGCTCCACTTTTGTAGAAAAACTGGGTCATTATGAAAAACCAAAGAAATCCCTTTAGGTTTCTAAATACCTTCTCATCCAGAGGTGCCACATTCCTACATCCTACCCTGTGTCCAATGTCTAATGCAGTGAAATAATAGCTCACTTTTTAAGTAATAAATAGTTTTTCAAAACATAGAGATGTGCTATTTTGGAGAGAGGGTCAGGTGAGTTGGTGACTTTTTAACATTTTCACTGCAGTTATCATTGCCTGTGTCTAATACTAAGCGTTTTGTTTTGGGGGAACTGAAAAAAAATTCTAAGGGGTGCAAGGAAGGCCTGAATCAGACAGGCCGAACTATAGGAAGATTTCTACTGAGCAAAGAGTAACACCAGTAATATAGATATAAATTCATACATTCAAGTGGTATAGCATTTATTAATTTAATAACTGATGGGTATTGAAGGGTGTTAATAAAGTAACTCATTCAGTAGAGTATTAGGAACATTATGTCTAAATCTAAACTACATCAGTAAGTACCACAATGGCTAAAATTGTCCTTTCCCTTGACATAATGTGGGGAAGATAAAGAACTATTTTAGTGCTCAGATTTATCTGATTAAGTCTTTTGGATGTATATATTTTTTAACTGTACTATTTTTTACAACTCAACACAGACAATTATTTTATATGAATTTGCATTTAAAAAAAAATAATAAAAGCAGCAGTCATAATGGCCAAGGCAAAGTTCTATGTAAGGAGACAAAGCAATCATCCTGGCCCAAGATTTCCATATTTGAATGAATGGAACAAAATTGTGAGCAATGTCTTTTCCAGCAATCCATATTGTACTTGCTCATGGGTATCTAAGAGTAACCACCAGTTTAAAGGGCATACACACAGTAAAGTATGTGCAGCTATTTCAGCCTTTTGATTTGTTGATGACTCTCTTTGTATTCTTACTGTGTTTATATGGGTACTAAGAGCCTGTCTGATCCTGCTCTTTGAATGTTGGTTTTGGCTACCCAGTGCCATTTGTTATGCTTTTCCATGTGTTTGTATTGAATTCTCCCTGTAAAAGAACTGAAAGCAAACCTTGGTTTTGTCATGAGCAAGTTCAGTCAGAAATGAGACATTCCACAGAGAATGATGATGAAAGTATTTTCAGCAATGTACCAAAATGATAGATAGAATGGAAAAACTATTTCTGAGGAATTTGCTTTCTTGATTAAATCAGTGGTGAGTGATAGCAGAACCCTCATCTCAAAACCAACACTGGCTCATCAGATTCCTTTCCTTTTTAAGACTAGCAAACACCAAATATTGACTTATGATGAAGGCCCAATCACTATGGATAACAACTGTAAATAAAAGTGTAGGTATTGACTAAAGCTGGACAGATTCTCAGCTGATGTAACCAAGTGTAACACCAGGCTGGACTTCAGCTGAACAGCACAGGTTTTAAACCTGAGTACCTTCCTAGAAAATCCCAGTGCCAAATCTTAAGCTCTTGCCCATATGCAGGTACTTTCAGTATCTAGTGGTGACTCAAACATTTTTAATGGTACCAAAGCAGGAAAATTTGGCAGTAGACTACTTTTAGAAAATGTTAAAGAATTTCAGAATCAAAATGCACGGGAAGTGGAACTATTGGCAATGTGACGGGTACGCAGTTGTTTAGATCATTGTGGAATCACCATGGTATCTTCCAGAGCCACTAAGAGTGTGTAAGTAGCTGCTCTGAATTTAAATATCTTCATGGATTGCATTAGAGTTGACAGGCTCATTGACTGTGCTTTGAAAATTAACAGAAGAGTTTTTTTGCTTCCCAGTAGAGGTGCATCTATAAAAACTCCTAGATATCTGGTCATACTTATGAGTTATCCTATGTGTCCTCTCAGTTTTTCTAATATTAGTAAAATACATAATCACAAATACTATTGCAACCTCTGAAGCTTTCAAAGGGAAAAGTGACACAGATTTCTCCTGTCCTCTTCTACAAAGTTTAACAAGAGCAATTAGAAGTTCCAAAAGTGAAACATTCTTTTCTAGTGATGAATATTTCTAGTTGTTTTTTTGGGGTTTATTAACAATGTTTTTCTTAAATCTTCTCTGGGAAATGTCTTAGTGATTATGAAGCAACTGAGTCAGTGCTTTATCATACTCATTTTTCCATGCTTCATTTCTAAGTTCATGTGGGGTAAAGTATTTTACCCAGAGAGGTTTCTTGTTTGCAAGTAGCGACTTCTGTGATTTTCATGATTCCTTCTACAGTGAGGATTTATGTTTGTGAAGAGAGACCAGGGTCACCTGCTATTAGGTATTGCAGTAGGAGTCAGAGTCATTAGTCATTAATTATATAAAACTAACATAAACTCTGTCTTTTTGAAGAGAGTAACTAGGCAAAAACTGGGATTAATGACACAAGAAAGTAAACTGCGCTTTTTCTCTCGGGGGAATATAATGTTTAATGTTTCAAGTGTGGATATAAATAGGTGGAAAAGGTGCATGAATACAACAGCAACAGAGTACTAAAATATCTTACTTTAAATTGATGTAAGACAAAGATTTAGCCCTTTTGACTGTCAGAACACATTTTATCCTAGAAGTATAGTGACATTAGTGAATTAACATATAATAATTTAATTTTGTTTTTCTTAAAAAACAGACCTAAGGCTGGGAGATTCAAAATGGCAAATTCTTATGGGTCTTTTCCTCCATGAGGTCACATCCTAGAACTACCTCTAGTATTTGTTAGATTTTAGTTAAAAACTCAAGAACTGGTTCTGGTTGCCCCTTCCTTTTGAAAGTAATTATTTGAATTCTGTATTTTTCCTATGGTTCTAAGTCATAATATTTTGATTAAAATGAAAAAAAAATAATCAAATCCTTTATTGCAGATAAACCTACTCAGACTTATTGATAATTTAACCATCAGAGCTGATGAGATTTTTCTCTAATCTCTAATGAGATTTTTATTAGATAAGCAAGTGTGGGCTGCAGTGTTACTGAAAAAAAGCTTGTGGTTTCAAGCAACAGCAGTTTGGCTGCCTTTACTCCCACAGGTAGCAGGCATCTTTCTTGGTATATTGCCAAGAAACAAAGTGGCATAATACAGATTTTAAGGGAAATTAATATGGAATGGGAAAAAGTTTTCACCTAATCTATTTGTGAACTGAATTTAGGCTGGATAGGTGGACCAACAGATCTTTGTTATCAGCAAGGCACCTTTTAAACCCATGAACTAATTATGGCAGATCAAAGTGGGCTAGCAAGGTGTCAGGTGTGAGTGGCACAAGAGAGCTCTGGGTCTGAAGTCAGAGCAAGTTGCTTTGTGGCGCCTGCATGCAGAGTGGAGCTAGAAACAAAGGCAGTGGTAGAGCATGGGGGGTTTCTTGTTTCCACTCACCCAGAGGGGAGTGGAGCGGAGCAGCCTGTGAAAAGCCATTGTCCTGGCTGGTCACATCAGGAGAGCTCCCAAAATCAGGAGAACTCCCAGAATGAGAGCCATGTTCTCTGCCCAGAGACATGTCATTTCTGTGGTAAGTTCTTCTGGAGTCATTTGTGTGATGAGGTGAAGTTGCACTTGTTTCTTGAGGGTTTTCTGGTTGTCCAAAGGCTCTTGCAGGTAAGCTTTTGGCTTGAGGAGTCTTATTCAGCCATGACTGTAAAGTGGAGTGAAATTACTTAATGGGCATCTAGTAACAGCTGCCACATTTTAACTTTATCCATGTAGTAAACTTGCATGAATTCCACCAGTTCAGCATTCAGGACTAGAGCATGACCAAGTTATTGTGAACATAGGCTACTTGGTATCATGTCCTTTAACGGAGTTGGAGGGAGATAAAAGGAGAGCAGGAGTTATACACAGTGCCTAAGCTGTGCTGGCTGAAGCTTTATCATAATTATTATATATCTGTACAAGCTCATCTTTTCCAGCATGAAGAATCTGACTGTACAGAAACTATTGTCAAGGGTACTGAGTAAATAAGCCGAAAACAGAAACACTTTCTCTAATCACTTTCCCTTTCAGTCATCTTGGATTTCATTTGTAACAATAGCAGATAAAGCTCTTACAGTTTTATATCTTATAGTCTTATGTCATGCTTTAAATAATACAAAACCTACGTCAACTCTATTAACAGCACAGGCTGGGTCAAACATGTTTGGCGCCCTGTTTATAATACTTGAACTGGTATGTATTTAATTCCTATCATCAGGTCAAATGTTTAGCAATGGTAATATTTCAGAAGTACCTAATCTTTACTTAGCTTTTTTATTTTTTGTTCTAATAGGCATGAGAACAGAAAACTATTTGTGTGGGCATGACAGAGGATAACAGAGGGTGGTTCTTGATCTTCAGTGAGATGCTGTTTGCTTTTAATCTTTCCCCAAAATGTCTTGTATTTCAACAAAAATCAGACACTGTAGCAATGCTGAGGCAGGGTTTTGAGCTCATTACATGTGCATAGCTGAACAGCTGTGTGCTCTACTTCTGTCTAGATAGACACACGCATTGCACAAAAGTAGGTCCAATGCCACCCCTGGAGCTCTGTCAGTACAATCTGCTTTGTACTTTCAGACAAAGTCAGTGGCCCAATGGTCTCAGGCACAAATTTGTAATGAGAATGAAGATATTTATTGTGAACTAACTCATCTCCAGCTGTTTGAGAATACACTTGCTAAGTTTTAGTAGCTCATGTACACCCATGCGCATCTTTTGAGGAATGTGAACGTCTGCTAAGTCTTAACAGCTGTCCCTCATATCTTGCTCTGCCCAAGACTGCTGACTGGCTGCAGATCATAATGAATTTTACTTTGGCCTTTGGCAAGGCAAGTCAAAGTAATACTCCCAAAAATGTTACAGTCAAGGAAGATGAAATCATTGAAGTGATTCTAGAAAGTCAAAATTAAATAAATTGTTTCAGTTACTCACAGATAGTTAATAGTACTAACAGACTCACTGGTGTGCTTACAGATCGCATGTGTTCTGGGGTGGAAATGTGCTACAAATACCTTTAAAGAAAACATGAAGATAAAGCTCTTGCTGCACAGCAAGACATCTGCAATCTAAATCATTGCAGACAAGTTTCAGTCAGAGCCACACTTTTCACACTGCTTCCTCTCACATACATTTCCTTTCTTAAAAAGTAGAGGAAATGAACTAATTTCATGGTCTTGACAATAAATGGCAGTGGAAAAAGAACCCCATATTCCTCCATTTCAACTCTTTAAAATACAGATGTGGTATGTGATGCCTCATTTGTGTCTACAGATTTGAAAGGGAGACAGGAAGAAATCTGAAATAATCTGTGGTCCTGTGGGTATAAACTAATCCCTCCTGCATGCACTGGTGTGAAATTGGTGAGGCTGTTGGGACCCTCAGGAATGCATCCTTTGCATGGTCACATGTGGAATGATCAGTGACAATAGGGAGCGAGGAGATGGGAATTTGCCATTATGTGCATTTATTTCCTGAGCACGTAGGCACTCTGGTCATCTGTGATCAGTTTTTCACATCTGAAGATATATTCCTTTGTAACCAAAAAATAAATGCTTACTTCTTCATGAAAAGTATAGAAGATATAATCAACTCAGTGCTTAGAGTCAACCAGACTGCAAGGATCTTTATTAAATGGGGTTTAACTGGAGCTGCATGTTTACAAAAGGAGACCATTTTCTTCTGTTATACAAAGAAATTCTGGTCTCTTTTATGACTTTACATTTTATCAGTGAGAAGAAGTTGTTCCAGCTGGTATTTGGTTTTATAAAGTACTTCTTATTGTTTGGAAGAGTTGTCCTGTATCTCTTGGCATAGCTTATAAAAACCTGGGTCATTCTATTCTTTATTTTTCCAGGAGAAATGTAGCTAAGAAAATTACAGAGTTTTGAGTGATGAGAAAATATGTAGGTCACTGAAGGTGAGATGAAAATTAAATGCTTCTGATTTTTGAAATAGAACATGAAACTGGAAATTTGCATTCCTCTGTAGACATTTCAAAGGTGTCTTAACTTTTACAGTTCAAGTTTAACAAATTATACAGTGTGATTGAACCTATGTACAACTTCAGGATTAATGATGGCAAACCAGATATATTTATATAAAAATGAATGATTTATTATGGTAAATGATTAGACAAAAAGATCTTAATCAGGGTTATTTACTACACAGTACAGAAGCTAAAACTACTAGTATAGTAAAGTATGATAGGATAGTGCACCGTATCAAAGCAATTATATTAAAGCAATTGTAATAGAGCTAGCAAAGAGAAACAATTATTAAAGTAGAGATTGATGTAACTCACCCATGCCAACATCTGGGGCCATATCTCTTTTGCTCAGCCTCACAAAGTGATTTTGAGGGTCATCCCCACCCAAAGGAGGAATCTTCATAAATGCTGCAAGAAGGGATATGTTAGAAGAACCTAACCATATGAAAGTGGACTGGGCTTTTATAGTGTAAAGTGATTGACTGGCAGTCATATGTCTCCAGGTCAGCTTAGCAGCTTATCTGCCAAATTTTTGCCTCACTATCAGGACATTAATTTGGGGTTGATGTCTCAGACTGGTTTTAGCATTATTCAACACCAAAACCAGTATGACTGAGAGGGCCCAGTCCACCTCTGACAACCTTGTAAATAGGGCAGAACAATCCTGCTACGCACACCTGACAATAAGGGCCTTCTCATAAATTAGCATTATTGCTGAAGTGTTCCTAATACTGGCTTTCATCTAAATTCACTTGAAAAAAAAGGAACTAGAAGTCTCAAAAAATTTATAATTTATGAAAATCAATAGGTTATTCATGTTTGGAAATCCTACCTGTTTGTAGCATTTCAATGGACATGAGCATAGTACTGTGCAAATCAAAATCTAACTGTTGTTTTTCAGGGTTTTTAATTCAATGTAAAACCCCAAAAATATAAACTTATTTCTAGTAGCCTGTTCTTTGCCACGACCTTTCAAGTTAAAGATGAGAAGAGTGTGTGGAATTTCAAATGTCTTCCTGTGCGGTGAAAGGCTGTGTTTCTGTTTCATGTTCATTGTTGTTACTTGGTCAGTCTGTTCTGAACTATTTTTCGCCTAGGGAGTGAATGTCAATTCATTTTTCGTTTGGTGCAACAGAATGCTCAGTAACATCATAACCCCCCATTGTGTACAGTCCTAGAGTTTTGGAAGTAGACGTCCTTACCTTCTGACCCTGCCTCAGGAAAGGAAAGAATCTTTCTGGACTGTTTCACACAAGCAGTTGCAAGGTTTGCTGATAGCGTTTCTAATGTGAAACTTAAAAGTTTTGCCTTCATGCTAAAACTGTTCCTCCAAGGGATATTCTGCATTTCATGTAGTAATCCTTTGTTTTTCTCAGCTATCAGTTTAATTCAACTCCAGCTTCACCTGTTAACTTTTCTTTCAAACTTCACTTACAGCTGGTTGAGAGCAAAAAGGCAATACAAGAACAATAAACAATTGTCTTGTAAGTATTTATATTACATTAATATCTCCCAAAACATACTACATGTAAATTGCACATTCCTTGTGTAATTTCTTCACATGAGTTAAAGTGAGTTCTTGAAAATTCCTGATCCAGTCTCAACCATGAGCTCAGAGCTTGAAAAGTACTCTTCTTCAAACAAAATTCTATAGTTAGAAAAGTAACTATTTTCTTGCTAAAGCAGCTGATACTACTTATGAATAGGAAGAAAAAAGAGCTGCAGTTATGGACACTTATGTAGAAGGTAAAATTCAGTAGGGCAGAGATTGTTGTTTAAATGGAGTCATGCAACATGTATGTGTGACCAGAACTGAGTGTGTGTGGAAGTGCAGTTGTTTGTGCCGCAGGTAAGGGCAGAAATGGAAACACACAAGTCACCCATCTCAGCTGTGACATGGTAGCATAGACCATCTGAAGTGGAGAGCAACTTCGAGGGATTGTTTAAGCAAGTGACCAAGTCTATTTTGACCCTCTAATTCTCTATGAAAACTCTCAGTATACCAGTTAAATGACATTAACAAAAAATACCCTGTGCTAGCTGTTAATTCTGAGTCAGTACCCAGTGTTCACCATTACTGCTAGAAAATGGTGTCTTTTCAACAAGAATAAGCATTCAGTCACTACTCTTAGAGCCTAGATCTTTGTTCTCATTAGTCAAGTTATTTTGAAACCATAGTTCTGTCCTAGTACTTCGTAGCTGAAGTAGGAGGAATAATATTCTTGCCATCTTGAGAAATAATTTTTTTCTTTCTTTCTTTCTTTCCATTTTTCAATTGGCACTTTGTCTGGAATGTCAAATGACTCAAATTACTATGACACTCAAGCCCAAAGTGCTTGTGTGTTTATATACATCATATATATGCTACTGGAAGGATATATCAAACTGTCCTCCTGTCAGGACAGATTTGATGGATCAGAATCCCTTTCGGTACTTTTGGTTTACTCACACTGAAAACAGTGAAGGGAATGTTGTATGAAGACTCTTATGGATGTGACAAGCTATTTACTTGTCCCCACAAAATACTGCAAAGCACAAAGAAGATGAAAATTTAACTTCCCCCTTTATCACCAACTTAGTGCATTACTGATGCTAGAAAGTTTCTGTGTCATTCTGTCTTCATATTCAATTGTGTATTTATCACAGAAATTCTGGGATGAGTTTGTGTGGCCTTTATTTTGTTAAACTGGATAACTGAATTGTATTTTTCTGGACTTGATGTTTGAGTCAGATTTAAAAATGGGATCAATCCTAGGCTGAAATAGTTATGTTCTTTTGCACATTTTCCAGATAAGTAATGTTTCGGATATTTTTCATTATGATAACTAATCACATTGTGAACAACTGCATGAAGCAATTAGAGGCTTTGAGCATGAAACCAGATAGATGATTGTTTCCCTTGGCAGATCTTAACAAAAGGTATTTGTTGATTACTGTTGTGAGATCCACAAAAGGGTTTTGTTCTTGATCAACAGGGCTGTAGTGGTACTTCACTTAATGCTTCATCATATTCACAGGCTGCTTCACAATCTGGCAAGTCTTGGACACGTTTTATCTCATTATCACTAGTAACTGTTGGTAAAACTTTGCCTGTGCTTATGTACTATAGTTTTCCTTGTTCAAAAGTAAAAAAGAAATTAAGAGCATAAAATAGTTGCTACTACCTAGCTGATACTTGAAGTTAGGATGAAGAAGTTCTCTACACTTCACTAATAAAGAAATCAGCTCATAAAAATTGTCCTCATGCCAGCATCTGCATGTATAGGAGAAATTGCTATTCCTGCAGTTGGTCTAATCTGTTTGTAGATAAAAACAGCCAGTGTTGTCACATGGGAAGACTTAACTGCCATTATTAGAAAAGCTGCTGTTTAGAACCTAGACACTGAAGAAAAACCTTGTAAATATGAGGTGATGATGTTGATGATGAGATGTTGATGGCATTCTCAATTTCCTCTTTACCACCTCATTTCTTCCATTTATTTTTCCATCAAATATACTTCTTCCATTTTTCGGTGTTTTATGACACACATGGTCTTTATAATAATTATATTATTTTTTAATGTAATATCAGAGGTGTTACAGACTACTCCTAGTCTGTGCCCCTCTCTGATGCTTCAGGCAATCTTTGTAATTGCAGCCAAGCCACCTGGAATGCCTGTATAAACATATAACAAATCAGGGGAAGGAAGGGAAGAAGCAGCCCATAAATCCTTTTCCTCACTCTCTAAGGTCTGCTATGCAGTCCTCTTGACAGACATTATGATTAAACCAATAACCCAGTCTGGCATCTGATGATAAGAGGACAGAGTTCTATTTTGTATACTGTAGGAATAATTACAGTTAATATAACTTTCCCAAAGGGCCTCAGCTGATGTCAGTTCTGCTGCAAGTCGCTGGAAGTTGATATATGATCAAGATGACCAAAACAGCTGAAAGGTCATAGCAGCATTGCAATATGCTCCTTTTTATGCTCTTGCTGTCAAACGCTGCCCATCTTAAAGATTCAAGGGTGTGATTAGCATTTTTAGTACATGTGCAGTGCTTCTTCTTAATGCCCCGCCACACATAAATACTCTTTTTTCCTTGAAGATTGAGGGCTTCACCTACAGAATTTTTATTTGTTTAGTTGGGTTTTTTTCTGGAAATATCTATGACATCAAACTGTCTTTTTAAGGAAGAGCAGTCTCAGAGCTGTAGTTCACACTGATGCTTAGATGCTGGTTTTTTGTAAGCTGTTGTCTTATTCCTTGGACACACATCAGCCTTAGTTGCAATGCTGAATTGGTTCTAACTGCTGTATCTAAAGACAGGACATTTATTGAGTGAATTGAGCCCATTTTTACCATATTAAACTGAATCCTAGCTCTGACTGAGAGATCACTGAATTATGTTGATGACATTCTCAATTTCCTCTTTACCACCTCATTTATTCTAGTTCTTTTTCCATCAAGTATACTTCTTCCATTTTTCAGTGTTTTAAGACACACATGGTCTTTTCCATAATTATATTATTTTTAATGTAATGTCAGAGATGTTACAGACACTTGTTTGCAAGATAGAGCACACCTTGCATTGGTGACATACATTTAGCTCCCTTGGGTTACAGGATCTCAAAATGCTGCAATATTTCAACCCTCAATATCTTTTGCAGGACAACTTACATTTAAAATAATATGCAAAATATCTTTTTATAGGAAAAAAAGGGCAGTGGCACCTGGGGTCTTTACTAATCTTTTATGAAAAAAACCCAAACGTGTACTGGATAGTTCGTAAAACTTCTGAAGATTTGAATTACTGAGTAAGATCATTTAAGGTCTCTTAGTGGAAACAGATGAGATGTACCCTTAAGCTGGATGTCAGGACTTAGGCCCAAAATCTTGGGGAATTAATAAACTCTTGTCAGGAGGATCCAGGAATGAATGGGACTTGCCAGTAGCAACCTTCAGGGAACTATTTTGCACCTGGTGCTACTCATTCATAGGTGTGAAGCAGACTGCAGAACAAGCCCAAGCAGGAGTATAAAAGACAAGATTTATTGATCTGTTTGCCCAGTATTATTGAAGTGAATTATAAAGTCACCCAGTTATTAATCACTCTAAATTAGCTAGTAGGGAACCTGTTTATAGTTGGACTTCGAGATAGAGATGAAAGCATAAGAGCAGGTCTTTAGCCTTTGAGGGGACACTTATATTTGGTTGCCTGGATTAATTTACAGATTAATCTCTTGTTCAGCTTCCTGTTTCGATGGTGTCTAGGAAGGCAACTGGCAGTTCAGCATCACTGACAAGTTTCAGTGATGGAGAGCATTTGACTGCAATGCTGTTAATTGCTTAGAGTTTATGGAATGAGTACAATAAATATATCCATATGAAACAAATCCAGTCTTAGATTCTTCAGGAATTGTCAGATGTATGTTATGGGTCCCATAATTCAGGCACAGTTGGTTTTTCAGTGTGAAGAGACACTTTGGTGTGAAGTGTGAATTGTCCCTTCAGCAACAGACAAAAATCCTTGAGAGAATAACTTCAGAAGACATTAAAATCATGTATGAATTACAATGCCAGCAGACTTCAGAGTTATTTTTGTTCATCAAAGGCAAATTTATTTAACTGCAGTATGAAGGCAGAGTTCAAGCAATGTATTTCCCTTAACAGTTGAACACCTGCTAATTTAAGATAAGGCTTTAATGGTGTATGTATAATGCAAAACAGGTATAAGGTAAAAGTTGTATATCTATCAATTTTCAGTCCATGCAAGTGATACAGTTTGAGCAGAGACAAAACATATATGGACAAGCTAGGTCTGCTTTGATCAGTAACTGCTTGACATTGATTGACATGGGTCCATAATGTCATGAACACAAGTCCTTGTAAGCTATTCACAGATTGCTCTTCAGAGCTTATGCTGTCCAATGCATGAAGCAAACACAAAAACCCCAGAACATTCCCTTTTTCTGTTCTAGTCACCTTAATGGTGTCTTTTACACGCACATTTTGGTGAGGTCCCTATAAACTGTCGTAAAGTCAGTGTGCAGTGGGTACACTTGCACTCTGCTTGTCCTTTTTTTTTCTGCTGTCAGAAATCTAAGAAAAAGAGGAAAGCAGATGAGCATACTACCTAACACTTACATCCTGTTCAAATCATCACTGGTGGGGTTATCAAAGTCACCTGTTCCCATGCTGTTTGTTGCAAGCAACTGCACTGTCACAGCAGCACTGTCACTTGTGCCATCAGTGATGTCATCTCGTATGAACAGCAGACCAGCAGTTCTCCAGAAAAATGGCTCAGACCCTGGGGAACAGACAGAGAGACAATAGGCATGGCCAAAAGAAGAAATCAATATTTATCACTGCAGCTTCTGTAAGCACAGACACTGGCCCTTTATGGATTGGGCACTAATCCCAAGCATTCATTTTTCTGGTGGCTGTGGCATCCAGCAAGGTGAGCTTGAATGGATATGCCATTTAGTGCTGCCTCCCACACACCCCAAGGGCCATCTTTGTTTCCCTGCAGGCAGTTCTGGTCTGCTGCCCTTGGCTGGCTGTATCCCATACAGCACTCTTGCTGCTGACAGACCCACAGAAGCTGCTGCCGTGAGGACCTGTTCTGGGATGAAATTTCTTCTCCATCTGGAGCCTGCACATTGATGAGCGTGCTGCTGATGTTTGTTACTGCTTATCACCACCCTGACATTTCCAGTGGGATTCTTCTCTTTCAGTGACACTTGAGCTTCCTCCTGAAGTGGCTTTGTAGTTTAGAAATACCCAGGTGGGTTGCAGCAGTCCCTCAATGAACCTCTGCCAAAACAAGACAAATGCATGAGGAATGTAATTAATTTTCTGCCTCAAAAAGTGAGTCTCAAGGCCAGTATCACCTCTGCAAGCTCACAAGGAAAGGCTGCCTTGTAAGAAGTCTTCCATCTTTCCCGTACGCATATCTGCTGCCTTGCTTTCCTCACACCATTCTCTTACTTTGTCCTTTCACAAATTTGCTGTTTTCAGTAATTATGACTAAGGTTGTCTTCTTTCACTCACCTTCCTTTTTTCTCATGGACTAAAGGGCTTTTTTCCTATGCTCTGCAGTCTCCTCTAACATCATTCCCTGAGCAATGCTGTGTACGGATCCAGGGGCAGTCTCAAGATCTGTTTGTCATGAAAACACTAAATACCAATCTCTTTTGGTGGTAGCATTATGTGTTGAAGGACTAAATTTGTGAACATTATTTTTCCATCACAGACAGGATGTTATTTTCATCTTGCACTCCAATTGCTGCATATTTCACTGCAGTGAATTTTTCCAAAGCTAATTAAATGTTGGAATGAAAAAGCCTTCGTAACTTTTCTGAGGAAATTATTTAGTAGCTCTCCTGTATCTCGCCAGTAAGACACTGAAGGAAGTTTTGCAAAGAGAAGATGTAGCAGACCTTCTGCCCGTCTTTCACTAAAGGTTATTACATACACTTGATTTTAGATACACTGTAGCATTATTTTGGGTTAGACTATTTTGGTTTTGGAAAAAAAAAATGTATTCCTAGAGCTTAATTCTAGACATGGATTGTCCCAAGTTATGTAGAAGTGCTGAGTGCTCTGAGTGCCCACTTCCATCAGACACCGAGTTCCTGTCAAAACTGCCTTGAAAATGCTGCCTGTTCAGCCTGCCTGCACTGAACAAATTAGCCCAAAGTGCCTCCCTTTTCTCTGGAAGTTAGAACAGACCAAAAAGAGTTTCTAAACAAGTTGATGTCAGTAATTACTACAATAGTACTGTGAAACAGATGACAAAAAAGTGCTTCTGAGAGAGTTGCTTTTTATTTTGGAATAATTTTGAGGCCGATAAATATATCCCCATTTTCTGAAGTTCTTTTTGATCTGTTTGACTTCAGCCATATGATTTATTCACAATAAGCACTGAAATATGTTGTGGAGCCATGGTATTCAAAAGAATGCCTTTTCTGGGGAGCAGTGTCTTCCTTATTTGTTTTGTAGAAAAATGAAATGTCACCTTACTTGTGGGAGATCATTGATTTTTCAGTGAGGAAACTCCAAGTGACTGTGGTTCATCTAAGGTCACTTTGTGAAAAATACTGATAATGACGGGGAAGAAAAATCTTTGAACAGGGGGCCTTGGCTAATGGTTTCACAGTGTGCTTAAATGAACACTTGCTTCTGTACCTGCTGATGTGAGACTTCGTACTCTCAAGTGTGAGAAGCAACTATCCTGTATCACTTACATTGCACTATCACTTACATTAACTATCCTTAATCACTTAGTGGCTACTTCAGCACCTGCTCTGTAGTCTTTCACTTGTAACCTCCCACGTTATTAAAATAGGCATTGAGAAAGGAGGAAACATGCATGAATAAGTAAACAGCCTCCCAAACCAAAGCTTTGTGCACATTTTCTAAGTGTAAATGTAGCTGGGACCACCACAAGTGTCCTGCAGGTGCATTATTTATTTGCATTTAAGTTTGCACTCTGTTTGGCTTTCTGCCTCCCAGAATCTCCAGGCTGGTTTGACAAGTGTGCAGAGCTGTGAATGCAGCTGCTTGAAATCCCATTTTTATTGCACTTCTTATTTAAGGGGGGAAATAACATGGTACTTTGTTTTGCCCAGCAATGGAGGGATCTCCCTGCCTTGAAGGAGGTTTGTGAGGCTGTTACTTGCATGTCATGGTTGGATAAACAACTGTGTCTTCCTGTTTTGATGCTTCACTGGTTCCAGGATAAACCTATTCTCTCTTTGGGCAAAACCTACCAGCAAACTTATGAATATGTACTGAGCCCCATTTTTCTCTGAAGTGTGCAGTTATACCCATGCATACCCAAGCACGCCCAAGCATCTACAGTGGTAGGATTCAGGGACCAGTTATAGGCTTTTCGGATGTCCTATTTTGCAGGATCAAGCAGTATGAAGGTAAAGCAAGTAAATTTAAGTTTAAGGATGCCCTTTGTAAGTAGCAAGGAGAATAATGTAATGTTCTCACTTTAGTGACTCTAATTCTGCAAAGATTTTGAGAAACAGCATGAAACAAAACTGATTTAAAAGACAGACTGGTGTGATCAGAGCACAGAAGCAGAATGATGGCTGGGAGTCCAGCACATTATCTGAGAATAAATTTAAACATATTCATCAGGATAATATGGTTTGCTTTTCTGTTGTTCATGGGGTTTGTGGAAGCAGGTAGGGAAGTCAGGCAGACAGGCTTCAAGATGGTGAAGAAGAAGGTTTTATTTACAAGAAGTTCTTTTTATACACAGTAATAAACAAGTGTCTATTGGCCAAAGACAATCCACCCCCAAAGATTTATTGGTCAAGGCTTGTACACCTCTAACACAAAACACAGAGATTACAAGAAGTACAGTTTATCTATATTCTCCATGAGAGAGAAAGGAAAATTCTAAAACAGTGCAACTACAGGATAAGGTTATATTGTTCTTAAAAGGTACTTGCCATTGGGGAAAAAATGGTATCTTCGTTGAATCAAGGCTAAACTTGATAATATCCTTTCCTTCCCTGGAAGGAAAAATCTACAAAATTATTTTCATCAGTTTGCTGAAGAGAGTAGAGGTACTCCTTAGAATGCTCTGATGCACTTGAGATAATCTTCACACAAGTCGCTGGTGTGGGAAATCATTGTCCTGACAGTCATGGTCACATCTGTTGGTTCTTTTGAGACCATTTTTGGGTTCCTTCTGTTCAGGAAACTTCAGTGATAGCTAAACACAGCTTCTCACCTTCTGCCTCTGACCTCTGCCATACAACCAAATTCTAGTGGGAAGACCCAATGGAAATTGATATTAAGTTGTTTGACTAAATCTTTTGAGCTACTTTAGCTGTGGAGTATGTGTTTTCCTTAATATTAATAGTTTTTTTGTTGAAAACAAATTTTCGCTTGCAACTGTTTCTTTCAAGTATAAAGAGAGTTGACTCTAGATTTTATCTTCTGAGTAATAGTACTTGAAAAGCTACTGAGGCCTTTTTTTCTTTTTTTTTCTTTTTCTCTGTGCTTAGAGACCAAAGTAAATCGACATAAATTTCTTTCCTGATTTTTTTTATTCAGAGATCATTTGCAAATGAATACTATTCTTTCATTTTTGTACAATTATAGATGTTTTCAAGCACTAGCAGTCTGTAAAACTTTCTTCTTACCCATTATCCTTCCCCAAGACCTTAGTATATGTACACACATACATGGTCCAAATTCTGAAGGACTTCAAACTAAATTGTGCCTTCAGATTATTTTAGTGAAGTGGACATTTTCATAAACACACTTTGACATTGACCTGGCTTTAATCCAGACACTAACACGTTGTGGCTTTTTCCATTAACAAGCTGTAAGAAAAATGGTAATTTCAGAATATCTATGCATTAATGCCATAAAATATATTAATAGGCTTGGAGGCATTTTTATGTTCTGTACAGAAAAATTCAAACCTTCACTGTGTTCTTAGACCACTGAATTTTAAGGTTTATATTTTAAAGTAATTAAGCTCAGCAATTTATGTTAACCACTTGGGAGTTTAGAATTATTCTTTTTTTTCCCTCATTTTCACAAATAGAAACTTTCAATAACTATTGAGACATAGCTTAAGTAGTGAAGGGAATATAGTAATTTCCTTAAATATGTCATACAATTTGTGATGAGTCTTATTTATTCTTTAAATTTGCTTTAAATTAGTAAGCAATGCTCTTAAGGTATGGTATGGGGCATATATGAGTAACAGATTTAATTTTTCAGTGGGTTGCCCACATAGGAATATATGCCTCTAGTACCATTTTTTTTACTTACTATATCAGTTTAAGGGCCCTATAGGAATAGTTAATCTTGCATTAGCACCTGATTTACAAATAATCTGTCTGCCCATTTCCACAGAGAACCAGAGCTGCGAGCTCCAAGAGCAGAAAACTATTTCTTTGTCAGCCATAGCAGGGCTTGGCTCTCATTTGGCTCAGAGAAGATGTATTTTTCAGAGTTCTACCTGATGAAACATAGTTCTCAAGCCCAGCACTTCTCAACCTTTTAAAATTCAAAGGATGCCTTAGCATTGCTGAAACAATCAACAGACTGTACATCAACCACTGGTGCAGCAGCTTCCTTTTGTCAACTCCTGCAATTTTTGGCTAAGTTTTGAGATTTCATTTTATCTTTTTTTCCTGTTTTTCTGTAGTGTATGAATGTAGATATGCATATGATGTTGGGGGGGCTTTTATTTACAGATGTTTTCTAAACTACATTCAGGTGCTTTACTGAATCACAGAATGTGGCAAAAAAAACCCATTTGGAAGCCATTAGGAAGACAGAACCTGTGCTTTTTGTCATTCCTTTTTACATAATTATACTTTTAAAAAGATTTTTGGAAAATCACATTGTTTCTGCACTTCAGGATCCAGCTGTTCCTAGACTCTTTATTAAGGTCTCTAAATAAGAATTTACTATTAGTATTGCTAAGAGCACTGCAAAAATTGTGTGTTTTGCTCCTTCATCACCACTGTGAACTTTTAGTGTGTGCTAATCTATTTAATCTACACCTTCAGTGAGGAAAATTAATGGTGAGGTTTTAATTTGGCTGCATTTCCATATTATGAAGTTGAAATGGGAATTAAAGGATATTGCAGGAGGCTATAGAATAAAAACACTGTTGGAATCTATAGCCCCCATCATAAACACACCAAAGTCTACATGATTTGAACCCTTACTTAGAGCTTCCCAACATGAGGATAACCATCCCCTGGTTGTGTTGCACCCCTTCTAAAGAACAGAGGACATGCATTAGGAGCAGCATTGCCAGCAGAACAAGGGAGGTGATCCTGCCCCCCCACTCAGCCCTATAACTGTGACTGTAAGACATGCTTACAGTAAGCATAAAGCTAGTTTTGCTTTATCTTTTCCATATAAAATAACTCAAGAAGGACAGGTCAAATAAGGTTTCTATATTATTTCTAACTTCATGGAACAGCTTTTGGCAAGACTCAAAAAGAATCATTTACAGATGAGCATATTTTTCATGATAAAAACAAGACAATAAAGTGACTGGGATAAATGCATTATTATCTCTCATCAATAAGTAAAATGAAAGTAGGGAGAACATCTGTGACCACAGAAGAATTCAGATAATAGAAAATTTAACACATTTTACTTTTGAAGACTTGTACTGAATCTAAAGAGATGGGTCTTACTCTTCCAGTTGTCCTGTCTGTACTTGTTTTATAATGAAAAATATATTGGATATTGCTTTTCTGTAGACAAAATTATTATTCTGCTGAATGTTAGAATAATTTTGCCTCTAAACCAGCTAGAGTATGCATCTTGCCACAAAGACTGTACTTGAAAACAGGCAGTAAAAAAGCATCAGTTATGAAATATTTCACAACTGCTTGAGGTTTTAACTTCAGATCCAAAAAAAAGCCTACTTAGCAAAACAAGATATAAGTAGACTCTAGTATTAAAATCTAGTTTAGCACGGCTTTGTCATCTCAGCTTTGAAAAACACATTTTCATGATAACCTTATCGCTGGAAAGAAAAGGAGAAAACATGTTTAAGTATATTTTGGTCATCATAAATATGAGGGGATTTTGACAATCTGCTTTTACTCAGAGGGTACAGTGTTGTGTTTATCCAGTAGTAATTTTTGTTATGAATACTCCTTTTACTTGCTAGAATTTTGAGTCATAGATCTAGTAGCAGATTGCAAGCCACCAGATGCAAATGTGAAAGACTGGATTTTATAGCCTTTACATATCCCACTATGTTGAATGTTCCTTTATTCTTAGAGTAATGCTGTGATCATTCTGTTGGGAACCTCCACCAGATATTTCTAAAGTTTATTTTATCTGCCTAACTGCTTGTTTAGACAAACAGTATTTGTCCTAGTGAAGCTGTAACTATAGTGGAGATTGTTTGCTTCACTTTAACACAGATAGTTTCACTGTTCCATTCCCTATTACTGATAAACCAAGCCAAGTTGAACTTAAAAAATATCCTAACTTTATAACAGACAAAATATCCTCTCTTTATAACAGACTTCATAATGAATTGAAAATTAATTTAAACTACCAAGTTTTATCAATTTAAGTATACGAATTAAAGTGAGGATGAATTATATTAGATAGTGTTACCAGGTAAACTGTTGAAGCTAACTTGGTTTATCTTTACACTGCATTATTAGCATAAAATAACTGTAGCCTGAATCTGAAAGAAAATTGTGATCCACCTAATGATTAAAAAATGTAATGTACCTTTGAAAAAAAACCCCAGTCTGTTTCTCACATAGAGCTTCTGAATTCTACCTATGGCTCTTTCTGAAGGAGCAACAAATGAGATAATCTTTAGGGAAGATGATATTTGAGTTACACGTGGCAGGTTTAATTTTGTTACAGAGATAGAGATATTTTTTATGTATGTATATACTCTGCAAGGATGATGGTGTACAGTGTGCCATCTGCTCATTTCTATTCTTTCCATATTTATCACCAGTAGTGACTGAAGTTTTCGATTTTCCTCAGTGCTCTGAGTTTCTTATATATTTAATTTTTTTTCCCTAAGACCTAGGGTAAAAACCCACAGACAGAACTGAGTGGTCAGCAAATCCACATATTCAAGGGAACAAAATGGACCAAGTGTAATATTGTTACTGCTTTTACACACCTGAAAAATCTGTCCAGAGGCAATGGGATAGGATCCATATACACTTATACACTTATGTAAATGAAAGAGCTTCTTTTCATTGAGATAAGCCTTGTAAACCTATTTTCTGGAGTCTTTACAGCACAGTTGCATCCTTAACTTCTAGGACTCAATACCCTTTTTGATTCCTTGTTTGTTCCAACTAACAAATCTTCTTATGAACAGTGTTTGGTGTTTTTAACCATAAAATAAATTAAAAATCAATACTGTTATTTTATTCTTCTGCCTTTATGTTTGCTAAATGTTCCAGAAATCTGTGATACAATTTTTTTTCTGTGAATCCCTGCACAGGCAGCACAAAGCATTTGTCAAAGTATTTGTCACTAGTTACATTTTTTAATAACGTCCTTGTTTTGCTGTGCTCCAGTGTCAATATCCAAACCAGTCCCCTAAGTAGGTTCAGCCATGTGTTTCTTATGCTGTCTTAATGGTGTTTCCTAGTCAAACTGTACATATGTCTTATTCTAGAGGTATGCTACTGGACTAACCTGTTCCAAAGAAGTAAAACATGTTTGGAGATTCTGGGGGGCTTGGGTTTGGTTGGTGGGTTTTTTGGGTTTGTTTGTTTGTTGTTTTTTTCAAATTTCTGGACTGATCCATATTCTCCTAGGCACCACTGCTTCTGAGGACTTCATTAATTAAGGATGGGCCATTTCTTCACTTTTCTGTTATCTATGAAAGTCTTTACTTAGGTCTGTGGCCATTCCCAGGCTGCACGAATACATTAACTTTCACAGCAGTCAGGTTCTTAGTTCCCATTCCACTTAGAGTGAATCATCTCTGGGGATGAGCTGTTGCCTGTATTTCAAGTTTTTCCTTCACAAAATGTTCATCTTGAATTAATTTCTTTTTTTTTAAATAGAAAAATAACATTTGGTATGATCAAGAAAAATTACATAATTTCACTAGGGTTAAAAAAAATAATTACCTTGTTTTCTCATTTGCAGTCAGAGATGAAATTCTAGTAACTCTGAGTAATTGTATGACCAAGGGATTGAGCTAGAAGAGATTCTTCTAGAAATATGAATAGCTGAGAAAAGGCAGAGAGCAGCAAGCTGTGAGGGAATAATGTGCTGATAATTTGTGTGAGCATTAAATGCACCTCTAAATTTCATTTATAAAGCTGTGAATCTTTCAAGGTTTATGTATCATTATTTGCATAAATTATTAATCATCTCTGGAGAGAAAACAAATACCCAGAGGTGCCAAAATCAACCTATTAAAGTACAATAATAAAGGGGATTGAAACACGTAAGTTAACAAACAATTAAATATTATCAATTGGAATGTTTATGGCTAATAAACCACCCTCTCAACTAATGTACTTCTAATTTGTGTAATTTTCTTGTGATTTAGTATATGGTATTTGAGATAATTGTACTGTAGGTTGCTATTTAAAGAAAAGTAGCAATAGGAGACCATGGAATGGGAAGCAATAGTGTCTGAATTAACTATAAAATGCATTGTCAACCAATCTGAGATTTTTTTTAGTGGTAAAAAGCAATGTCACATCAGAACTAGCAGTTAGTGCGTCTCTTTGCACAGTTTTTCGGAACTGTGGCACCCCAGTATTCTGACCACAGCTGACTGCAGTGCAGGCAGAAAATACCACAGCTGAAGAATTACTCTATAATGAAGGACTTGTTCCATGAATGAATCATTTTCTCATTAGGAAACATGACAATCAAAATTCTTGCTAGCTTAATCACCCAGGTTCACCGATGGCAAATTCTTCCCTGCAATTTCTCATCCTTTAAAGTACTTGCATTAGTTACTGCTGCACATCAGTTCTGTAAATTTAAACTCTTCAACTACAAATTTTCACCACTGGAGGAAGTCAAAATTAGCTTTGAAAGTACTGGTACATAAACTACGCATTTTCGTTTTTCATGAACAGGGCACAATTAAAATTTAATTATTTGTATGTTAGTTGAAAGTTAGCAGAAATAAAAAGCTGCTAGTTTGAATTTTTATGTAAACACATAATCACAGGACTTTGTAATTCATCCTCCACTGAAAATTAAATTTAGTCGACATTGCACCTCTGTATTGCTATAACTCAGGCGGGTCCCATGATAATACCGGTTGTTGAACATTTTACAAGATTTCCTGTTTCTAGAAATCATCAGTAAAGATCCAGGGCATATGCTGAACACAGTATGATCTTCCTAGACAGCAAAAATATTAGATATGACTCATTTCTTCCCCATGCTGCCAGGAACAAGATTGGGAAAATGACCAATGTCGAATAAAAATAGCAGCTCTGGTGTGGAGGATACCTCACCCCAGGTGGATTCCTCTTGTCTGGCAGCCCCGGAGCATGGAACTGGGGACAAGCACCCAGGCATGGGGTCACAGCTGGGCTGCTGCAAGTGCTGCCCATCATATTGAATCATGGCTTGAGGCACCAGGGACAGAAAAAGGAGTCAGTGGTGAGCATCCTGTAATTGGCCATGGAAGGGGAAAGGAAAACACAGTCAACTCGTAAAGGTCTCTGGTGAATTACCTTTGTCCTTCCAGAAACCACTACTTTGGCATCACACTGTGTGAGGTTTCATGGGTGTGCCACCTCACATCAGCCCCTGCTGGAGCCTAAATACTTTACAGATCTGCTGACATTTCTCTTTTCCTCTTCGTGTACAATACTGATGTAGAGATGTCCTTTTGCTTTGCTTTCTGTTATGCACATCTCATTCTTCTCTCCCTGAATACTACAGATAATGTAGAATCAGCTGTGTGCCACAAGATGCAAAATAGTAATAATGCAACACAGTGGCTAAAAATCATTTGAAGATAGACAATCAGCTGCAAGCACGAAAGTGTCCTGAACTGCAGTTTAAATTTAGTCTGAATGTTCAAAAAGATGGATTCTTTAAAGACTGAGGGTAAGCTACAGCTTTGCCATTTGTTTCAGTCTGATCATTACCCCGGAGCAAGTCAGGAAACAGGCTGTAATTGGAGGCACTATTCTTTCATTGATTACTTTCTCTAAGTGCATACTGCAGAGGGGAAGGCAAGACGAATAAATTGAGTATATTGGTTTTGTACAACAGCTAGGGCTGGATTAATCTATGCTGGTTGCACGCTTCACATGCTGGTTGGAGCCTGCTCCTCTCAGTCTGACATCTCTGGTCAGAGGGACCACAGCAGCAGTGACTTCTTCCCTTTGCTTCTTGAGAAAGAGTGGGTGGGGTGTTAGAAAAATAGTTCATAAAGACAAGGGAGCAGTATTGCTGCTACTCCAAGGCTGGCATATCGACCATTTAGGCTGGAAAAGACATTTAAGGTCATCATGCCCAACAATATGTAGTATGTCTGAGGTTAGACCTGTGTGCCTTTTCACACGGACTTGGTGTAAGTTTACTCCCTTCCAGCATCACTCTCTGTACCCTGGCAAAAAAACCAAGGGGGGATCTGGGCCAGCAGACACATTTGTTTCCTCCTCATCTGCTTAGATACCACAGGCTACGTCTGATATACCCATGATGAAAGGGAAACAGGGGCTCGCATACCTTTTGTCTACTGAGCAATTAAGAGCTGAGCAACAAGTTAGCTTCAGACGCATAAAGGAAAAAATAATCTCTTGCATGTGTCCAGACAGCTGAGCGGCTGCTGGCAGTGTGTCACTCCCCAGGCAGCCTGCTGACAACCCAGCACACATCACCCTCATTTTCTGAGTGATACTTTTTGTTAGAAAAAGGAAAAGAGCATTTGAAGGCTCCTTGTTGGGCTCACAGCTGGATTTGGGAACCAGACAAGAAGTTACCTGGTGCTGACAAGGCAGCCTTTGATGTGCCTCGCTTAGTAGGAGAGGTCACATCCCAGACAGCAATAGAAGGAAGAAACAGCAGTATTCCCATGGTGCCGTACTTCTGGCTACTCTTGAGATGTGTGCCCTCAGTCTGACACAGGGTAGGAATAAACCACTCACCCTGCAGTCCACACTGGAACTGAGCACCATGCACTCTCCTTACCCCAGCCCATGCCTTCCCTGGGAAATGTTCTTGAGGAAAATAAAGATTGGGACCAAAATTAAGAAGCATGAATGTAGCAAGAGCTATATGGAGTAATAAGTGCAATTCCATATTTGTATTCACAGGGATTAATCCACAGGCAGCAGTCACAAGAATGTAATTATTCCATGTAAATGATGATGATTCTTATTAATATTGTTTATATTCTCTCTCCCTACCAATAACATGTGCTATTTGAGTTCCCTTTCTTATCATTATGGTAGAGGAGTTTCCTCTTTTAAAATTAATTTCCTTTTCTACCCCTAGTTTCCCTTCATAAAAGAAGTAAAAACCTTCCTGAAATGTGATAGCTCTGCTGTTCTGGACTAGAGCAGACAGCCAGTTCTGTTTCCTTGCCAGTTAGTGATTTTCTCATGCTGACAGATGTGCGAGACAGTGATAGATCAGATTAATTCTAATTTCTGAAGTGAACCGACATTTGAACCCAGCTAATTTAAAATGTTCTTTCTGTGTTTAGTCTGCTCAGGCAATTTAACTGCAAATCTTTCTCTCAGTACTGTCCATTCAGCCCATATGGTTGGGTACATGGAGCCAGACCTAACTGCTCGCCTATTACGGCAAACAGATGCAAGCAGATCGGAAGCTCATGTGCATGCGATTCCCTGCCTTAATTGCCTGTTCTGCTTCACCAAAGCTTTGTAGGACAGCTCAACTTGCCTTTGCTAGAGGATGGCTCCTCCTCAGCTACTCATCCAGGATCCTGAGGGCCACCACTTTGGGAAGGATGGTGGACGGTATGAGCTCTATCCATCTCTTAAGGCAGTTCTCTGTTTAATCCTATTATTTTCTTGCTTTCCATGACTCACCAGCCTCACAATGTTATTTGAATCAGCCTAGCATAAATATTTTTTTAAAACACTCATTTATCTTTGTTTTCACAGATGTCCTTTCCAAAGCTGCTTTCATTTCTCTCAATTCCTGTCTTTGCTATTTAATCAGGAATACACTTGCAGGCCTCTTTCTAGGATATCCAAAGCTATCTGCATCAGAAAATGGCTCTTCTTCTGAAGAGGCTCTACAATTTTCATTGTAACTGATCAAATCCCAAGATTGATTTCAGTGAAAATTTTGGGTTTTTTTAATAGAAAACAAGCACAGCCTATGAAAATTGCTTTAAATGAAATCTCAATGTTTCACTGAAGTGACATGATGTAACATATTTGAAAATTAAACATAGACAGGAAGAGAATGCTTTTTCTTTTGACAACACTGGTTTAGTATTTCTAGCCTCCTGAAGATCTTTATACTTTAAATTTACACAATATGAAATTATTGTCGGTTATGCTAATCTTTTTAATCCACATTCTTAGTGCTGATAATACTGTAATCTTTCTTGTATTCAATTATTTTCACATTGTAAAATTTTATCTTCCTCCCAGCTTGGTGGGCAATGACTCCCTTTCCACACTTTCTTTACTTTTGGTCTTTCCCCTATAGAGCATGTACTCAACACAATTTGACCTAGTTCTGCTTCTGTCTAATAAATGCATTTCTACTGTAGACAGCTCTCGTCATCCTTTTGCTTTACTCTCAGAGGAAAATGAAAAGTCTTCCCATGGGTTTTCAAAGCAAAACCGGACAACTTTTCCAGTTATTCCACATTTTGGTAGGTTTATATTTTTCTCATATTGAAATAAGGTTAGAAGGCTACCATTATATATTATTGGAGCAATGAAAAACCAAAATGCCACAGAAAGATTGTTACTATTTTTTAATTTTATAAAGTAATTTTAGATGTTTTAGAAAGTTTTGGCATATGCTTTCAAGAACTTGGAAAGGTTTCAGAATTCTCTGTAAAAGAAACTTTCTTCAATTTTCTCAGAAGTTTTCCTTTGTCGCTGCCACTTTCTGCTCAGCCACAGCCCTGGCACTGCCAGCCTGGCTGTTTGCATTTTTGTCTCCCCTGATGTCTGTGGAGAAGGACACTGCAGCATGTTCCTGTCTACTATTTGCCATTGTAATCAGTTCTTCCTAGAGGTTATATGCCTTCAATCTAGTTTCATTTATAGCTATTGGTAACTTTGATATTTTAATCAATCATTATTTCCATTGTATTTTGTTTTTATGATCTGAGACTGAAGAATGCTGTTATCTCTGTTAACAGCAGATTTCTTCAACACCACTTTGGGCAATTTTAGCAGTTCCTGGGATAGCATTTTAAAACTATGTGGTCTCATATGTTAAATTATAAAAAATTAAAATTAAATCTTGCAGAAAATTCTAATTAAAAATAACTGTAACCTAACCCTATTTTGTTTCTAAAGCTGCACAATTTAAATGAGTGTTTTTCCTATCAGAAGCATATAGCATATTGTTTACTACTTTGGAGAAATGGTACCAGTATGTGGCAGGTATAAATAACAACATTTACCTTAATACCAAAGTCTTTTTTGCATAAGTTGCATACATTTATTTTTCTCTTTCATCAGGACACCCCATTACATTTAGCTTTTGTCAAGCTTTAAGAGAATGTGTCTAATTTCTGTCTCACAGTACTTCCTAGCTCACTATAAATGCAGTGTTGTTCTTCAGCAGCATTGTGTGCTGCATCTGTAATGTCTTACAAGGAAATTGTTTCAGCTCAGTGAATAAATGAAAATCACTTGGGATTCATTCCATATCCAGGGTTTTGTCTTCATCTAACTTGCTCAGTGTTTTAATTTTTTTCCCTTTTCCATATTCAGGTATTTAATTATTTACTCCACAAAACCTCAAAAAAGGAAGGAAAGCCCCCATCTCATTGGATCAAACATTTGTAAGTATTGAATAATTGGATAATAAAGCATATTGGGAGACACCATGATCGTATGATGAGACAGTACTGTTTAATAAGTCCTTTAAAGAAGAGTTTGCTTCATTATCTTTGATTGTTATCACTGACTGGTTACTTCAAGGGTTAGAAAATTCTGAGAGCAGAAAGTCCATGGGCAGATGTACTGCCTTCTGTATAATTTGAATTGATTTTTCCCTTTGTGCTGCTGCAGAAGGTGGTGACCATTTTCATTTTTCTACAGAGTTTTTTTGCTAGGCATTTTTGACAGAAGAAAAAACACCTCTAGTGTGCTCCATGGGTTTTTTTTACTCCTTGCATGCAGGTAGGTAGGGAGCCCTGTGTGACTTCCAGGCTAACAGTGCTAGGGTCTTGATCACAAGTAACAGATCTTCCAAGGACTAAGAAGAGAAGTCAGAAATTCAGTATGAACTATGCCCGTACTGATTGAGGTGCCTGTCAGTGCACTTTAGTGAGTGCTTAGGAAAGGGCAGTTCTCTCTTCCTACACTGTTTTCTTCTGCCCCCTTCTTGCTCAGAATATATGTGGGACTGGAATATTTCAGATCATTTTCCTAGTCTGGTTCAATACACACTATCAAAAAAGGAGGGGAGGGCCTGGGGTACAAACTGTGCTTCAGTGTTCTTTTGAAACAGCTTGGCTGTGCTCTGCTCTAGAATCATGATAAAGTGTAAAATGTCATGTCAGTCCTTAAAGAATTAGTAAATGGGAGAATAAGTGCTATGTACAGGAGGAGTGACAGAGGCTCTTGATGAAATATGAGGAGAGAGATTGCTCATATGTACTGTATACTGTGCTGCTTGTTTGTATGTTTTTATATATTAAAAAGAAAACCAAAACCCAGATTTCTGAGAATAGAGAGTCAGCTTTAGAAAAACTGATGACTGAAGCAGTGAAAGCATTAGCTTTTGCATTAAATGCTAGTTACTGATAACACTTGGCTGACCTATATACCTCTTAAACAAGAAAAAGGTGTTTCTAGAGTGCCTGGGGAAATGAGCCGTGGCTAGATTTTCTTTAGATTTTAGAAATTATGTTAATCATTTCATGCCTACAAGTTTCATAATGTGGTTTGAGCTAAGCAGCTGTTGCTTACGCTGCTGGTCTCATGCAATGCAGCAGAGTTACTGCCTGAATGAGAGCTTCAGGAACCAGCCACAGCGTGGAGGAATATTAAAGAGCTGGCTAGCATCCTGTTCGGTGCATTTGGAAAGTGAATAACCCCCAAAAAAGATTTGATGTACTGAAAGAGCCCACACCGTGGTACAGAGCCCAGCACTGAGGAAGAGGGAACGTTGATCTGTATGGCCTTCCCACTGCCACTGCACCTCAAACTCCCTGGTGCACTGTAGGGGGACCTCAGAAGTGATGGACGGACGGACTGAGGGATGGATGGATGGATGGATGGATGGATGGATGGATGGATGGATGGATGGATGGATGGATGGATGCAGAGGTTCTGTGCTCAGCAGAAGCCCTTTTGGCACCTTCACTCCTGCTCTTCGAGCCCCACTCTGGCCAGGAGTACCTGCTGCTTTCCTTCCCAGAACACAGACTCAGCGCCAGGCAGGGGACTGCAGGACAGTGGGAAACAGCTCAGTTTCCCATTGTGGGAAGGAGGAACACCTGCAAGAAGAGGGCAAAAATGAATTTTACCACACCACATCTGAAACCTGAATTTTACCTGTAGTGTGAAGAAACCCTGAGTGAGCTCTGGCTTTACACCTGACAGCTGCATTTAAAAGTCTTCTGTAACCTACAGTAAGGGGTTCTGTGCATTTGTGTGTGTACCTCAAGAGCTGGAATAGTCATGTTTATGCAGCTCAATAGTCTGAAATATTTTTGAACACCACCAAATTTGGATAGGCAGCAACTTTAAATATTAGCCTTTAGCCTTGTCACAGAATTACAGAATATTCTGAGATGGAAGGGACAAGAGACCCACAAGGACCACTGATTCCAGCTCCAGGCCCTGCATAGGACACCCCGAGAGTCACGCCATGGTCCTGAGAACATTCTCCAAATGTTTCTTGAACTCTGTCAGCCTTGGTGCTGTGACTACTTCCATGGGGAGCCTGTTCCAGTGCCCAAGCACCCACTGGATGGAGAAGTTTTTTTTAATATCCAACCTAAACCTCCCCTGACACAACTAGGTGCTGTTCCTTTGGTTTAAACATGGTTAGATGTCACAAAGTGGGTGGCAGTGCCTTAAATGTGTGTGTGTTGTATAGGCCGCAAGGACCTCTTCCATCCTTATCAACGGGAGTGTTAATCTTCTCTCCTTTGATACAACACTCAAAAAAGGTCCTAATTCAAAATTATCAAGCATCCATAATTCATAAGGCCAGACATTCAAGTGAATAAACCTTGTCCTACTTCAACCACCTACTTCAAACCTGCCCTATGACTCCTAGAGGTTTGACCAGATGTGCACACATCCCACACCTGCACTTCTGTAAACAAAAGTCCTACAGAAGGACTCAGAGAAACCCGGGTTATGAGAAGTGCCATATAATCAGTTGCACGTAGCATCAGTCTGACTGACATGTGCCTACTGTCACTGGTCTTCCTGATCCTGGGGGTGCAGAAGACAAGTTCTGTTTTCAGCCATCTCTTGTTGTCAGCCTGACACCCTTCAAAAGCACCACAAGCATATTCAGAGCAACACAATTAAATAAAGACAGCAAAGGAAAGATTTGGAAGCAGCAGTATTTCCCTGTTAGATTCTCGTGTCTCAAATAATGAGATGCATGATGCCTGCTTTTTACTGATAGCTAGGCTACTGCTTGCCTTTATAAGGAATGATTTGCTGATGAAAAGCCAATCAGCAGAATGCTGAACGTATCACTATGTAATTTCATGTGAAAAGAGATAAAAACAGCCTGTATCCTTGGATAATAACTAAATATTGATTTTCTAGTGCTTGTTTTATCTTCACCCAAATCATCATTTATTAATGGAGACAGTTCAGCCTCTGGTTTAAATAGGCTTCACTTAAGTTTAAGTCCCCATTTCTCTTACAGTGCAGCTTTAGGTAAGCAAATGGTTGGTAGACCTTTTCATCAATAGACACAAGGCAAAGGTATTCTTTTGTGGTGAAGCTCATGAGTTTTGTTTGTTGGGGAAGACAGAAAAAAAGAAAAAGAAAAGAAAAAGAAAAAAGAAAAAAGAAAAAGAAAAAGAAAAAGAAAAAGAAAAAGAAAAAGAAAAAGAAAAAGAAAAAGAAAAAGAAAAAGAAAAAGAAAAAGAAAAAGAAAAAGAAAAAGAAAAAGAAAAAGAAAAAGAAAAAGAAAAAGAAAAAGAAAAAGAAAAAGAAAAAGAAAAAGAAAAAGAAAAAGAAAAAGAAAAAGAAAAAGAAAAAGAAAAATTGTTCAGATGCAAAGAAACCAAAGACACATTAGTCCTTTGTGCAACACTTATTTAAGCCTTGAAATCCGTGGTCATGCAGTGTTAAGTGCTTGAATAAGCATAAAAAGCAAGACAGGTTTGTTTGGACAAGTTTGTGGACTTTACATCTAACAATTTTGTAGCATCCAAGGATTTATTTAATATAGATTACCAACATGCAGTGTGTGTAGCTCTCCAGAAAACAGAATGTACTGGGGGGAGTTGTCATACATGCCTGCTCTGTCACTATTCTCTCCCCATCAATTATTCACCTCTTCTGGCCTTTTGGGGTTAGACAGACCTCTGATTCAATCTTGTCTATCCATTCTGATGCTCTAAAAAATAAACTCCTGCATTCTGTAAGCAATTTGCAGTGTGACCTTCCATATACAAAAGGTACAATCTCCAATATAAGCAAGACAATTGATGAAGTAAAAGTTTGCCTTGTTATCTTGCTTGTGTCTCAGATTGTGAATAAAAATAACTTACATTGAGTCCATGTTCAGAGTTCAGGTTTCTGAGTGAGCTGCAAGGGAAACTGAATAAACTGGTATATGGGGCACCAAGAAGAAAAGAATAGTAAAGCAGAGAATCTAGGTTCATCTATCTCCTAAAATAAACAAATAAATAAGTAAATTTCATTTTTTTAAACTCTCCTAGCTGTTCCCAACTGAAACTGTAGATTTTTTACTACCAGATTTTAAGGAGAGGCAGGATTCACCATTATTTGATTTCTTATAACATGTAAAATTGCTGCCTTCCACTGTAAGGAAGAAAACTAAGTGCTCTTGTTAGGAAATACACTTAAATTAAAATCCTAAAATGTTCCTTATTAATGAAAGCCATCAAGAAATCTCTCCTAGCTACATTAAAATTTTAAAATGTTATTGGAAATAGGTATTTCTCATAAGAACAGACAAGGGTTTGGTTTTCCTTAGCCATTTTATTACCTTGACAATCACCAGCTCAGTTAGCTTTCTTATCTGCTGCAATAGAAATACCTCAAGGCTGCCAAGGCATAAAGACCACAGGAAGTAGAGTCTGCATATACAAGATTCTAAATTATCATGAAAACTCACCAAAATGTTGCAAAATCCTGTCACAATATGGAAACTAGCTCCCAGAATGGTGCTTTTCATTACTAACTTTTGCAATGGATACCTCTCCAACATGTTACCAAATCTGTCTGGAGAATGGCTTTAAATGGATGTCCAGCTGCTCATGTAATGTCTCACTAAGAGAACCAAAAAATGTTAGCCTTTGGGGATGATGAATGTTTGTGACAATTCTGTGATTAGTCTGAATCAGACAGATGGAGCACTGGCATTCATACGTGACATGTTTGTCTGGAAAATCACAGAATCACAGAATGGGTCAGGTTGGAAGGGACCACAGCAAATCATCTGGTCCAACCTCCCTGCTCAAGCAGGGCCATCCTAGAGCACATTGCACAGGATTGTGTCCAGATAATTCTTGAATATCTCCAGTGAGGGAGATTCCACAACCTCTCTGGGTAACCTGTCCCAGTGTTCACTCACCTGCACAGTAAAGAAGTTCTTCCTCATGTTCAGATGGAACAGTTGGGCATCAGTTTCTGCCCACTGCCTCTTGTCCTGTTGTTCAGCACCACTGAGCAGAGCTCTGACATTCTCCCTTCAGATACTGACAGACACTGATGAAGTCCCCTTCTCAGTTGTCTCTTCTTGACACTGAACAGGCCCAGCTCCCTCAACCTTTCCTCATAAGAGAGAGGCTCCAATCCCTTCACCATCTTTGTTCCCCTCTGCTGGACCTGCTCCAGGGCTCCATTGTCTCCCTTGAACTGGACACAGCACTCCAGATGTGGCCTCAGCAGGGCTGAGTAGAGGGGCAGGATCACTTCCTCTGCCATGCTGGCAATGCTCTTCCTAATGCATCCCACCCTTCTTGGCCACAAGGGCACATTGTTGGTCCACTGTCCACAGAGCTGCTTCCCAGTAGGTCAGCCCCCAGCCTGTGCTGGTGCAGGGGGTGGTTCCTGCCCAGGTGCAGGACCCTGCATTTGCCCTTGCTAAACTTCAGAGGATTCTTCTCTTCCCATCTCTCCACCCTGTTGAGGTCCTTCTGAAGGGCTGCACAGCACTCACTGAAGTGATAAAATCCACCAATTTTGAGTCAGGAGGGACCCCACCCTGGGGAAGATACTTTCTTCTCCTTTTTGGCACATTTAAATGCCAAGTAAAATTGTCTTATTTTTACAGGAATGTGTGATGTAAAACACTAGTCATTGGGCTAACTGCTGCTCCTCTGCACCATGAGAGAACCAGAATAATTTCAGGAAGAGTAAGTGAAAACAACATATTGCCCAAAGGATGTGTGAGCTCAAGCACTCACAAATCAACAAGGCTGTAGTTTTACAGAAAACGGTTATAACAAAAGGAAGAATTAAATTTCAGCAAATGTTTTGATCATGTCTGTACATGGAATAATGAAAGAAACCCAAACAATACAGTCTGCTCCTTACTCACTAGAGTTAATGAATACTATTAACTTACAAAGAGAGGAACTCACACCTACAAGTGTTTTTTCATGCTTTTTTGTTTACTTTTTCATCTGGTAAACTCCTACTGATCTTTTACTGCTGTTGACTCATAGTCTGTATGCTTTCCTGAGGAAATATCTCAATATCTCTATCTCACTTGAGCCTGTACCTCTTGTAGTTTCCACAGGATCTTATGGTTCTGTAGGTGGCTGCTTACTTTCTGCCAGTTCCAATGAAAAAGAGCCCCAGGTCACGGAAAAACAAGCAGTACTTCATGAACATCTTTGCTGCTGTTCTTTCTGTCAGAAAAAGAGAAAAAAAAAAAAAACAAGAAAAAAGCTTTACCTAAGTTTGACTATTTTCTCTCCGTTTCTATGGGAACAAGAACAGATGAAGGAGCAACTGCCAGCCATCAGCTGGATTGCTGAAACTCAAGCCAAGGTAACTGGCTGCTGATGAGGAGCTTCAGACTTCATTCGGACTGTCCACTAGGTTGCTAAATTTGAAATGGTTTCATCTTGCAGTGGGGAGAAACAGGGACCTGCATCAGGTTTAAAACCAGTGAAAATATTTTTCCTTGGGATCTCTTCAAATCTTGTGACTACCAGGACAAACTCAGAATTTTTTTTATTTTTTTTTTAACTAAGAGAAAGAACACAAAGACAAGTAAACCTTCTTGCTCAGCTGATTAAATGCCCTTGAAATTTTTTCTATTTTCATAACAATACCTACAAAGTATGGAGATCGGTGGATATCACCATTATTGTAGATTGTGGACTCAAACACTTAGCTGAGTGAAAAGGGCACCTAGCAGATATGGGCTTGGGAAAAGACTCTTTTTATTACCCACCCCTGGCCCCAGCTCTAATCCCTGACTCTGTTACCATTTCACACAGCTGTTATTTTATAAAGTGTAACCTCCTGGCTCTAAGACCTTAACTTCTCCTTTCTGCCCACATACTGTGTAATTTCAAGCTCTCTTGCAATAAAATCCCCTATCTTCTTCTTATCCCATTTTCAGGCATCTCCATTTCAATCTCCTCACCCAAGAGCTTCCAACCACCAGCCTTTCTTCCCATGTGCCCATTGTTCCTGGCATCTGCTGTGACCACAGCCCTAGGGGCTCTGGCTTGCAAAGCCCCTTCCTCCTCTGTTCTCCATCCTGCCCCAGGAGGGGTTTCAGATGGAGGACATAAGTTGCATTTGCTAATAATCCATCCAAACAAAGCTCCAAAGAATGAAAGCAGGGCATATGAAAATGTTTGTCATAGTGCTAATGTAGTGCATTTGTTTTTATTGCCACTGTCTGAAATTGAGCATGTGAATGGGAGAGTTCTTTAGGCTGCTGCCACAGTGGGATATAAATAGTCTTAGTGTTACTCTGTGCACTAGAGCTACACTGACCTCATTTATGGGAGCTGAGAATCTGGTTACCAGCTTACACACCTACTGCTCTTCTTTTGCTTTGCTTTGGAAAACATCGGATGGGAGTGTTTAGCTACATTTTGTGACGGCAAAAAAAGTGTGTAAAACAAATTTCTGCATGAAAAGCACTTTTCCTTCTTTTCCAGTGGTTCACTCCATAATTTCCAGATATATTCACCAACATCTGACTTCTTTCTCTCCTTGTTTTGATATTGTTCCACCCAAGTCAAGCATCTCTCAGAAGAAAAAGAGGTAAAAGGATAGCTAATTCTCAGTGTTAGGCAACTAATAATTTTGTATTAAACATAGCAAATAACTGAGGGTAAAATAAGATAAGACACCAGGCTTGTCTTCAGTTTTGTCCATGAAAAAGAATATTTTGGTCTGATATAATTTTAGAGTTCAGTAGAGCTCCTAAGCGCAGATTTACAAACCAATCATGACCTCAAGTGGCATGCTGTTCATCTGAATAAAATACCTGCCAAGGTACATTAGGATTGAAGTACTCCTGAGTTGCTAAGTGCCACGGTGTTCAGATCTAACAGGGTAGGCATTAAATGTTTCCAAGATTATAAACAATGGGAACACATCTGTGCCTTAATAGCCTACATATCCCTTTTACCAGTCCTGCAGTCACATTATGAAAATATACTAGGAACACTGCCTAGGACCATGCTTTTGAAATGAGCTGTTTTAAAAATCAATTAAGCTGTGTGTGTTGATAGAAAATGAAAATCCAATGAATTGTTGAACTCTAATAGGCAATTCTCCCTGTGTGGATTTTGACCTTCTCTAAAGCTGGGTGCAGAAAAAAAAAAAAAAAGCTGGTATTTTTGCATTCAGGGTTGAAAAATGTCTAGTGAGAAACTGAAACCTTATCAGGGAACAGTCCTTAGCAGTCTCTGAGAGGATAAGACTCTAAATGTGGCTTTATATGACTTTAAGACATAAAAAAATTAACTCATAAACTCCTATTTCAAATGCTGCCCTGTGCTGGGCTAGTTGTTTTTTGGTTTTGTTTTTTTGGGTTTTTTTAATTGCAAAAGCAATTTCATGGTGTTTCGAAGAAACCAGTTTCCTGTTTTCTACCCATGATATCAAGCAGGATTGTTTGGAAATGATAGTCAGCAGCATCCTTCTAGGGTACGGGGTGGGGAGAAAGGATGAGAGTGGTCTTGACTACAAACTTAAGCCACCAAAAGTATTCCTCAATGTTGAAGCCCAACCTCTTGATAGCTAGGAGGGAAGTATCCAGGAGTGATCAGTGAAGTGCCCCAGGAAATGGGGCAGACCAAGAAACCTGGCTACATGAAGGGCCTTCCCACTCACTCAGGAGTATTATTGTGGTGAGATTCTGAACAGTGCCACAGGAAAATCCATGGTCTCTAAAATACCCATGGAGATAGGGAAAGTAATATCCTTTTTCTCCAAGTAACACTAGTAAAAACCACTCTGCATTGACATCCTAAGTTGTAGGCTCCAAAGTAAGGAAAGCTATGCACAGTGCTTGCTTTCCACTGGCTTTGCCAGATGTTATTTTAGGGAGACCTACAGATGGACAGGGCTCTTGAGGGCCTGATCATTCTCGCTTGGTGCATCCTCATGGTGAACCACGGCTTCACCAAGGACAGTACGGTGTCTGCAAGATTTCCATCCTCAGTGTTCCAGCCTGAGAGCGTTTATGCTTAATTAGCGCTGCAAATTATCCAGGCAAAACGAAAGCCCACTACCTAGCCACCTTCAATGGGAGTGGTAGGATAGGTCCAATGAAATTTCAATCAGAGGCTGCCAATCCTCCCCTGCAAGTTATGTGACGTAAGGGGATGTATATGTAAAGGCATGAAATAGCATATGAAGAGATTTTCAAAGGAAGAAAATGGAGTTGGAAGCATAAATTCAAAACTGTCTTCCACTGATATTTGCCTTTCTCTATTTTAGCTATTTTGGTAACAGAAAGTTCAGCAGTAAGCCCATCAGCTTGCAGGAGTTCAGCTATAGACATCAATATCAAGAATCACACTGTTAAAAAGATTAAGGTGCCGTTCAGTCTTTTTGTGCTGGAAAAAGCAGTCCGAATAGTTTACCTCTTTAATCTGTTTTTCATCTCAGCAACTGTGATACTGGTTAGGTGTAACTTCAGTAGAAAAACATTAATGCAGTTTCTAATCTGAGATTACAAACATAGGAACAAAAAATAATTCATCAGTGCTCTGACCTTCCCCATTTCACCTGTTCTTGTTTCATGAGACAGCATTTCATTTGCTTTAAACAGGAAGGTTTGCTGTGATAGAGTTGTAGTTCTGTTTGCACTGTTGGCTTTTTCCCACATATGTTTTAAATGTCAGTTGTTTAGGATCTGCGAAGACACAAGGCTGTAAACAGACCATGAAGGATTGTCACCTGTAGATCCCAAGAGGAATCTGCTCTTCTGTAGCAACCTGGGTGGGAAGATGGGCAACCAGACGTGAAAGGGGAGGTATTCAAGGACATGATGTCATTCTGCCAGCATCACACACAAAGGCCTGTGTATTTTGTTTAGGGTGAACCCACCCTTTCAGCAGCAGAGCCCACACCATGAGCAGCTGTTTCCAGCAGAAGGGACAAGCAACCTCCTGCGTAACAGGACAAAATAGTGAGAAAAATGCGTTCTTGAGTCAAAGTTCAGTATTTTTCAAGTCACAAATGCCCCATCCTGCCATCTCGTCCTGTGAAGCACCCATGCAGCTCTTTCTGGTGCTTTATTAATGCTAAGTTACTGGGTTTTGCATAGTCATTTGAAGCAGCTTGGGGTTTTATTAATAAATCAAGATTTAAGCATTATGCAGCCAAATACTCTAACTTCCATTATAGTAGTACCAAGCTTTGCATATATATCATCTCACAGAGAGAGAAAAATTTTCTGGTATCACCTCTATTATGTCTCAGAGAAGTGGCAAACTAAGCAACAAACATGATGAATTGGATTTTTTGGTTTTTTTTATAGACTGGAATAGCTGTATTCTACTATAGAAAAGCCAGAGATGCCAGAAATCAGCTGTATCATACATATGCAACAGATGCATATGAGATTACGAAGTGTCCTAGGAGTTTGTCAGCAATAGCTAAATAATGAACACAAAGTAAGGTTAGGGGAAGTTACTACTTGATCTTACAACCCAAGATAGCAGAACAGATCATGAGAGATATTAGATAGCAGTTTATCAAGAATAAGCCAACACACCACTGGGGTTTCCAGGTAACCTAGGAGTCAGAAAGGCAGCTTCTTCTGATGTTTAAAATCAGCATTCATAGCACAGGCACAAGTATTAAGAAGGAAAGGATGATGAATGGGATAGATAAATCAGAAAGCATACTTTCAGGGTATATTGCAAGCTTAGGCTTTTGAACAGCAATTATAGAGAGCATGATTTTTCATTTCAATTTATGTCCTGGTAATGAATTATACACTGACTTGGATATAAACCCTTTTGCTGCCCCATTAGAAGAAAACAAGCAAATAAAATAAGGATTCTGAATGCAGGAGTTCTCTTCCTATCTTTTCTCTACCTTTGATTCCAGTTAACTGAGATAACCATGAAATTTTAACTTTGAAGAAAGCAAATTTGCTATACACAGTGAGACTACCCTTATTATAACTTAAACATTTCATAATTTTTAGTTCTATTTGTTCTTGCAATCATTCCTCTGGTTTAATACGACTCACAAGGGATCTCAACATTGAAGACCATAAACTGTGTATCCCTATCGCTAAATTTTCACCTCTTACCTACAGGAACAGGAATTAATGATAACTGAAAGGATTTTCTTGATCCCTGCACATCCTACTGGCCTGCACAAGTTCTGTGTGGTTCTGTGAAAGCATCTGCCTCATGCTGTGGTGACAGAGAGGTTTGCTGCTGCACACTCCCATCCCACCATGCCTGCATCCAGCTCTGTCTTAAAGTATTTATAGTTTGAAAAACCACCCGTCAGCCAGTGTTTTTATCAGTACAAGAACATTAACACTTTTTATCTGTAAAATATTTTTCCCCATGGATCTCCCTGCCAGTTCAGCTCTGGTATGAATAGTACAGTTGATGGAGGCATGGAGGAGAAATGCACTGCCAAAGTGACAGTCTACTACCACTTGCTTCACGTATTTATGTGAGATGGCCATCAGTTTTTGGTGCCTCAGGCCACTTCAGTGCTACAGAGAGTGGGAGGTACCAGAGCAAGCCTTAATTAGGACTAAGGATGAGCTCCCCAAGGGGAACTGCCACAGCCACCGTGTCATCAGCCCAGCCTCACTGCCCTACAGCTCTCCCTGTGCATGGGAGAGATATCCCTTGCTGAAGATATCCTGTACAGCAGAGTTAGTAGATTATGAGGATTGTGAAGTGTACAAATAAAAGCCTGTTTCATATAAACTCCAGTTGTGCAAATTCAGCTCCAGGTCCAAGAGGCAAACTGCAGCCTTTTTCTCTTATGCAGATCAGCCAAAGTTATAATAATTTTTTCAAGCTAAACTGTGCCTCCATCCATCAGATATGTAATCCCAGTCTAAATTTTAGAGTTTGAAGCTCTCTTCCTTCTGCAGGAGGTCTATGAAGTCAGAGGGTAAAGATTTTAAGGCAAGCACCAATTTTTTCATATATCCCATCTGAAATGAGCTTATGAGGAGCTTGTATACATTATTCATCCCATAACCTGGCTAGAATTAATAATATATCCACTGCTTCTGATACCTTATCAGTACAGAGATGTTCAGCTCTATTGCATTTAGGTGAAGTAATGTATAGATACAGGTTTACTTGCTTGGGAACATGATGTGAATTTTAAGCCTCAAACAATCACGGGAATTTCTTCTCAAAGTTCCTCAGTTTCCCTGGGCAACACTGTCCCTCATATATACGTCTTCATTTGCCCTGGTTTCATTTCTACATGTTTCTCTCACCACCCAGACTGAAGGAAGAAGGAAAGTCTATAAATCAATGACTTCTTTACTAGCCTTGTTCTTGCTCTCTCTTTCTTGCTTCTGGAAGTAGAAGCTCATCCCGTGATTTTCTTACTTCTCCAGCTTTAGCACCTTCAGAGTTCCTCACTACACTTGTATTAATTTCCTTTTAAAATGACAGCCAATTCAATATTTTTCCAAATGAAGATGATACGAAAATCACTACTGATTGCATAAATAATCATTTATACTGCAGTACACAGCTCTTCAGCAAAACCAATCTTGCATGGATTTACATATATCCCATAGCTTTTTAGGGCAAGGAACCTGTAATTTGGCACAAAGTAGTTCCCCTGCTGTGGAGTGGCATTTATAATGACAGTACTAGGTAAATAACTCAGGCATCCAAAGACAAAATTCATCCCTTAAGGTCATGATCTGGATTAATATAAGAAAATCCCAGAGAGAGTTTAGAAAATATGAAGCAAGGCAATGGATTATACTAATCTGTGAATTCAGTGATTCTTCTGTGATCTGACAGATAAAATGCAGATAGTACTTGCCATTCAGATATTACTCTTAGTGTTATCTAACTTATTAGTATGTTGACAATTTATGTGTGTCCATTCCACATTTTATAGGCTTTATGTCAGGGTTATACTGACAGACAGCTATTTTCAACACACGTATTCTACAAAACAACTTTTGCACAACTCTGATGTACAATTTTTATATCAATAGGTATCTATATTAAACCCATTTATTTTCAAGGCTTAATCCTTTTAACTGCTTATGGCCTCAAATATATTTTTTTCCCAGATAAAAGATGTACTTTCTGTTCAGTCATAGGCTGCAGCTCTACTTGGAGAACACAACTCTCAGCGAAGGCTATTTACTCACAGGACTCAGTGAGACAGTTCAACACTGTCCCCACATACCAAAAACCCATCTTCACTGGCCTCCCATAAAACCCTAGCAAGCTCACTCAGGTTTGCTTCTCCACTTGCAGCCCTGCAGCTGTACCCTTAACAGGCAGTGTGACTTTAGCACTTGTCCAGAAGCAGCACGGTGCTGTTTGCTCTGAGGCAAACACACAACAGCCTCAGGAGAGTGCAGGAGTGCAGCTCCGGGAGAGCACAGAGCTGCAGCTGTACCCACTGAATTATGGACTGCTCAGGACTGCGCTGCTGCCGAAGCCTGGAGATGCATTTCTGCCAGTAAAATTTGCAAGGCATCAAAATGTGTTCTTCCACAGAGACCAAGCGCTAAGTTCAGACCAGCTAGGATCCTAGATCATAACTGATGGCATCTATGTGGTGGTCTCATATTTATAAGCCAACCCCAAATAAGAGTCCAAAGCAACACCCACCCGGAGATCAGCATGGCACTGCTCCAGTGAGCTCATCCTGTCTGTATTGCAGTGTCTTTATGGCAGTTGTACTTGTGAAGAATGGGGGAGGAGGCTTAACCTAAATGCTGTCTGTATCTGTTCTGATATCCTTGTCCCTGAGTGCCATGCAAAGGTCATAACCTCCTGCCCATAAAACCATGACATTCAGTGTTTAATTATGTTATATACAATATAACATAAAATACATACATTGCTGCCTCAGGGGAGGCTGCAGTGTGCTGACCTAGATCACACTGATGAGAACTGAGGTGTGTTGGTTCAAATTCTTGCCCTGAATCAGTGATGACATTTCCTTTTGGGTGCCCTGCCATCCACTAGCAAATTATTCGATGGACAAATGCTGCTGGCATTCTTTGGCTTTGTATAAAACTTGTACCTAAGCAACAGGAAAAGAATATAATGCCTTAAAAATGTAATTAAACTACTAATAGATGAATGGGGAGATCTGGATCCTGATTCCTGTTTCAGGCAAAACAGAGGGTCCCCTGCAGACTCCTCAGTCCAGTGCTTAGATATTGCTTTTAGGTTCACTTTCCCTTACAGGGAAATGGGGATGAACCCTGAGTTTTCAGATCCTTCTGATAGCTGGGATCAGGGGCAACCCCAAGGGATGTTGCCACAACATTGCTTTTGGTGATAAAATGCCGTGTTTTCCGACAAACATGACAGACACTGAAGTGCGTGGCTGTGCTTGTGCAGGAGCCAAGTCCAAGGAGTGACCAAGCTGTGCAAGAGGCACAAGTGAGATCTGTCTATTCCATCTTTAAGTTCCTGTGGGAAAACCCAAACCTTGCAGTGGGGACACTGTGCAGAGGTTTGTTACCCTAAAGCAGGCACTGACCAAGGCATCACCTCCACAAGGCACAGAAGAAAGCAATGCAATAAATTAGTGCACCGGTTCTGCCTCAGCATGATGGCTGCAGAAAAAGCTCAGGAAGCCATAAAATAAAGATACCATGAAATAAACAGAAAAACAATTTGCAATTAATTGCTTTTATAAAGGATGATGTAAAGCATACTTAAAATTACAGAGAATTATCCTGGCAATTGTAGATTTTGCATACACTGTCATGGTTACTTCAAAACTGTCTATATGCCACACTCTAACAGGCTTAAAGGAGTTGAAACAGAACTTTTAAACCATTTGTGTTTTAAATAAAGGAGGCTCTTTGTAGTAATAATACTTTTGATGAAGGGTTCAGAGTCCAGTGATACATGTGATTGATGTCCATAATAATTGCACACTTCTATAATCCTTCCTCACCCGTAAGAGTTTTGAGCTTACGTTTTGGATATTATTAATATCCAGACAAAAATAACTTGTGGGCAATATCATGTCCTGAACATGGTGAAGAATTAAATCTATTTTTGTAAAATTCTTTAGGAATGATGGATACCTTTTCCTGCTTAAGTAAACACTAGCTAATTCTGTAGACATCCCTTTTCTGTTCATGAAAATCCAAGTCCAAATGATTTCATGGATATTTAAAGGATAGTGTCAAATACTGAACACACAAAGATTAATTTCTCCCCTTGATAAAGACTTGATACTATTCATTACACTGCAAACATTTCAGTACTGGAGTATTCTTGGATTTTAATTTGAGAGAGAGAACACAATGAATTTAGGAAGAACAAAACATGGGGAGAAAAAATGAGGTTGCTGAAATGTAGCTGTCAAAATAGACTCCAAGTGAAAGTATCACACTTGTTTTTATTCTAGATAAGCAACAGGGCAGCTTGGAATAAACATGGATTGAAATTTTCTTCATCTCTTTAATGAGTTCAAAGAGGCTGAACAAAGACATAGAAGAGTTGAACAGTGCTGTGTACAACACGGTAAACAGATTAAAATTTTATACCTGAGCAAAAAGGAATTTAACTATTAACTACAGCATGCAGAATAACTGATAAGTTATCACATAAGCATAGCATACTCTTATTAGGTTACAGTCACTCAGAGGTTCTTAATTTTTACAAAGGCTGAAGATGGAAAAAGCTCCAAGACGAGATGAGTATGTGACATAAAACCACAATAAGAAAAAGCACTTTACCATCTAGCAGCCTTTCCAGAGGATCAAAATTATCTGCTGTTTTATTATCCAGGCAGAAGCAGCAACAATTCAAAGCCTGTGGAGTTAATAACACATTAGACATTTAAGCAGGTCCCGAAAATTAAAATATTAGCAGTTTATGAAGTGCTCGCAGAAGACCTGAGCCTGCATTCCCTGCCCTCAAATGCCACTTTAAAGCACTGCATCTGTGAGCTGTTCCCAGAGCAGAATGAAAGGCAGGAATCTGCAGAGAATGACTGATCAAGTCACAGGCTCGTGATTTTCTCACCAGCATAACAACTGCCAGTTTTTAAGGAATGACTTTTTACCCCATTTGATTGACCAAAACCCACATTTGATTTTATGTAGAAACTTGACCTTTCCTCTTATTGAATCTGTGTTTGGGTGGGTTTGGTTTTTCTTTTCTCTTTTCTGTTTCCACCCCCTAATCTATTTCAAATGCTCTGGTTTTAAATACTCTATTACAAGTTTTAAAAAAAGAACATATTTATCTTCTTAATTCCCTTGTCTTTGCAAAAGATGTTTGTGGGAGAGAAGAGGCCTGAAAAGTTTGAGCTTTGAATCAGCACAGCTGATTCCCCTCGTAGACAGGCTTCTTTCTCCTGGCAGACTTCTGCTCTCCCTGATCTCCACATCCAATATAAAAACTATCCGCTCACACGATCGATATTCTTGTGCTACAAATCAGCTGTTTGCCTTCCTCCAGCAAAACCAGCAAGCCCTGCCTGTGTCATTGTCAGAGGGATGGAAGGGTATTTACCCTGTTAGAGACAGCCATAAACAAAGCTTCTCCCTTTTACTTCCTTGCAGTTGTACAGTTATATACTCTTGATGTTAATCAACTCCCCTCAAATTATAATACCTGCCTTGACTTTGCTGCTACTGTTCTTTCACCACTTATAGATCAAACAATGCATTAAAAATGCACATATCAAAATGGGTTCATCCCTTTGTCCACAACATATTCATTTCTTCTTTAAAGTCAGACATCTTAGACATTGGTAGGTTGTGTGAAAGAGTCCCCAGGGAATTGAATCCTCTTTGCTTCTAGCTTCTTCCTGGCTTTGAAAGCTGCTGATACTTCAGGGTGGATGGAGTCCAGCCGCTGTTCACACTGGAAGGCCGTGAGGAAGGCCGTCCTGTAGTTGTTATTCATCCAGCCATAGAGAAGGGGGTTAGCAAATGTGGAGCACATGGCGATGACATGAAACACTGTGTAGATCAGTTTGTACTCTTTCAGGTCCAACACCTGGCTGTCAATGTCACTGACCAGCTGGAAGGTGTGGAACGGCAGCCAGCTGACAGCAAACACCACAACCACGCACACCAGCATCTTGGTAGTTTTCCGGCGCCGGTGGTGATAGTGGTCATTCCCTGCCCCAGGGCTAACGTGGTTCTTGAGCTTGGTCCAGATACGGATGTAGGCATAGGAGATGACTGCCAGAGGCAACACATACTGGATCAGGAGCATGGAGATGCTGTAGATGGTGCCATAGTTGAGCTGTCCTTCCCCTGGCCACTTCTCAGAGCAGACCACAATCTTGAAGTCAGGAATGATCTCAATCAACGAGTACTCACGGAAGATGGCCAGAGGACTTGCCAACAGGGCACTGACTGCCCAGGCAACTCCTATAATCAGGAAGCTGATCCGCTTAGAGATTTTGCTTTCCAAGTGGTAGACAATGCAGCGGTGACGATCCAGAGCGATCACGGTCAAAGTCACGGTAGACACGTGAACAGCAAGGGCCTGGGCATAAGGCACCAGGTGGCACAAGACCGGGCCCAGCTTCCATTCTCCCAGGAGCGTATAAACCAGAGTGAAGGGCAGGCACAGTGTGTTCACCAGCAGGTCAGCCACAGCCAGGTTGGCAATGAAGAAGTTAGTCACTGTGCGCATGCTTTTGAATTTGATGATCACGTGGATCACGAGGGAGTTTCCAATCACCCCCAGCAGGATGATGGAGCAGTAAGCAAAGATGAGAATTATCTGCACTTCAACAAGTGTTGTGCTGTCTTTCAGCTCTGGTTTTGGGTCCAGAGCCAATTCGTTGAGTGGTGTGGTGTATCTTGTCAAGTGCAGCTTAGTGAACAGCTCCATTTTCATTTCATCTGTCTGATTTTCCTCACCTACCGCTTCCAGGGGCCCCATCCTTGCAGCAGCCTGGTCTAAGCCACAGAGCTGCCCCTGAAAACAAAACAGCACAAGAACAAGAGGAGAAATTGGTCCACAAGGGCTAAGACAAGAAGCAATGAGCTAAAGCTACATCTCTTTCCTAACCCACATGCTACATTGCAGGATTAAGAGAAGATCTGTCCTAATATATTTAAATTCTCTTGCCCTTACATTTTGAAGACTGATCCAGTAACATTATTTAGGCATGACTCCTGCTGAAAATTGGAACAGATTTCAAAAGCATTCAAAATACAATGTTTGACTAAGTAAATGCAGAAGGATTAAGATCCTGCTGGGCAGCATATAATTTTTTTACAATCCACTACCTAAAACTAGTGCTGATTTAGCACAAATCTTCCAGTAATATCTATGGGAATTCTACATGGAACAGCACAATCCGGACTGTTATTAGCATAATAATCTTCCAGCTTTTCCCTAATGAAAAGTGTTTCCTTTAAATAGTTACTGAATTCTTACAGGTTTATGCTCCTCCTTAATACCAGTGAACTAATTACTGGGGTCTTTCTTTAAGAAACTTTCTTTTAGAATAGTTTGTACCATGAGGCAAGTAAAAATACTAGCGAAATAGAACTGAAATAATAGCATTTATTTGAAATGACTGCTTAACTTATTCATGCTGAAATCAACTCAAGAAATAATTGAAACACAGTTATACATAATATTTCCTTTCTGTGTGATGTTTCAGAAAACACAGCTCCTTGGAGGCTGCCAATCAGGCATTCCTTTCTGACTGCAGTCATAGGGAAGAGCAAATCATTCTCCGGCTGATGTCAGTAAGAATTTCACCACTGGCATAAAAATTACATTTTTTTCCTTCCTTACACAGGCTGAGCCAAATGCTGTGCTACCCTAAGACTTCAGTAGGCACAATATATGAATGGTTTACAATCGATTGCTGACTTGGACTTCAGTCCAGTGTAAAAAAGTGCATGTCCCCATGCAAACTGCCCAGAGCATGGGTGGCATGCGAACCAAGAACCGTGAACCTGGGGACTCCTTTCCTTGGCCTGGGAAAATACTAAGAAATTGCCAGTGCCAAGCACACTTACCAACAAAACACTACCGTTTGCCACTGAGGGGAAAGCCAAATCTGAGTTACTCACTCTACCTCCCCGTTCATATCTTCCCTAAGGAAAGTAAGAGTAGAGAAGAAATGTCACTTTCTTGCCACCAAGTGTTACACACAGCTTAGCCCTTCCCAAATTCAAGTCTGCCTAAAAAAACAGTCTAGCTATTAATGTTTGGATTAACATGGCTTTTTAAAAATTCTTGTTCTTTTTTAATCAGTTCCATTTAATTCCTTCCATTTTCAGAGAAACATTTCAGAGCAACAGGGTATGTTTTCACCCCTACCTCTGTTCCCAGTAACTATCTGTAAGTGACATCTTTCAGTATGGTTTCCAAACTGAGAAAGAAGGGTTGCCTACTAGCAGGAGACTGAGCCCTTTTTCCTTGCTTCTGTCCTACACAATATCCCAAAGAATTTCTCAGGGCGAGCTATTTTTGCAAGAGCAACAGATCTGCTGCATGAATTGAAAGGCATTCTCCCCTCAGCTAAACAGGTCAGAATTATGCCATACTGTTTAGCCTACATTTACTCAACAATTAATAGTGTAAGCCTGAGATGTGCCAGCTGCTCATACTGGTGTACCCTGCTGATTTCAGCAATATAACCACTTTTCAGGACTAGTCTAAGCAATGGATGTCAGGAAGAGATTTCTTATCAATACATCTTTGGTCCACCATGTTAAAAATGTAAGAGATCCACCACAATTTGCACAGTCAAGGCTATGCAGAAGTTCAGAACTCTGATGACCATTTTCCTTCGACCCGCACCTATACCCACTTTCATATATTATTACAGTAGAGATTTGGTGAGGTCCCAGGACTGTCAGATGCTTCAAAATCTCATAATTTTTTTCAGTGCAAAATAAGAGCAGGTCATGTCTACACACATAAGTAGAAGGGCAAGAGGGTTGACAAATTTAATTTTCTTCCCTTCTTTGCCATAAATCCAGGCAGAAGGATGTAGCCCAGACAAATAACATAGCATCCTTTTCTTCCCAAACATATTTTCATCCATTTCTCTAGTCCCTGATTTTCTGTTGATTCCTATTTACAACTTCTTTTTAGCAAAGCCTTGTTTTGTTCTGACACTTTTATTTTGTTACTGCCCTGTTCAGGCTGATGAAAGATGCTTTGGTCTTGTCACTAAGACAAAGTTGAGGGAGAAAGAAGGGACAACGATGGTTTTGAGCAGAAATAAGCTGGAGTGTCAGCAAGTGATGGAATAAATTGGACAAGTTTGACATTGTCGATGGGACAGTTATGTGAGAAAAATATCAGTTGCTTTCAAAAAATGGGGATAAAACTGAGGTGACACTCCAGGTAGTGTTTGACAGGACCCCTTATTTTTTGGTATAAACTCTCCAGGTTGTACACTGCACCACACTTAGGTTTTTTTCCAGTTTCTTTTCCCCCCAGCAGTCAGATCCTCATGGTCAGGCATCAAATTGCATCTAACTTTGAGCCGAGAAAGGCCCAGAGAGGATTTACACCGGTTCTGAGAGCAAGTAAGAAAAAAGGGCGGAATACGTGATTACATTAGCAAGCAGCATTCCCATCAGGACCGCAGTGCTTGCGCTGGGGAAGGGGCTGGGGTTGCCGGAGGCGAAGGTGGCAGCAAACGCGCTTCTGGGATGCGGCACCGCTGCCCTCCCAACCCCAGCAGCCGCTCCCGGGGGAGGCATCCATCCCGGCAAGAGACACCGTGCCCGGGAAGAGACACCCATCCCGGGGACAGACACCCGTCCCGGGGTAGACACCCGTGCCCGGCGCTGCGGGGATCCCGCCGCCGCCCCGTGCCGGGAGCGCTGCTCCGTCCCCGCTTCCCGTTCTTACCTTCCTCCCGCGCCGGGCAGGCGAGCGTGGCACGGCCGGTGCTGCCCCAGGAGCCGCTCTGCCAGGGCAGGGCAGGGCAGGGCGGGGAGCGGAGCCCCTCGCTCCGCAGTGGGGCGGCTGACCCCGCCCGGCTCGGTCCCGCCGCTCTCTCTGCCCGGGGCCGCTCTCCCGCGGCGGGTGGCGG
>VZTX01006359.1:241842-440666 GCA_013400915.1 Pardalotus punctatus | reverse complement strand
GAGAAAGAGCGAGTCGTGCCAGCCCCGAGCTGGCAGCATAAAGGGGATGCCTTTGCTCCAAACAACTGCTGAAATCCTTGCTTACAAGCGCCGCAGCTTGCACAGATTTTCTGATCCTCTGATGTGGCTGTTGCCAGAGCACGTGTAAGGATGAATAAAGCGTTTACATATTCTTTCAAGAGCAAAATAAAATATTTCATGTGTATTTACAAGGCTGGAAAGGTAAAGACAGCAGATGCTGTTTTCATTTGGTTCTATATCAACAACCTTTCAAAACAGCTCTCCTGCCGGCCAGCTTGACTGAGGACTAGCGCCAGCCAGCATTGCTGTGCCTCTAGTAGGGTCCAGCTTCATTAAATCAATCCATCAGTGGGTTCTGCTTAGTATTTTGCTGCGTGTCTGAAGGTACAACTTCTGAGATTGAAGGGAACCTCTTCTCTGGGGGACCTGATTTACCAAAAGGTGCTTCAGCCCTGGTTGTAGTTCCCAAGAAGAGGAATTAGGAGACTTTGCTTTCTCTGTGGCTGTAACACTGATGCTTTAAAAATTCTCTTCCCAAACCTTACCTTACAGAAGCTGCTCTGCAGAATAAGAATACTCCTTTACTTCCTTTACCACTTAGGTAAATTTGCATTCATATTTGAGGTAGTTTCAGTGATCAGCAACATTATCTTCCGTTTTCTGTTCTCTTTTTCTTCCAAAGGAGACTCAATACAAAAGCACTTTCTTTGTCAAAGGTAGTGATCCCTGCTTTCGTTATAGCTCAATATTATGTCCTTATCAACAGCAGAGAATGTTCAGGGACTATCAAGGAGTAGCTTCAGTGATTTAGAGTTGTTTTTGAAATTCAAAACACGTCTTGAGAACCCCTTTGGATCTTTACTAATTCAGGCTATCTCTTCAGGAAGGGCCGTGCTCTTAGTCCTTCAGCACTTCTAAGACTGCTGATGGAATGCCCCTAGCTTATTGCAAAATAGATTTCTTTGATGACTAAATAAAGAGCCAGGAGTTTCAATTCTCCTATCCCTGTTTATTTATTTCCCAAGTCAATCCAATTGTAGGATTTCTTTTTTGCTCTATCAACAGACATAAGTGCATGCCATGAGTTTTAGTAATTAAAGCACTTGTGTAATACATGGCTGTAACAGCCTGCAATCCTTTCCTTCTCTGACAAGAAGTCAGTAGTGGCATTCCACTGATCTCAGGGATGTTGCTCCTGTGCCCTACTCAGCACACTCTTTCTAACAATGTATTTTTGCTACTCCTGTCTTGGAGGGTGTAGTGAAAGGCTTCAAATCTTTACAGTCTGACTAGCTCAGGATTCCATAGCTAAGGGAAGGCTGTTCCTTACTTACACTTCCAGACTCCACAAAGAATTCAAGAAGTGAAATTTCATAGAAGAAATTATGCCAGTAAGGACTGGCTTCCCATGCAAGAGAAAGAAGGCATTATGCCCTGTTAGATGGCAATTCTGTGTCCAGGCACAACTGAAATGTTTAATGGAAATACATTTCTAATAAAAAACAGCATTTTTATTACTCATAAAAGAGTGGAATTTAATGGCCCCATAAACACCGCCTTGAACCAAAAACCATGAGAACACTAACATCAAGGGCAGACAGAGTCAAGTAGCAAGTGGGCTGTTCAATATGAAATATGCTGCTGGATGATCACCTCCAAAGCAGGTGTGGATACTTTGCTTTGTATGTGCTTGAATTTTCATCCTATAAGCCCTGAGTCATTGAATCACAGAACCAGGTGTTGGATGGAACTTCCAAAAATCTTCACATCCAGCCTTGTGCTCAAAGCAGGTCTAAGTGCAGCAGGTTGTCCTGGGCTATGTCTTCAGGAGAGTTTTGAGTATTTCTGAGTGAGAGATACTGGCCTTACTGGGCAGGCCATCCTGCCAACAACTCTTACAGTAAGACAAATTTTTTTGTATCAAGTCAGACTTTCCTGTGTTCCTGCTTGTCCCAAATGCATCTTGTCCTAGCCCTGTGTTCCTCCCAGTAGCTATGAACAGCAGTTAGATTTTCATTCAGCCTCAACTTCCTTATGGTTGAACAAACTCAGTTCCCTCAACACCACTTTGAATGTAATGTAATGTAGCTCAGCCTCAATCATCTTGGTGTCCCTTTGCTGGCCTTACTCCAGTCTGTCAATATCTTTCTAGCATCAGGACCCCCAAACTGAACCCAGCTGTGACCACAGATGTGGTCTCAAACTCATAAATAGAGGGGAACAGTCACTTCCCAACCTGTTGGCTACACTCTTGCTATGTCTTGATATAGACTGTAAAGTTAGACTGTGCAAACTGGCTTGCACTAAGTAAATGAGCCACATGAACTTTAAATCTCATCTTCCTATTTAAGGCAAGTCTATAAATGAGCTTTTGCTGTGAATATGTATATGTACTAAGATGAAATTAGATAACATATCTCAACAGCTTGAAAAAAAAAGCCTGTCAGATTTATGTTGTTTCTGCTGTAAATCGCACTTAGGGAGGTATGGCAGGGTGTAAGATATCTGATTTACATAGTTTGCCTCCAGCAGTATCTGTTCAACTGTCTTTACTGTTAGACAATTGCCTTGTCAAATTCTGTCCAACGTGAAGGTTTTTTTCAGATGGAACAATAAACATTTCTGCCAGCTACCCATTAGTTTACCAATTCTGAGGAGCACAATAAAGGTCTGCATGTAGAGCCCAGACTTGAAGTAATGACTTTTGTTGGAATCACAGAACAAGGAAAGAGTCGCCAGTCCTTGCCCATAAAATTGTCCAACATCAGAGTTGCTGAAACAGCAAATAAGGCTTGATGAATATCAACAAGAGAAAGCAGCAGCTGTCTCATCTCCTGTCCCCAGACGTAATTTTCCTTATTTTATTTACTGTGAGGGTTGAATTTAAAAGAAACCACTGCCCCTTGATCACTGACCTTTAAAAGCAGTGCTGTGCTACATGCCACTCACTTGACCCAAACTCTGCCAGTCCTAACTCACACAGATTTTCCTGGAGTGAGTCAGATTTCAGGAATTTAAGTGTTCTACATAGCATGGAAAATCCCTTAAAAATAAAATGGAGAAAAAAAACCTGAAAACATGACCTTGAGAAAAAATATCTGTCATGAATCTGTTAAATGGTACCCACACAGAGATCATATGGTGTAAAATTATATAGAAAAAATATTTTTCTTGCTTAAAACGTCAGAGCAAAAGTGTTTAAATAGCTAAGGAGTGAATGTTCTACTTATATAGTCCTGTAAACACTTTGCAATAGATTTACAAACTCTTCTTATTCCCCTTTTGTTTAGATTCAGTCTCACAGGTTCAATTCTAGTTATTTCTCTTTTTCAAATGCATATAATGTGCATATGATTTAACTATATGCAGAAAAAAAAGTGTAATCAACCTGCCTGAGATGATGAAGGGGGTAACTACAAGCCAGCAGGTAATGAGAGAAATTGGTAGGTATGTATAAATACCAACTCTGAGTCGTTAACAGCAGTACTTCACAGCCAGTACTGGTTAAACAAACCTATTTGTATTTACACACCCCTGACACAGTCTGCAAATAACTAGACACACCATTTTTCTCTAAGGTCTATGGCTTCATTCAGTGTTCCCAGCTGGCAGTGCCTGTGCAATGAGCACATCCTTTATTTCTTTATATTCTCAATATATATTTTGCCATATTATTGGTCCTCTTTACTGACATGCTATCCTTTGTCTGCAGAGAATATAGAAATTGTCATTTCTTCACAGGGTTTTCTATGCTCTTTTCTTTGGTAGATCTCAATCAGAAATACTCAACCTTTATTAAGATCTACTTTCTGTCATTTGAATTCAAAGAGGCTGGCCAAACATTCAACAGAATTTAAAATACAAGGAATAAACAATTTTACTGTATTTTTTGTTGCTTTCATTTTAGACATTTTTTCCTTCCTGTTTTTCCTTAATACAACTTCTTTTTAAATACAGAAATTTCTGAAAATTCCAAAATTTAACATGGAAAGTAGCAATTCATTAGGGTATTGAAAGCTGAATGTACAACTAGTTGTTGTCATTTCTTATGGTTTGCTTTTCTGTCGTTCGTGGGATTTGTGGAAGCAGGTAGGGAAGTCAGGCAGACAGGCTTCAAGATGGCGAAGAAGAAGATTTTATTTACAAAAACTTCTTTTAACACACAGTAATAAACAATTGTCTATTGGCCAAAGACAATCCACCCCCAAAGACCTATTGGTTATGGCTTGTACGCCTCTAACACAAAACACAGAGATTAAGAAAGTACAGTTTATCTATATTGTCCATGAGAGAGAAAGGAAAATCCTAAAACAATGCAACTACAATTTCTAAAGAGTTTTTAGATGTTCTCGAGGCAAGCATACTCTGTTCATTTTAGAGCACTCATCACAGAGAATAGATTCTCACATACAGCTTAGAGCTTGAATATTGCACACACTTCAGCCCTCAGTTTCTGGTAGCTGGGAAAGCAACATATCTCGAAATGCTTTCCAAAAGTTACTCAGCTGTATCTGCTTGCTGTATGCTTGCTTTTATACTTCTAATTCTATAAATCCTTGGCTGTTACAAGCAGCAATGCCACTCACCCTTTGCTTTGTCTAAAAATTATTCTCTCAACAATTTTTAAAAATTATGTATGTTCTTAAAACTGAATCAGATGCTCTTCAAGGTCAGTTTTTGACTTGTTGGTGAAATCTGTGCAGTGTTGAATGAGTTGTCTTTGGGACAAACAGAACTAAGTTTGAAAGATGCAAAACTTTCAAATATGTATTCACTCCTCTCCAAGTTATGTATCTTAGAATACAGAAAACTGGTCACAAAGTTTACATGCATTATTTTCTCCTTGTAGAGAGTGCAGAGAGCATAAAGATTATACATTACTCAGAAATATATTTTAGTGACCTTATTTTTCAAAAATATCTGTGTGTTTTGGAGGGGTTTTTTTGTTACTCTATGATACTCTTGCCATGACAAAACCTTTTCATGTTGTTCTTAACTCAAGGAAATGGATCATCTTTTGACCTTGCTCAGCCAGCCTTCATTAAAATGCAGAAGTTTGCTGGTATAGTTGGAATATAGGTTCTGAAGAGATGTTTCGAAGACTCAATATAGATAGAGTAACTTATCAGAAATTTAATTTTTTTGATGAATAATGGCATCCATGAATGAAGACAGCCCTTCTGATAATGCTGTCTAACATACAATGCCATGTAAAATGCATCATGTTTGTTAAGAGCATAAATGTAAGATGCAATTAAAAACAGTTTCCAGTGATTTATGAAACCATGTAATCTGATATAAAGAAATTACTTTTTTTCACTTGCTAAGACCCAAGTAAGTATCTTTCTCCCATGTTGCTGAAAGTAAATTAATTCTCATAAGTTTTATGCACACTATTTCAGTTCATTTTGCCACATTTACACAGAACAGGCAGGCTGTTCTGAGCCATTCACATGCAGGGTCATTCTGTACCTCTGTGTGGCTTTTTATGCAATAATGTCTTTTGGTAATAATAGATGGCATTAAATGAATGGATTTCCTTTGTAAGAATTTTTTGTCCTTAAGAGTGTACTTCAATTGCTGAAGAAGTGGAAAAAGAGAACTATCTATACCTGTTATCACTCATTTTAAAAAGTGAAGTAGTTACTGTCTCATTTGTGCACTCTGTCACAATTTTGGAACTCATGAAGGACTAAATTCTAGGCTAAATGCAACAAACCTGTACAGCCCCCTTCTTGAACTGTAATCATATGACTCAAACGCTAACATACAGAAATGCTGAGAAGTTTCAACTGCTTCATCTTCTTCCTTGCTGATACTTTCCATTACAGGTGTCACACCTACTGGTGTAGTGAAACTTCAGTGCCTCATTTTTGACTGACAGTTCTGCTTGTGAACAAGTTCAGCTTGTCAGCCTAGATTCATAAGGTTGAAAAGTGCTCTGATGCAAAAAGTCTGCTTCCCACTCAGAACTAACCAGCAGTTTTCTACGTGAACTCCATTTTCCTTTGTTAATTGCCTGTGATTCACACCCACATTTTCCAGAGGGTGATGGCATTTTAATTGCTAGGGGTATTTTAGGATGGAGGAGAGGGAATGGGAAGAGGCTTGGGGAAAATGTGGGTAGGGGTTTGGCACGTTTGTGAGGCTAACTGTTCTGTGATTGCGCTCAGCTAGACCAGCAGCCAGAGCACCATCTGTGCACACAGCTTATCCATCCCGCCCAGCTTCAGCACAAAGGAATGTGTCAGCTCCCGCTTTTCCAGATCAGCTGAAAGCCTCCTTCATGCTCCACTGAAATTTTACAAGCATTCCCTGAAGATCTATTCCCTTCACACTGCACGTCTGGCTGGCGCAGCCTTCCTTCAGCAAGAAGCTCTTTCTGCAGTGCTGTTTTTGCAGGTTGGAGCGGGGAAGATTCAACTGCCCTTCAGCATCTCTCCGTCCTGCAAGCTGCAGAATGATCATCTCAGGGTCCTGGGGAATGGTAAGATGCATATGATCCCCCCAGAAATGCAAAAACCTCTCAAGAGGCTGTGTGTGGCTGTCTGTGATGGAGGTTTTTGCATCTGAGCTAGTTATCTTCCTTTGATGTCAGGAGAGACCTAACCAGTGGGGTTTAAAAATTTATCCAGCCCCGTCTAAAACAGGTACTTATGTTTGGTTGGGTGAATTGCACCCTAAACACTGTTTACAAGACCTTCTTGATCCCTAGTGGGAACCTCAGCACCTTGTTCGTTACACACTGTGGGTACCAAAACTCCGGTGGCAGGAATTCCACCTGTCCCTAAGGGTATCACCAGGACATGTGAGTAAATTTTCTCCCCATCGGTATCTGGACTGGTACCCTTTACTGTGTTACAGGCAAAAATTCCTGTATGGCAATACCTAGATTGCCAAAAATAGGAAATATTCCCAAAACAAAATGATTGATTTTGTCTGTAAACCCATACAGATCTCCATAAAAGTTTTTGTCATATTGGCAATCTTACACATTCACACAGTGCACTATTTCTTCACCTAACAGTGTAGATGGTGGCAGGTTTAGATGGATCTGCCATTACATGAATTTAATACCACACCTTCCTCTCAATATGTTCCAGTGAGGACCAGAAAAAGCAGATTTCTCTATAGATTCCGCAACAGTTTTTTGAATGACTACAGACCACCCATTTCAGTGTATCTGCACACAATCTGTCTTACCCTGGCTTCTCTATTATGGACAAAAAATCTAGTTTGTGGGTCTCACCAATTCCCCCTCCCCCTTTATTCTGAAATCTTCCCTGTGATTCTGGCTTTCCTCCAGCATTAATTCCTGCCAGCCAGAATACAGGACACTCACATACATTTCTCTCTTCTCTTATTCCTATAACTTTCCTCTTGGCATGGTCTTACCAACAAATGTCTGTACATAGTTGGTTTTGCTATTAACCTCTCCTCCTGAAAGCATCAGATGCACTCTTGGCTCTTCTAATACCAACTTTTTTCACCACCAAAAAAGAAGAGAATGCAGTTAACATCTGTGTGTGAGAAGGAGAGAGACCTTCTTCATCTGTGTCTTTACTTTTGTGTCTCTAAAAAGTTTGAGAGCAAAATTTAGCACATTGCTAGTTTATCACCTCATTTTTCTCCTCAGCAAAGATTAATTACCAAGTAGTTTTGTATGATTTTAATGTTACGGTTCTGCTCTTTACAGTGCAAATGAATCTGGCCTACATAGTGGGAAAGTAGTGAATATAATTAACAGAGGAATTATGATTAATTCTTTTGTAAATTTTTTAAGATTTTCTACCACCTGATGACATTTAAAAGAAATTATACCAATGAAAATGTCAATAGTTTAATGGATTTGCCTTTTCAGAATGTTCCTAGTTAAAAATTTATATAAATGACACACTTAGTTCTCTGACTCTTTTCTGGTAAACTCAGTAGAAGAGTGCAATAATGTTAAATCACACATTTATAAATATGGTTGCAGAGGTATAGTGTACTGTAATATTAAACATTATCTTAAAATAATTCCCATGTCAAATATAATCACCAGTTTATGGATGTAAATAAAATAATAATCTGCCTTTCTGTCAAACATATCAATTTATACTGAAGATGGTTCATGTAATTAAAACTTGAATGTATCATGAGTTTAATAAATAATACCAAGCTTACTGAAGGAGTGATAAAAAGTTGTATACTTAAATATCAGTCTCGCGTGATTATGCAGCAGTCTTCATGTTATTACTATTTTTGTAATCCCAGGTGATCTTAATTCTGCTTGAGTACCAACTTCTGATGTACAAATGAATCTGCCACTCCTACTTTGGTGAGCTACTAATTGATTCCAGATCTAATCCGTATTTTTACCCAAAAATTTATACCATATACATGTGTTATAGTTTATAAAGTATTGGGATGGTGAAGTAAGAAAGGCAATTTGAAATCAGGGCTTGGATTCTGCTACCCATGCTTGTTTTAAGGAAAGAGGACTTGACTTTGGTGTTAAGCAGTACTTCACTGCAGGTCCCACAGCTTGAAATGGGGGAAAAGTGTGGAGATCCAGACTCCCCTTTGTGGCTGACAGCCTGCAGCTACCTTGCTGTGTGCTCTTCATGAATGGCCTCTTCTCCTGCAGAAAACCAGTCAAATAGGGACCAGTGGAACTAAACATATGAGGATCTGGAATTCTAGAAACAGCTCCAGAGGTGCCAGCCCAGAAGTTCTGCAGGGAAAGCCTTTAAGTGTTCTGCTTTTCAGATATTTGTGGTTAGGGGACAGTTATCCACTCCAAACTTATCCACTGTTTTGGGAAGTATGACATTGATCTTGTGGCCATTGTTGAAAACAGGAGCTCTTTACTAGCTACCTAGCCTGGAGCCTGGAGTGGAGAAGGTTTCCACACTGAGAGGGCTCCTGCAGGCACTGGACTTTGTTTTGCTCTATCCAAAGCAGATCTGATTTAATTTATTGCAAAATTTGTAGCATCTCTTCCCTCAGGCAGTTTTGGTCTTGGCTTTTCCACCCTAGGTAGACATTCAAAGGATCAAGTCAATATAGACACAAGCCACCCCTCTGATCTTCCTGCTGCTCTGAAACAGATTCTGGCAGCCAACACTTGGATTAGCGCAGGATTTAATATCATTTCTGTATGTAAGTGGTGGCCTTCACTGCACTAAGTAAATTCTGTAAAGGAAAATCCTGCTTCTGAAGCTTTCTGAAGTTCTACAAGTTACCTATATATCTAAAATATATTTTGTTCAGGTTTTCAACAAACCCATGATAAGATGCCTGGCAGAAAGCTTCTGAAGAAATAAAGTTGCTGTGGGACTGGTGCTTATGTGATTTGCAAACTGCCTACAGAGTCTTTGTCACATTTCAGGATAAAGAGTAAGCAGTAGAGTATCTTAGGGAATTAGTTTTATTTAAGATCTTCACCAATGACCTGCAGAAGGAAGGGATTCAGGAATATGTCTCAGTTCACAGATGATACTGAACTCCTGCAGGGAGTCAAATGACACACACACAGAAATGAGCTCTAGAGAGATGATACACAGCTGAGTGAGTGCAGTAAAAAATGGCAGATGAGCTCCTGTCTAGATATATAGTGCATCTGGGGAGGATAATCTAAACCATACTTGCACAGTGCTGAACTGAAAGCTGACAGCTGAAGCTCAGGAAAGAGACCTGGGGGTCTCTGAATTCATCTGCTCAACAAGCAACTGCAGCCAAAAATGCCAACAAAATTTTGGGAGTTCTCAGAAAAGATGGTGAGGGCAAACCAGAAAATGTAAAATCTTGGTGCATCCACATCTTGAACACCGTGTACAATCCTATTTACACCTTTTAAGAAGGACACAGAGAAATTTGAGATAATGCAGGGGAAAGCAGCTAAGATGATTAAAGGGATGGAGCAGCTGCCTTTACAGGGAATCAGAGAAGGCTGTGACTTTTTATGATCTTAGTCCTCCCCCAGGCTGGATGAGATATGGTAAAGGTTTATAAAATCATGGAGGCAGTGTGTAAAGCAAATACAGAACTGTTGTGTCCCCAGTCCTGTGGTGTCCTCTGGGCACTCACTGAAATTGTTGGAGAGCAGTTTAAAACCTGCAAAAGAAAGTCCTATTTTGGATACCACTATCTGCTCTCCCTTCTGAAGTCTGCTGTCACAGAAGGCTGTGGAAGTCCACCGTAACAGCAAGTTAAAATAGGAGAAAGCACACAAATACCCCAGCAGCAGATCCATAAAGGGAGAGTAAAATGAAGAGGTAGGAACATACTTGCTGGCATGTTTGATGTGGTGGAGGGTGGTGGAGGAATATGAGTGGGATGGACTACAAAGTGACAGGATCATGAGTTGTCTTCAAACAACATTTTCTATTGCCTCTGTTGGAGATGAAATGGATTATTAGTTTGACCCAGAAGGCAATTTTCTATGTTGTCATGAAAATAAGACCCTGTGCTCCTTTGCTAGAGCTTAAACCTGCCACTTCAGAGTTATTTCCACCCATTTAATTTTGATCACATCTCAGTAGGCAGTCAGTGGTGCAGAATTTGTCAGCTGGAAGAACTGTGTGGTAATTATCAACGGCAGGGTTATTTTTTTGTAGTTTTTACCATGTCGTTTCTTTACAGTAGAGTTAAAGAAAATATGGGGGTTTGAAAAATTGAAAGGAGGTGAACAAATGGTGTTAAATAGCTATGGATCTTTTGTTTAAATGTATAGATCTTTAAAATTATGTAAATTCAGTCAAGTAAGAAGTATGTTGATTGAAGAGAATTAATTAGGCAGGCACAAAATGAATAATTTTTAATGAACATATTTTTAGGGCTTTGTTCTGCTACAGTCATTAAAATTTCTGGATCAGAGTTCAGTTTCTACAGTTGAATATTGTTCCTGGGTTTTCTGATGGTGTAACTGTTGTACTTTACATGGTGAGCAAGCAATTTTCCTTGGGAATGAGGAGCTGCTCAATTGGAAGTATTAAACTGGGCCTAAATAATTAAAAAGACACCCGAAGTCCTGGAGAATGCATAACCCCCTCTGCCAACTCATCCCTTTCAGCAGAGATTCCCTCTCACTTTTAAGTTTCCATAAGCATCCAACACTGCTCCTTCTCCTCACTCAACCTTTTCTGCTGCACGTTTCTCTTCCCCTGTCCACCTTGTTCCAAATCCCCCACACAGCAGGGTGTTTCTCCACTTTTACCCATTTTTTGCCATTCTTTCTCCCAGCTCAGAGAAAAGGCTGATAATGCCAAAGAGCTCTCCCCACCACCTTACCAGAGGGTGGTTTTGTGTTGCACAAAACGCTGGAAAAGTATTTATTTTGTATGTTGCTGACTGTTCCAAGGGAGGCTTAAATATTTACTAATATTCATCAGTTATCACCTCTTGAGGCTGTTATCAGTTGCAGTTTTGGTACCACTTTACTGTGTCACAAAGCCGAGAGGAGACAGGCAAATCACACTCCCTGGAAATGCGCTGTATTTGAGAAAAAGGTTGAAATAGGGGAGGGGTCTACTTTTTATTAGTTTTTTTACCCCTGGAAAGTAGGAGAGCAAATAGCTAATCAGAGGGAGAAAAATCTCACAGATTAATTATCTGGCCTTTGAATTAATGGATGACAATTTTCTCTGCATATGAATTTACATTCTGTGTGTCCGTACATATAACAACAAGAGTAAGGACCAAAATCAGTTATTATTATTATTACTGCTTGTAAATTTAGTCTTCTGTTGCTTGAAGCAGCCTTAACTTGGTCTATTATAGGCACACACAGGAGAAAAAAACAAAAACTTTGCTGTAATTAATGATGGGAATTTGTTTCTGTTTAAATGTGCTCAAAAATCCACTGCTTATTTCAAACACCGTGAAATTTAGTAGGTGTTCAGAGAGTACATTAGCATGTGTTAGCTGGAATCTGGGATCAAATGAGCTGGAGATTGTTGAGGAGCAATCCCTCAAGGCATGAACTTTTTTGTTTTCTTGTTAAATGGGTTCTTATAATGCATTACTGACATTGTCCCTGGACAATCAAATCCTCATTCTGATCATGCCTGATTGATCTCAGCTGCTTGACATTTCCCACAGCTAGCACAGAGGGATCACTACCCAGCATGAAATAAGGAATCAAAATTTGAAAGCCAGTATTCTCTAAAATTAGGGTAAAGACCTCTCACCCCCCTCCCACAGCACTCCCTACACCTCACCGTGAATTCAGCTGGAGCAACTGCCGCTGTTTTCTGTGCCCGTTTTCAGTTTCAAGAGGGATTGACTAAAGGCTGCTGAGATGCACAGCTCAACTCCACTCATATGCTTTCAGTGTTTTTTCTGCACTGGTTGTTCCGGAAATATAACCATAAATCTTCCTCTGTCATAATTCCAAATAAATCATGGCATTGCCATGAAACATGAGAGAGAATATAGTTAAACTGTCCAGGAGCAAATCCAGAGGCAGAATAGCAGCACCTCTAGTGCTGTAGAAGCCAAAATGTTTCTCCCTCAAATTCTTTGCTCACATATACCCCTGGGATCAGCTCTGACAAATACCCATTTTGGTATCCTCCAGAGGAAATTCAGCAGCATCCAGTTTTTAAATCACCTTTGAGGGCTCACTAACCTTCAGATTCTCAGGTATGACTGAATATCCATCCCTTAAACCATCATTGCAGAGACCTGAGCTAGCTTTCTGAAGTCAACTGGTGAACATCTCCCCTCACACACTTTCTGAGCTTTCTCCAGCTTTTATATCCCCAGCAGCAGTGGCAGAGCACCTTAGGAAGCTGCCAAGAGCGTGTGCTTTTACATCCCTGACAACACTACATGAGGCAGGCGGCTGCCATTTGGGCTGCACCTACTAATAGATCCAGGAGGTCATACAAGACATCAGCAAGTTTCTTATATCTCTCTGTTCCCCATCTAATCTTGATTCAGCCCAGAGTGGAAATCACAGCTTGAATCCTATGGAAAGATCAGTAAAACTGTATTATTCTTACAGTCAGATGGATTCGCCCTTCTTTTCTCTCTGTGTGAATGCTGAGCCCAAATTTTCTCAGTCTGTCAGTATATCTCCATTGTACAGCCAACCTTGTGCTCCTTCCTTTGATTTTGCTTTTCTTCTCCTCTACTGCAATTGTCTTTTATCATTCTTGCTTTAACTTCAGATGACTGAAGAAATATCCAGGCTTTTTCAAACAGCATACAAACAGCATAGGCTAGTTTTTTTTACATGATCCATGACATGATGTACCTCTTTTCAGCTGATCTCCATTTCTCATAAGGTAAGATACACTATGCATCTTGGAAAAAGAAAGAAAAAATACATCTAAAACAGCTTTTGTGGATGTTGGAAGGGGCATAAATAGTTCTGTTAAAAAGGACCATTTGCCAAGCCAGCTCTGGTTGCTGAGAGTGGGCAGAAGCAAAAGCTCTATAACATAGATTGAACACATCCACATCCCTGAAGTTATTATGTCCTTTTTTTTCCAGTTTTTTGGGTTTTTTTGCTTTTAGGCTGAAAATCTTGAAATATGGAAAGCTGAAATTTAGACAGAGGCAGAGGCAGCTTTGCCAGTTCTTGTAATGTTATTGCAAGTATCACAACAGTTAATGCTTTCTCTTCAAGTCACAAATGCTAGCAGCAAGACTTTGCAAAGGAATATTCATTTCTGAGTACATTATTAGTCCTTCTGATCTCAAAGAAAGTTTTGAAGCTGCTTCAGAATGTAGCCTAAAGAATGAAATAGTAAGTAAATAAAAACTTCAAGGCTTAAAATCCTGCAACTTTTAAACAACTCTGATGTTTTTCCAGTTGGATGAGTTTTGAAGATGGAATTGGCAATACTGTGCATCATAGCCTTAATCCAGTTGAAGAAAATAGACCTCTTTAGTGTGCTGCTTAGAACACAGGAAAACACTGTCCTGACTAAGAATTACTTTAATCTTTCATGTTCAGCCACTCTCCTGATTCAAGACCCCTCTATGTTTGCAACCTGAACAAGACTCCAAAATAAGTTAATTACCTGGGACAAATGAGTGTGGAATGGCCACTTTTCAATACCCCAGGAAAGCTGCCAATCAGCTACTGCTGCACTCAGCTGCTTCTGGGCAGGAGTTCTCCCATCTGCAGTTTGAGATGCATTAACCATTCAGCTGGGCTGTATCCCAGATTCTCCTTTCAGGATGCCTTTGGCATCAGCTGTGAAATAAACTGCCAGACAGGGCACTGGTCCCCCTCTGAAGGACTCCTGACTGCTCCTCAGGCCGTCAGGGGAGGTGAAGTCTGCTTTACTCCTGGATACTGAGCACTTGTAAGCTGCATGTTGGAGATAACACCTTACCCCTGTTGTACAGCTCTTCCCTTACAAGAAGGGGAATCCTCCCAACTGCTGTGTTTCCCACTGAAGAACAATAATAATTGTAGTTTAACTTTGGTTAATGATGGCTACTAAAGGAGACATACACTGAGGTAAATACTGGTAGCAGAGGTTCTTTTCATTTACAGGAACAGACCTGCCCCAGACTTGCATCTCATCACTCCACAAGAAATGTCTGTAAACCTGGACATTTGAAATAGGCTCAGACTCACGCTCATAGCAAGCAGCAGTGAAATAGGTGGGATGTGATTTCTTTATTTTAATGTTTGTTCTTGTCCTTCCAGCCTTTGGGAAACCTTTATTGGAGGTTAGGCTTGCCATTACGGACTCAAAAAGGCCGCTTTTATCTCTTTCAGAAACAGGGATATTTGGCAGTACTTTGTACTTCTTCTTTATATGGAGGTGTTCAACATCTATATAAAAATGGAGACAGAAGCAATTCCCCCAGACTGGACAACATACCAGAAGTGTTTATTGCACTTCATGGTGTCTAAGAAGAATGGTTCAGATCAAGATCAAAATTTATCAGGGAAAAATGGAAACAGCTTAGTTGATTTTTGCACAAGAAGAAACCAAAACAAATAAATTATCACTGTTAAGAGTAACATTGTAATTGCATCCATAGTAGTCTATATTGAGGGTGGATTCCCATTGGTTTAGCTTTGTCATGCAATTATTTTATTAGGTCTTTCATCAGAAAAATGCTTTACATACCAGGAAAGACAAGTCAGAAAAGAGTGGTGGCATTTTAAAAACAAGATTGTAGAAAGATGGGATAAAACCCCAAAAGGAAGGAGTAGTTTCAAGGGAAATCAAGAACGACATTTTTCTGATGGTAGAAAGAGTTTGTTACATACAAAATCACAGTGTGTTTATTCTTTGTGCACTTGGGTATGAAAAGTATGCTGTAGCTGGAACATAATAGAACTGTTGCTTGAATAATACCTCTTCTCTATTATTCTTTATAAAGAGGTGTGTTTTTTCAAGTCACCATTCAAGTCCACTCTTCTTTTAACATTGTATAGCTATGAAGCTAACTTTGAAACACTGATATTTTTAATTTATTGAACAGGCACTAAAGTAAAAATCTTGATACTTTAGTAGATTGTGTGGAGCACAATAAAGGACAGTTTCTTTGGGCCTTATCCCAAAGGAAATTAAAATTCTTGCAGATTCTGCACAATATTAACCCTTTTATTACAGGCTGTAACAGTAGGAATCACAACTTAATGTGTCACTGTTCACTGCTTTCAGAGAACCTCTACATCCCGGTAAGAGATGTTCAACTCTTTTAAGGGATATAATGTCAGGATTTCACAATGCATTTTTGTGAATATAGGTCCACCTATATAGGCATCACACGCAGAGAACAAAAAAATTCTAATAGATACAAAAACTCAGATTTCATGAGATCAAATGCAGTTAGATAGCTCAATTAATCCATGTTGTCCTGAAAATGTTTCCAAAGCAGAATTCCTCGTCTGGACAGAAATCAGGCTTCTGTCTTGTCCAGAGCAACAAAAAGCCATTCACCCAACTATAGAGCCAGAGGTTCTGTTGCTCTGACTCAAAAGAGTGAAGATGAGAGAAGGTACAGCTGTGGGTTGGTTGACTTGAAGGAAACATATTCCCAGCCTCTGGCACATGACAGTGAATATCTGCCTGAGGACAGCACTGCAATCCCTACATTTTAATCACATTCCATGGTCCTAACAGTGTCCACAGTCTGTTTCTTTTTAAGCAAACTGCATTGAGCCACAGGTCAAAAGGTTTGATTGTCTCTCTTTAGAGAGAGAGTGATCTGTCTGCCTTTGGCAGTCTGCAATACAGAAAAACCCTCTGTCAGGCGCTTGCAGTTACCCTTCACGGCAGAGAATTTGTGTTTAGGGATTCAGATTTATAGGCTTTCCAAATGCATGTTAAGGCAGTTTGAAAGGTTCTCCTCCCCAGCTGCCCGTCCTTTCTCTCCACAGAGGTGTTTTCTCCTGCAGCAGAGACAGTTGAATGGCTGGCACGTTGTGTGCACTGTTCATGACCTGGGGCATTGATTTCAGCTTACATTATTGACCGGCTGGGCTGTGAGCTTAGGGAGCAGAATGCCTTGGCTTATCATCCCTGCTGGACATAGCTGCAGCAGTTAAAGTCTTTATCGGTTCCCACAGGCCACAGACAAATCCCCCAGGTACTGAAAAGGAAAACCTAAATCCTGCCCTGGCAGGATGCTGAGGGTTATTACAAAGCACTGTTTCCCACACTGAGTGTCTCACCCTTTGGAAAAGATTAGGAGAAAGGAGCAAGTAGCTTCCAGTGTCTCTGTGTCAGGATTGTCAGATAACCCTGGAAATCAGGGGAGGGTCAGGCACATCCACAAGAATTGGGCCTGGGAGAAGTTAGCCTGAGAAAATTTCCAGTTGGGAGTTAAGGAAGCCAAAGTGCAAAAGCTGGCCACTTGGGAAAATGCCTGGAGGGGATTTGGAAAAGTCAGTAATATGCACAGCAAAGCCTAACCTCTAAACAGTGCAGTGACCTGTAGGAACCACACTGTGCACCCAGAAGAAAATCCCAGGAGGCACCAAGTCAACCAAAAATCAGGAAGAAATTGTGGTGACGGGCAGTTGATTTCCCAGCATCACCATGGAGCCGAAGAGCACCACAGACTGCAATACACTGTTGTTGTATTCACTTGAGTGAAAAGGAATATAGCTCCAGCATCTGCTCCAGTTCTGTAGGGGAAGGGGCTCCACAGTTGTGTCCCTTGTGCCATGGGGACCTGTTCACCTCACGAGTGTGCTGTTGTGGAAGGTGCACATCTCTTCTCTTTTGCCTGAGTAATGTGCAGTCTGAGAATGACTAATCTAAGAGATATTTTGGATATTTAGTTGGTAAATACGTCTGGATCTCCTTGGCACACCCAGAGTTCTGTGAATGCCAGATAGAAAAATGCATGGGGGGGGTTGTTATGGATGCAAATCAGAAAAATTTAAGCACCTTGGGGGTAAGGAAGCAGTTACTTAGAACTTCAGAAATTTCTAATAGCAATTTAATTTTGAAAGTACACATCTTAATTTGCAAGTAGGATCTAGGCTCCTTGGTGGATTTAGTCTTTTTGATCTGGAGGTATTTAAAAATGTATCAGTGAATCAGAGGGGGTTTGGGGCTTTGATGTCTTATGTGCCAGTTTCCATGTGTAAGCATGTGAATACCTTTCTAAGTCTGGGCCACAATAAGCTCTTTGAACAGTGCTGAAGTGTGAGGTTTTTCCACAGCTAGACCTTGCTTGAGCAGAGAGATTTTAGCATGGAGCAGAAAAGTGGAGTTTAGTTGCATCAAAAAGACTCTTTGTGTTGGGCATTCCTACACAGAAGATAAAATTGTAGAAGATACCCCAGCATTGTTAATTATATTCTACCCATTAAGCACAGGCATCATGCAGACAAAAATAATTTAGGATTGATAGGTTTTTTATTCCCATTCTTACACTTACCCCATGTTTAGAGTAACTCCCACTGATTTCTATGGGTATTAATGGATCATTATTGGTTCGGTTGAGGGGCAGACTGCTCTTTGCCTGTGCCAGTCCCCACCTCTTGCTTGCTAAGCTCTCATGTTCTTTGGATGCTGCTGCTAAAACAGGTGCCAAAGGGTGTGGCAGCAGCTACTGCACCAAGACCAGCCCTTCCCAGAAGAAGTTGGTGTCACTCTCACAAGTTTTTCTTTGGGACATTCTCCAGTCTCCATCTGGCAGACTAACCCTGCTCCATCTCTTCCCTCCAGCCCAAAGGGTGCAGAAGATCAAGGAGGGCTGAGATCGAGGGAAGCAGCAGGACCCTTGCATCTTGCAGGAGTGGAGGGTGGCTGTCTGAGGATGGGTGCTGCGATGGGGGTGAGTGGGGATTGAGGCTTCTGAGTCTAGGGAAGTGGTAAAATAGACAGGAATCCTGAGAAAAGAGGCATGGTAGAATACATAGGTGAGGTGGGAGAAAAAATGTGGGAATGAGGTCTTCCTGCCCCTGCCCAGATTCCACAAAATTAATCATCCTATTTTGATGAAAATCCTGATTAACAAAGTGCCCAGGGAAATTTTAAAAACAAATCTATTCAGTTTTTTGATACCTATCTTATTCTGGTGGAAGTTAACTTTGCTTTAAATAGTTGTAGTTTTTGAGGCAGTGGAAGAGGTTAGAAAGATAGTTTGGCATGTGTTCAGATGCCATGTGATACCAAAGTCAAGACACAGCAATGCATGTGTAAATGACACTGACACAGAATAAATAACAAGCGTATAAGTCAGTGGAAATTGAAATTAATAGAGAGAAAAACTGAGAAGATATAGAAATAAAGCAGAAAATAGAACTTTATCGCTGCTTTCCATTGTAATAGCCTTGCTAGAAATGCATTAAAATATTCCATTTATGAACTCTTAAATCCTCTACTACAGATTAGAAAGAGCAACAACATAAAATTAATGGCATTTGTGACTGGCCTTTATCAACAGAGAGTAAACAGCCACAACTTCTAATACAGCTTCTGCTGCTGGTTTGACATCTCCATGAGAGGCTCATTCTGGAAATTCAAACTGCACAATAAATATGTCACAGAAGCTTAAGCATCTCTTAACATAAAGTGATTATTATACATTCTCCTCTTATTGGTCTCACGGCTATTCACATCCAGTCTTTGAAGTGTCTGCCTTTATTTCAGCCCTACCATCCTTTTTTACTCTTCTGAAGTTGCATAGAAGTTGCTCAGGAGATCAGCACCAGCATCTCTGTGACTGATATGTAAATCAAAAACAAGTGGGAAAATTGTAACAAGCCTTGAGGGAGACAGAGTGCTTCTTTATGGTACTTGCTTGATGCTCAAATTCTAGTTTTCAAGATATTGCTGAGGCTATAAATTAGGAAGTAATGCGTAATTGAGGTTATTAGCAGTGGAGTTATTCAGGCTGCTATTTCAGCTCTCATTTAAGCTGGTAGTTACTGAAAGTTGTTAGTGGTAAAACAGAGCTCTCCTCTCACTCTGTTTCTATCAAATTAGGACTCAGAGAATGGTGCTAGAGTGAACTGACTGTCTTGTCGAAGAGGTGTCTTGTAGAAATGGAAGGGCTTGTTGTCTCTAGATGTCAGCTAAACATCCCCTAAATGTACCCTCAGGCATTGTGAGCTCAGTTTGTGGGTGAGCATAAGCAAGAACTCTGACATATGGAGTGTCTTACACCTTATTTACACTCACCTACAAACACTTTTCCCAGATGCTGAGATTAATTTACTCTGTTTTGCTAAGGAAGTAGCAGTGGCAAAAGATTTGTTGGAGAAATAATGAAGTGAAAAATAAAAATCAACAAGAATTACACTAATGAACAGTTATATAAAATCCATTCATTAAAAAGCAGGAAATGAAAGGGATTATTACTCTGCAAGAATTTTACACATGGGAAAGGTAATACAGTGGATAGTGGATATTAGATCACAAACAATGCTCTAGCTGAGAGGGAAATAAAAGAAATAAAATATTCCTCCTAAAAGTGTACCTAAAGTAGAGCAAATATTGACTTGGGGCTGAAGAAAAGAGGTTTTACTAGTGCCTTCTTTTCCCAAAAATATTGCCCAAAAAAAGAAGGACTGACAGTTTTCCCACCCAGCCATTAATGTGAGGAAATGCCACCTATTCTTTACATATTGCCAGAAGTAGAAGGGATGGTCTAAGTGGAAGTCCAAGCCAGCACTAAGCAGCAATGATGAAAATAATAAAACATTTTTATTTGAACCATTTAAAGAAATCAAGTCCCAGTTCCAGACTGAGATATATAGCTATTCAAAACCAGGAAAATATCTTATTAAAAGAATTAAAAGAAAATTGAAAATTTCTTGGTTCACAGGTGTCTGATATTTTTTCATCCCAATTTTTAATTTCCTTCTTCAGTAGAAAGAACCAAACCAAATGAAACCTAACCAGAACTGAAAAAAATAAAAAGATTATTTGAATCTACCATGAGTTCAGTGCCTGATTGAAATTCAAACAAACAAAATTTAGAAGTTTGATCTATTAAGCAGGATTGCTTGATTACCAAGCACAAAATCTGTCAAGTAGTCCCTCACCTCAATAGTCGCCAAACACCATGTACATAACTTAAATTTAAAGCAACAAAAGTATGAAAAATTGAAAGCAGTAAAATGCACAAAAGTGAGATTAATATTTGTTTGCCCATATGTTCCCAGTTTTGCAAATGGTTACCCATTGCTGGAGGCCAACCTGACTTTCTTACGGTCACAGATTTGCCACTTTTTCCATGCTTTCAATCAGTAATTATAGCAAATCCCTATAAACTTTCAAATCATCATTATTACATTCATGAAAAGTATTTGAAGGCAAAAATATGTCAACAGCACCGTGGTGCTGAGATTACTTTTCTTACCAGCTTTGAAGTTAGTTCCTGTCTGAAGCCCTGTGTCCGGTTAAGTTAGATCATTAACAAGCAAATTATCTTGACATTTTACTGTAATAGCCTGACTTTGCTTTGGCCAGACATGAAACACTGAACTTCCAGGGTATGAACTTTCCTCAGTAGTGTATGTTTTGGGAACACTGGGCTGAAGAGTGAAAGAAAAGGGAAAGAAACTGTTGAATTGGTACCGAAGTAATAGTCCCTTACTCAAGGAATCAATGTTTTCTTAGATGCAAGAGGGAAGAAAAATCTTGCCCTAATCTATATTCTGATATTTGTAAAACTACAAATTATTCACAGCTATTTATCAGAACTGTTGGCAGTAGGAGGAAAACAATAAGATTAATAAAATTATAGAAAAAAGCTTGTGGTTTGTATTTATACACTTGAGACTTGGAGCTAAAGTAGAGGTTGCTATCCATAGATTTATAAGATTCTATTGCTAAAGGGCTAGATCACTCTTTTTTCTATCAAGCTATTTGAGCTGAATTTTGAAACCTGCTCCATGCTTTTTTGCCTTTTTTTTTTTGTGTGTGTGTTTGTGTGTCTGAGAGGATACATTAAAAAGTATCACATTTAGTAGAATCCATATTAATTTTATAAATAATCAAATACTGTCTGAATCAATTTTAACGAAAGAAGGGGAGAATGCTTCCAGCTTTTTTTGGTCAACAACATACATATATGAAGAATGAAGATGTCTAAGAGATAAAACTTTTGCAAAAACTGCAAAGTTTCCCCTGGAAGCATGGGTTTCCGCCAAAGCAGCCTGAAAGCTACAAATAATTTGTTCTTTAATTTTAGAACAGATTTTTCAATTGAAATACAGTACAACAGAAATAAAATTGAAATCATAGTATATATTAGGAAATAACTGAAGAATAATATTTACCTGTTTGTAGACCAACACAGAAAAATCTAGTGTACGAGATGAAACGCAAAACATCAACATTATAAAAATAGACTTATATTTAGTGCTGAGCCCCCTCAAATCAAGGATATTTTATGAAATCCTGCTCCTACAGTGCATGGGCAAGTAGAATCAGGAAATCTTCAAATGATGTGTTCTTCAGTGAGGGAGTGAGACAGCACAGTGTTCTCAGACAAGAGAAAACAGGCTCCCTGCTTTCAGTGAGAAATGTAAAAATTATGCTTTAAAAGTATGAAATAAGCTAAATGCCAAAGAATTAAATCTCCTTAGCCAAGATGCCAAAAATATTCATGTATCTAAAAATCTCAAGAGCATAAAACAATTCTTGCTATATTAATGTTTATACTGGGAACTTTCCATTAGTAAATCTGTGACAGGGAATGACCATATCCGTCCATCTGCTTGGTGGCTGCTTCAGAAGCTGCTACATGTCAGTTATTAATCCTCCTGGGGATAAGAAACCATTTTTCTTCTGGAGGCCTACTTTTGTGTTTATTTTTTCTTTTTTCCCTGCTATTTAAAATAATCTTTTTCCTACATATTTCTTACAAATATTGACTGATATGTTTTCTTCTCAGTAATGTGTTCCCTTTTCATACAGGTTTACCATCAACTGCATTGCCATTTTCTAATAGAATGGTCAGGATGAATAAAACAAATCTTTTCAACTTATTCAAGTACTTTTGAGACCCTTACTTTCGTGCCTTTGTTGCAATGATGGCAGTTCCACCAAGTCATTGAAACATTTGAACAGCTATGCTGTTTCTATTTTTATTGATGAGGTGATCTTTCTGGTTTCTGGCATAGCAACAGACAAGAATGCAACAAAGCTATTTATAAAACAAAAATCAGAAGTGTCTAATTTAGATTTTTTTTAAAAAAGACAAAACAGTGATAGGTGATCATGGTTGCTAGTACTATTACTTAAAAGCTAATCAAGCAAGTGATGTATAACATCAAAGGCAAATTAACTTCACTGAAGGGAGGTTATATTTTGATGCTAGCCACATTAGGAAATTGTTGATTTTAGCTGGAATCAAGAAAGGTCACTTAGTTGGTTTTTTTTGCCTCATGATACTGCTTTTTACGGGATGGTTTCTGCCAGGGTTATCTTCATTACTAGAGCCACTGTAATAACACAGGACAGCAGGTACATAGCATCAAAGCAAATCTTTGCAACAAATACAGGTACTAATTAAACCTACTGATCAGAACTGTCTTGGAGAAAAAGCTAATTTAGTCATGCCAATCACTGAGTATGACTCAGTATGAGCAACTAACTTTTGCGAACAAATGCAGAAACAGACAAAAATATGAGCTTTAGAAAGTACAGTTACAAAATAATTTGCTTACGTTATTTAAGAAGAAATGAGGAAAATATCAATAATAAGCTTACAAATTTTCATTTTGGTTTAGCTGTTAAGTCTTTTTCTAAGGGTAGGTGGATAACATTAGGTAGGCAGCCTGCACAAAACCTTTGTTATAACTTCTTAATGTACAATATGCATCATTAACCAAATGTACAAATGGCAGTCTGTTGCTGTTTTCTTATTTAAAGGCAATCAGCACATTTTATTTAAGTAGATAGAATAGATATATTTTATAGAAATATTTCTTTCAGTAGCATGTGGTATTTTTCGTTCCATTATAGCATGCTTTTTTCCTTTCCAGATCCCAGATTTCTGTTGAAGAAATGGAAAACTAGGCATATGTCTTGGCTTATTACAAACTGCAATTATTTCAAAGCTATTTGAATATTTAAAAATTCTTGGTTTTAGGGAAACTATGAATTTGAAGAACCAGAGGATTCCACAAAATATAACATGCTACCTAACAGTTGTGTTACATCATATTTCCAGTGGTGTAAATCTTCTCACAAAAGCTTATGCAACTACTTCTTTGCATTTCTTTCAGGTTCAAAAACCACAGAACCTCTGAATAAAATCCAGGTGAAACCACTGGGTTTCACCTGCTTCCATGCCAAAAAACAAAGAAACAAAATGCAAGTGCATGGCCATGTCAAAGTGTAATCACAAATCAGTTCCTTGATTATCAGTTTCCATTGAAAAAATGGCCAAGAGTTGAGAATCTTTTCAGATACAATCTACATGATGAGTCTGAAGTAAAAACCAAAACCTTGGAGATTTTGCCAAGGTTTGGACTGACAACACGTCCACTGCTCTGGTGGCTGCTTGGATCTGGCAGCTTCCTGAATTAAAGGAGCCTCTGCCTTTTAGCCCTGCTCCCACTGCTCTCCCTGCAGGTGGGGAATGTCCCAGATTTTTGGTTTTGCTTTGGCTTCTCTTTTTTTATTTTTCATTTGAGTGAGCACACATAGTGAAACAGGGATCCAAATGCTGATTAAAATTTCTCTCAAATTGTGAAGTTTTGGATCTCTGTTTGTCCTTCCAAATGCTCCGACATATCAGCTAAGTGTGTTCTTAAAAGTAAATGCCCAGGAACATGTCATGTACGGAGTGTGTGCTGAAAGCAGCTCACTGCCTTATAGCTTGCAATGCCTTCAGCTCATCATCTCTAACGAGGAAAACCAAGAAAATAATGGTGTTTGTAAACCTGTTCAAATACCTTTATGCTTCTTACAATTTATGTGTCTTTTAACAGATAATTGTATTTTATGACTTAGAACTTCAGTGCTATTTTGCAGTTCTCAGTGTGAAAGATTTACCAAGCAGAAAACCTGAGGAAATAGCAGGGAAAGCTTTGTGTAGCCTGGAGATGGTGAATAAGTGTCTGAGAAACTTGGAATTTTTTTCACACTGAAAAGCTTTTTTCAGTCTTTATAGTTTTTCAAGAGTCTGTGCTGTCTACCTGATGGAGAACTGTAGAATGATGCTGTAATTATATAACATTAAAATAACCTTTTAGTCCAAAATAATTTGATTTTCTGTCTCTCTTTTGCTGTATCTATCTAAAAGTTATTCAGAGCGGCATTTGATAGGCCGCTTTTGATGCTGCATGCCTCACATAACTCCTCTGACTCTAGCATGCTTCAGTTCCATTTCTAGAAATTGAATAAGCAGGACACTTTCCCATCTGCTAGGAGTGGATCTTTTATTTGTCACTGCAAAGTCAAAATAACAAATTTGCACAATGGGAATAATAATAAAAAACATTGTGAAATCTGGATGTCGCATAACATGTTTTGTCTCCAGATAGTGAAACTAAGTTGCTGGTAAACACTTCCCAGTATTGCTGAGGGAAGAGGAGTGGTGAAGAAAAGCAAGGGCTGTGGATGTGAACTGGAATTTAAATCCCTGCTTACCATTAGCATCACAGGGGAATGTTCTCATTGTTCATTCCCAGGTCCGTCACTTATGACTTATCATGCAAGATAGGATATAAAATTGTGAAGTGCTAAACTCGAGACAGAATTAGCTGCTTCTTAATATATCTCTTGCTGCGTCGGCACTTGGATCCTATATTGTGCTGCAGAACAGATCAAAGTGCTTCAGCATGCAGCAAGGTAAAGCAGGTCAGGAGCTGTGGCTAGAGGATACACACGTATTCAAGCTTCTGCTTCTGAAAACTGAAGGTGTATAGTAAAAATCTGACTTAGTCACCAATTGAGGAAGCTCTTTTTTCTTCTTTTTTTTCTTTATGTGGGTTTTAAGTCTATGGAATAAATTTGGAGCTCATGTTTTGAGCCCAGAATAATTACGCATAACCTATATGGTTCTGAACACACATAATTTAAATTTAAGCATTTTGTCTTCATGTGAGTTAACATCACTCTAGACAATAGTATAATTTTTCTCTTCTGCTGCTTTCTAATACCGATGTCTTTAGACCAGCTTAACCTAGCTGTGGATAAATATTAATGACAGCAGATTCATTATTATCACCCACATGTAGGTGCAATAGAAGCGTGTGAGTACCAGAAGAAAAATATCCTTTCTCTGTGACTCCCATCTGAAATCATATTTCTTCTACTGTCAGCCGTCATACCCTCTCCTTGGTGCTCCTAGACTGCTGCTGCTGAGAGTAAGACATTCCCACCAATCATTTCCTTTAGTCATTTCTCCCAAGTACTCACCATGTTGTTGGGAGCTGAAGCAGTCTAATTATTTATTGTGACAAATCAACACTCTTGCACTGTGTAGGAAAGGCAGGAGAAGAGGCTGGCGTTGAATTACCCCTTCCATCCCAGTGGAAGTGAAGTTCCTGTTTGTGTAGTTTGTCTATTGGAGAAGTGAACAGGAACCTCAGAGCAGAAACAGCCCCCAACCTGCTTCTGCCTTCCAGTAGAAAGAACATTCAGCATGAATTTGTGTCTGTGGGTCATGTATGTATCATTTCATGTTCGCTGTTTAATAGACATCCTGCCCCGAGCAATCGAATAATGCAGCAAGAAGGGAATAATATTTTTTCTTAAATCTCCCTTCTATTATTCTAGAAAATGTGAGGCCAGAAATGTTCGTGCCCTCACAGTGTTGCTTTTAAATCAACTCTTCTCCTGAGTGACAGCTCTACAGTCCTGTTTGCGCTGCTGTGACTGCACTGCATTTTATCTGTAGAAAACTCCAGGCATTTACATGAGAGGGTACCTGACCTGACTCTCAATCCCCTGCAAGTAACTATTGGACATTAAATCAAGAGGATGAGACCCCACCAAAATTCTCATACCTGGTAAGCTTTAACAGTATTTCTGTGCACCATCACAGGATGGCCATGCCATCTAAACATTAGTAATGAAGAGCAAAACTCTGTAAGAGGATCAGTCTCAGGAGACTTGCTTAGCTGAGGTTTTCAAGTTGTGACTGCATAAAGCAGTGAGAAGAATAAAAGATCAGAAACCAAGGCATTACGCTTTTACCAGGCTTGTCAAAAGCTCCTTCTCCAAGCTTCTTTATTCTAAAAGCAAACTCCTGAGCCACAGAGTTTCTTCCCCTCTCTGCAGCTGCTTTCATCATGATGTGCCCTGTCACACTGTGGCTTTTCCCTGCCAACATGATTTCAGGGAGGGTCATGGCCCAGAGGTCTCAACCTACATGTGAATGGTGAGTCATAATTTTTACAGTAACTGTAGATATTGGGGCTCAACCATTACCTCTGGTTTTAATGCAATGAGTGCTTCACAAAAAATTCCAGCAGATAAAGTTTCCAGCAGAGAGCAATCAGCCAGCACTGAGACCTGGCCATAGCACTGTGACTCCTCAGTGTGATATGAAGAGCATCACGTGTGAAAGGATGTTCCACTGGTTTGAGACAGAAGGACAGCACCCCATTTCTGTCCAGCTGTGACTTTGCTCCAGATCTTCAACAGCAGAGGACAAGAACTAGGATGAAGAGTCATTTAGATTGGTCTACTGTAGAAATCATACTGATTTTCCTTTGAGGGCAAAGCTCAGACTGTGTTTGCAGATAGCCTCAGGTGAATTGCTCATTATTAATTCTGTCTTTAAAAGTTTGAGTTGCTCTGTAATGGTGTCCCTGAAAACTGACCTCTCCCATTTTGCCCATTTCTCTGACATGCTCTTTAAACTGATGCCAAAGCACTAAAGCCCAACGTATGATCTTCAAGCAACATGGTGGAGCCCAATCTTTTGGACAGGGTGAGTACTAGAGAAATGCAGGAAATGAAAGCTGTTTAATTAACGTACCTCTGACTTGGAAGGAAAAAATTTAGGAGTGAGGGAAAGTCAGGAAAGGGAAACATTATTAAGTATAATTAAGCAGGAAAAGAGAATATTGATGGGTGTATTTATACTGTTTAGGTATTTAACTTACAGACCAAAAACCAAAGGATCCTAACAATAGAAGTAAATATCATAATGACTACAATGAGAAGTGTCTTAGCTCAAAATATGAGGGGAAAAAAAGATAGCAATTTAATACACACTTAAGAGAAACCAGCACAATTCCAATATCTTTTAAAATGTATTACTGATAATGACAACAAGAGAGAAACCTAAATGAGTCCTTTCACAGAACAATGCACTGAGCTGCAGGAATTCATCTTTATGGAGAGAACACGGCTTGTTTCTTATTCAATGGTGTTTATCTGGAGATTTCATAGCAGTATTGCCTTCCTACATTTAACAGAATAGTTGGGGTCTGGTGAGGCTGTGATGATGATGCCCTGCATTCCGGGATGAAGTGAGCACTGGACCCCTCTGGCTGCCTTCCTATCTACAATGACCCCAGTGAAAGCATGGCCTGACACAGATGATGGGATGGTGGTTATCCTTCAGATGATTCAGGTGGCTGTGTGCAGATTGCTGTGGAAAGTGACATCAAAGGCTTCTCCCGAGTTAGCAGGGAGATTGGGGTAGCTATTAGCTACTGGTCTTAGAGCTCTCAACCATAAAATTTCAGCATCCCAGAGCAAAGTGAGAGAGCTGGAAATGGGAGCTGGGACCTTACAAGATGCAAAGGCAATCTCACAGAAAGTAATCACCACTCAAGTGGAGCAGTGCTGTAAGCAACAATGCAGTGCAGAACAGCTGGTGGTGTGTACTGCTCACAAACAAAGACACAGGACGGGAAAAGTGAGGCTTCAATTTCCAAGTTCATGCTCTCACTGACATCTTTGTGGGATCCCAAGGAATAGGGTGAAAATATCTGGGGTTAGTCCTCAGACTCAGAACCAGATTTAGCAGGCAGGGAGGGGATAGTAGCAAATCCCTCATACAAATGGAGGGGCAGAACAATGCTGCATGAAGGGGTAGAGATCACACATACTTAGACTGTGAAAGAGCTAAGGAAATTTTTAGATATCTATCAGCAGAAGGGTAGGGAAGCCATCCTGACACAGACTTTGAGAGCTTGGGATAGTGGTGCTGCAAGAATCTACTTAATGGGTGAAAAAAATCTATTAAGCCCTATAACCAGGGATATTTTCAATTACTAAATATCAGGGGTCCTGATGGACAGGAGGTAGGTGCACCTATGATCTGTTAATGGATGTGTTTTAAAGGATTTGCAGACAATTGCTGAATTAGTGTCATCCCTCAGAAACCAGTGTACAATAGAAAATAACATTAGTTTACTATGACAGATGGGGATGGCTCACGGGCTAATTGCAGTATCTAGTCTGGGTAGGACAGCAGCAACAAAAAGTATCAAAATACAGGTTTTGAGAGGGGCATCTGTTTCACTGAAACCTTTGGTAATACCAGCAGTCACAAGTGCTACTTGTAGGTTCCCCAGCAAATTGTAATTCAGGGTGAAATTTCAGAACCAAATGTGCAAGTGGTGAATGAAAATAAGCTGGAAAAACAAAAAAACAGTTACCTCACAGGTGACAAAATAACAAGGGTGGAATTCTCTTCTGCAAGATGGTGTCCCACAACCGGTAATAAATGGGATCACAGCATCAAAAATGTTTTGTCATTGGCAAAAGCTAGTGCCTACAAATAAAAAGTTCTTCCCTCTCTATCCCATGTGCCACCCCACAGTGAGGGACTACCTGGAAAATGCCATGACAGGAGAAATGGACCAGGAGGAATGTTGTTTGGCAATGGATCAAACAATGGCGATGGATCTGACACCTGCAAAAATGCTTTGGTTGAGCATGTCCAATTATACACTCCTAGACAGGGAAATTCTTTGGAATTAGAAGTAACAATTCTAGATGATATAGTCTTGTGGGGATAGTGGCAGACAACTTGGTGAAAAAGTTTAAAAAAATCTGTAGGATTTCTGTCCAAGGCATTACAATGCTTCATTATATATTATACCAGATGGAAAAAAATTAAAAGTTTGGGCATTGCAAGAAACTAAAAGAATGGAGGCCAAAATAACATGACTGTACATCTCCTGTACAAAACAGAGTGAGGACTGAAATTCTTTCATATGGCATTTCTTCCAGAATATTAGCCACAGGGAAAATTGAATTGTTTACACTGATGGATTTTGGGGTAGGACCACAACTGCTGTGTGCCAAGGAAAATTACAGGATTGATTACTCCATCTTCAACATCATTAATCCTTTTCCAAGTTTGAAGGCATGTACTGCTTCAACCTGACTGCTGGAGCAGCTGGCATGGAGGATGGGAATCAACATCCTCAGGACTGAATACATGGAATAACACAACACGCCAGGAGTGTATGGCTAATGGAATAGTTTAGTTCACTGACAAGTTCACTTAATGCAGACCATTGTTTGGATATTTATTCTTTTTTCCATATGCTTTATTAAGCGGTCTCTTGAACAAGGCGTGGAATGTTGGGAGAAATGGGCTTAATACAGAAAACTGTCAAGAAAGATTGGAAGTCATTCCGGCAGCCTTGCAGCTGGGAATAACTCTTGACAAGCCTGTGTGAACAGCAGGACAAAGATCCTCCAGCATGCACTGATTTTACAGGGCCTGTGTCTCCACTTTTGTACTTCTTCCCAGGTGCTGCTTCAGGGATTCCATGGTTAGCAAGGTAATGGAAATAAATTTACTCTTTATGTTTTTTCCATGAGTTTGTGCTTGTCCCAGCTGCCTGTCTGTGCCAGTGCACAGAACCCTTATCTTTCATGTTTTCAAGATGGCATGAAGTTGTCTGCTGAGCTTTCTCCATGTCTACTCTCCATCATCTCTCAGTGCAATCAAATCAACTCAATAACCAAGTCACATCTTTCTAAGGCAAAGTAGAAAGCAGGCAATTAATGTTAAACCACTGTCTACAACACGAGGAAATACAATAAAAAATTCTGGTTCTCTGTTTCAAGAATAGAATTACATCTTATAAAAAAATACAGTGTCCACAATAATGGAGGCATTTGTCCAGAACCGTAGAGAGAGCCTTTTCTGGGTAAGTTCTCTCTTTCAGGTTTTGAAGTGTTCATCCAGCTGGCTGCATACTACAGCAATTCTATCCATATTTGTCCCAGAGAAACTACTTTAACCAGTCCTGTGTGTAGCTTATGAAAAATATGTAGTAACCTTTCAAATGTGAGATTTAGTATTAACAAGTTATGGATATATTGTGAAGAATTGCAAGACTTGTGAAGAATTCTGTATTTTTCATGGTTCTGAAAAATAGCGCTTCCATGGGCATTCACATGCCTGTTTTGATAATTGCTTTAGAACAGTTCAGAGGTGCTGCATCACAATTAGAAATAATCAAATCTCAACTCAGTTGCTGAATCATAAAGGCAAGGGAAACTTTTTTTAAAAGAAACATATGGATGAATAATTGAAATCCATGGAAAAGTGTAAGATGTGACCTTACAAGACAAACAAATTGTGGGACATTTTTCTCTTGGAAATATGAAAAAATAGCAAGGAAAATAGTGTTTCATGTTGATCTAAAATATATTGTTTAACTTCAAAGGAGCAATTGATTTCAGTCTGAACAGACTGTTTTAGTTGCATAATTTTCCATTTTGTCTTCACTGTAGATTATTTTTAAATAACACACCATATTCAAAGTGAAAATATTAGTTTCAATAAATTTGAAATAGAAAGTTCCAAGACTTCTCAGAAGCTTTGGTCACCTGAAATTATTTTCTTCTAAATTTCATAATAAATGAAAAATAATGTGCAGATCTTCCATACCTTTAATTTGAATGGATTTATTTTTTAGTTAAATGTACACTCTAACAAGTAAAATAATTTGATAAATATCTTCTGTAATATATAAGGTACCACAGAAATTTCTTTGCTGTCATGTTCCAATCCCTTATAACACAAGAAATTAGAAATATGTTTGCAGATGCATCCTCAAAGTGGGCAGCATACAGTTCAAACCAGGGAATCAGAATAGGCACTGAAATATATGTGTAGACAGAACAGGTGCTTAACTGTAAGTTCAACTCAGCACATCCCAGTGATCACCATTGTTGTTCTGCCAGTGCACGATTTGCTGGAGCAAACACTGAAATAATTTGCTGTTTGGATCCCTCTGAAGTTGACATGAATTCCTCCCTTGACTTCATGAGACTCAGGTTTTTACTTCCTATGTATGATGAAGTCACAGGCTTGTACAGCATGGCAGGGAATTCACCTGCCATGATTTCACCTACAATTCCAGAGATCTCTCCCACAATTAAAAAAAATCTTCTGACAGCAAATTATGATATTGCATGAGGAAGAGTGACAGAACACTCAGTAAACCCAGGTGGAAAGAATACTAATGGCTCAGAAAAACGAAAGGTCAAAAATCTTTATTCAAATACAAACTATCATTCCATTAGTTACTTTTGAATTTTTATATTTGTTTAGCATGTGCTTTTTTTCTTGTGGCTTTGATGAGCACAGTGTTGTATTAGCGTTCCCGCAGTGGCAAATCCACGTGCATGTAGTTGAAGTAATCTCCCCAAATAAATGCTCAAAGCAGCTTTCCAATACAGCTTCATGACTTATTCATGAGTCAGGCTGTTTGCAAATGAGACCACAAATAACACACACCAAAGGAACTTCTGAATCACTACTGGTGGTGCCTAATAACTTAGACACAAAGCTGCACATGAACATATGTTTTACATTATAATTGCTTTGGTACCAAACTATTTCTAGGTGAGTCAGATAATGAGCAATAGCAAAATACTTATCCCAAGCTTTACATTTTGCTACCGTGTGCTCCTGGAGGTATATTAGCCATGTTTTTGCTCTAAGGGTCTGTTTCTTTCTTCAGAGTCAGGGTGTAACTGTGATGTTTTTATGGGAAAGATACTCTTCAAGTTTCCATCCTTCTTCCAAATTCCCATCCAAATTATATACAGAATAAAGTTAGACCATACTTGGGTTTGTTTAATGTATAAAACATATATACTTTTTACATTTATCTGTCAAATGCAGAACTATAAATGTAGTGCAAAGAAAAGATAAAGATTTGTTGTCAACTGCTTCTGCACAAATCAAGGCATTTCTGTTATGGTGACAACTGAGAATTTCTTCTTACAATAACTTTTTAGAAAGTCATCTTTCTTGAAATATATGCCCATAACTGCAATCTTTCAAGACAGCATTAGTGTTTCAACTGCATTAAAAGATAAGCTTCATAAGGAAAGCAGAGTCTAGATAAGGGTTGTTCTTAAAAAACTAGTAATTTCCTACACATAAAATTATAAAACTCCTCCTCCGTATAACTCACTTCCGAGCTTCCAGTTCAAGGTTGCAAATAACAGTGAGTTTTGATATTCCAACCCAACCCAGAAGGCAAGGGGAGCTCAGATTCTTGTTAATAGATCCCTTGGGGTGGATTAGAGTGAAATGATACTGAAAGATCAATGTTTATAAATACGTTTGTGTGGGGATATATATATTTTTATATAGATGGATTTGTTCTAGAACAATTCGGTTGCAATGGAAAGCAGGTATGTAATTATTTTAGTTATTCTTATCTGCAGTAATACAGCAATATAAAAGCATAAAAATAACACCTAAGGAAATACATAAGAAATATATACAAAAGACAGAAAGGGAAAGAAAGGATAAGAGTAGGAAGTGCATAACTTGAATTCCTTGGCTTATTAAACCTGGAGACATGGAAGCCATGGAAGTTCAGGTGGGCTGCGGCAACACAAGGAGAGATAAGCATCTGGTGAGGATTCTTGACCATCTTGTCATGGAGGCATGAAAGAATATGATAAAGAAAACTGGAGACACTAATTAATACACTCAGAGATGGAAGGCCTCCTTTCAGCCCTCACTTTGCTGAAGTCCACCTCAGGAGTAGCCATTGGACCCCCAAGAGCCAGGAGAATATTTTACAACGATGCTTTTGGGGCAGTTTAGAGTAAATGTTCTTTCTGTTGTTTTTGTTGAAGTTGTTTACTTTGTGCAAATAATTGGAGGTTAATTTAGTCAGAGGCTTGAACATAACTCTCTGGTCTACAGACTCAGCCTCTTCCTTGCACATTCTTTTAAAATCTGACTCAATGCATATTCAGTCACTAGTAGAAAGTTAACTACCTCCAGCAGAAAAGATTTTGACTGTCTCCTCTTAGCACAGCAGTTCCTGGTGATTGCAGAATTTTGCTCATTTCTAAGAAAACTGCATCCAACTCCTTATTTTATGTAAGACACAATGAAGCTGTAAACCAAGGTTTTTCACCTCCTGAGTCCTGTAACCACTGAGCCTTAGCAAAAACACAGTACCTGCATGAAGGCCTGGCCTCTGATGCCTTTTGTGTGAATCTCAGCATAGCGTGAGAACATCTGGCTAACCTGACCCCTAAAAGTGAGATAGATCTAAGCTGTTTGGAATAAGTAACTCCAATATACAGTTTTGATCTGTCTGGTTTTCAATGCAAACACCCAGTAACTGCTGCTGAAACGAAACTGTTGTTGAGGGCCGTATGGAATGGGTCCTCATCGCCCCAGAAATGTCATGATCAGGGTACAAGCTGGAATAAAGAATAATGATGAAAATATCGGTTGAAAGTCTATGGGAAAGGAATTTAGAGCTTGTGGATAATACAGCAGAAACAGATGTGAACCATCATAAACACACAACTTGAATTTTTTACATCTCATACTTGTTATTAAATGAAAGCTAATCTTTTAGGCCAAGGCATGGGAAAAATCTCAGTTTGAAAGATTTTGGTATAATTGTGTTATTGTTTTTCAACATTCTCAAGCATTTTCAGTGTTTACTTTCTGCTGTTCTTATTTTACTTGGCTGTGGGTGTTGTTGTTCCCTGTTTAAGTGAAAGGTCAGTGCAATTTATTATTACAATTATTTATCCTTCCAACAAACTAAATCCATGCCTTATGTAAAACTTGCCACTCTAGGCTTATATATCAAGTCACTTGAGGGAAAAAAGCCATTCATTTTAAAGTACTATCATGTGGTAAAGTCATCCCAGAAGGGAATATTTATTCACTTTTAGCAACAGGAAAGGGAGGAGGCCTTCACAGCATCAATGAATTTATTTAAATTGAAGGAACTCCATTCACCTTTGTGAAATATAATTTCCTCTGTCAGCACTGAGTGCTTTGGTGCTACAGGTCAACACTGGAGAAGCTTTATCTTCCACAAGAGCCTCCAACAGTAACAACTCAGTGAAATAAATCCAATTATATGCAGAAATACAGTGCAGTTGTAATAGAACATAAAAAGACAGTTTCTTGATTGGCACTTCAGTAAGTGCCAAGTTAGAGATTAAATGTACATAAACTTTTTCTTTTTGTAAAGTCCAGGTTTTGTTGTCAGAAAGTGCAACTCAGCACAGTTGCTTGTTACAGTTTATGGGATGGTTTTCTGCACAAATCCAGATGCATCTTTTAACAGAAATATAATTAAGTCAGCACGACAGAAACAAAGGGCCAAGGGTCATTTTTTGGCAATTAAATTAACAGGAAAAAATATTCAGAATGTAAACATTCATAACCTAGATATTGTAAATGACACTTTAAAGTAACAGGCAATGGATCTTGATACCATCACAGGGCTATCTTTAGCAATAGAGATCAGGGCAGTGCTGCACAGAGCTGCCCTGGCAGCACAGCACAAGGCTGATTCCTGTCCACTGATCACCTTTCGGTGCATAAAGTGGGATGGCCAGTCATGGAAATGGACACTAAACAGGAACAACATTGAAAGGAACACAAAATACAAGACTTTTTTTTTTTTCTTATTCTGTTCTTTATAAATGAGTAATAAAAACTGTATATAGAAAAAATTAGTAACCTAAAGCAGGAAAATGATCAAGAATAGTTACCTATTTCTTTCCTAGGGTTTTTCTTCCTTGGTAAAGCATTACAGACACAATCCCTGCAACACAACCTTCTGGGATATCAATTGAATACACTCAAGGAAACATTATATTATATCTGATGATATAAAACACTTGTGCAAGAAAATAACAAGCATTCCAAATAAACAGCTGGTCCTCTGCAGTGGAGAGGCTCGTGTTTTTGCGGGTTTGCATAAAATCTGCTTTTCTCCTTATTATTGTGCAAATATCTATGATTTTTGTCAATCTGCAAGTGGTTCAAATATCAAATAAGAGCTACAGTATGTAGCTCTTAAAGGTATGTCTTTCACACCCAAACTAGACAGATGGAACTGCAGTCATTACTTGCGAGATTTATTGTTTTCCTATCAATCAGAAACATCTCTTAGGCCCTTTTGAATACATAAGTAGTAGGAGATAGAAAATAGGTCAGTGAAATGAAGGCATTTTTAAAACAATTTACTGTCATGGGTGAAAAAAGAATCAAAATACTGAAACTCATAAAAGAAATTATCCATTGAAGACTATGTAAATTAAGCCACACAAATTGACATAAATCAGCCCATGCTCCCTCTTTCCCCACAACTGAAATACATTTTGTTTAAACTTTTCCTTCTTTCAGAGTGCATGAAGTAAGATGAGGTAAAGATCAATATCCTGAACCTCTCAATGGTAAAAATAAAAAAATAAAAAAATGTAACTCTGGGATTTACATCACCAAAGAAGGAATACAGGTGTGTATGCTAATGTTGTGTGAAGCTAACCATGACAATGGGCTCCAGCAACTTACAGGGAAAGAGGGGAGACATCAAACTCTAGCCCTAATGCCAGAGTTTCAGAGTGCATGATGACTGAAAGAGCTACAAGAATCTTGTTCATACATTCGTAGGTCACTGGTGGCGAGGGGCAGGCTTGCCTCAATATATGGGTTATATTTAAATTTATTTTGACTTACCTGTGTTAGCTTTAAGAGGTAAATGTAATTTTAATTTGAAAGATGCCTCAAATAACTTGTAACTTGGCTCTTTCCTGTATATTAAGTCAAAGAAGATCTTTTTAAAAACAGGAAATACCTAGCTGATGGTGGCTTCATGAGCAGTTACATTATTATTGAATAATTTTATTAAGGGTCAGGAACATTAGCCCTTGCAACAAGTAAGGATTGGTCACATCTTATTCATCACCTCAAAAACAATCAAGTAAATGATGTTAGCAATTAAAAATTAAAGCTGTCTACAGATAAAATTAAAAGGTAAAATTAATGAGTGGGGACTGGACCATCAGGTGATTTTTTTCAATATTCTCTCCCTGCAGTAAGTAGGACTTCACTAATGGTTCTCACCTGAGAATAAAAGCTTTGAAACACTCTGTTCTTCAGGTCTATTATGTAGATAAGCTATCACTTGCTTCTGTTACCCACCTCTAATTTTAATAACCCCAGACAGGCTGAAAGGCATCACAAACACTGGCAGAGTGAATCAGCACACACATTTAGTGTCTCTGGCATGGCCTTTGATTTGCTAGCTGATCATGGGCAGAGTAACCTTATCTTCCCCTGTATGGATTTTTTCAGCTGTCCTGTGAATAATAAAATAATAGGGAGCTGAAAATGAAATATTACTTTATGCATTTTATTACCTACTATAAGCAGCAGATCTGTCTAAAACTACAGGGAATTTAAATGCAAGAGAAGTCCTGTTGTTTTGCTGGCTCCTCTAACTGAGGAAGGAATCACAGCAGTAGCTTTCTCTGAGCTTGGGACGTCCAGAACCACTGCTTCAGCCACCCTGCGTAGCCCTGGGTCAAGGATGCAGGATAGTACATCCTCAGTTTCTGCCGAGTATGGAGTCATTCCTCTCATAGCTGATTCTTCAGGGATATGCAGGTCAAAAGCCATGAACTTTTTGCTTTATCAGCTTTCACAAGACTGCTGGGTACAGGTTTTTTAGCTCAGGTTTTCCCATCACACACAACTCAAAGAGCTTAGCTTTCTTTGCAGTGAAATTCAGTGAAATATCTGATTCAGTCACCTCTAACCTCAAGCCAGCATGAGTCATTGCAGTGTTTTGTTTATCTGCTGAAATCCAGGAATAGTTTAATGTTAGAACCAAATTTCTGTAGCTGCAACCCCACTATCTCTGCCCTCAAGCTGAGTTTTAAGTTTAGTTTACAGATAACCAGTTTTACAGACAGGAGTCAAGCATACTCACAGCTTGAGACCTCCAGAAATTCAGTTCCCAGCACCTTCTTCTATGCAAACATCAAACAGCAAGTGAAGCAGGGATCTGGGAGTGGTGTGCTCCTGAATCTGCTGTGAATAGCTCGTGATTAAACTTTCTCAGCAATCTTACAGCATCATGGCTTTTCCCGTGATTTATTCAGAGCCTCTAAAGAACTCGAGGTTTAATCAGAATTGATTAGTGCCCCTTCTCTCTTGATTGACGCTGGAGTCAAAGCAAGGACTCTTCTGTCTCCACAAAAATGAGCTTTCAGCTCCCGTTCACCTCTCTGAAGTCCATTCCAGGAGTACAGAAGGAGCAATATCTTCTGTTCATTATTTTGTCAGTTTTCTTTTAGGGCAGACTAAGTGTTATATCACAGGTGATCTGGAGGCAGTCAGTAACACCCAGAACACACAGGAACAGAGCCTTGCTACAGGACAAAATTTAGGGCATAAGCCAGCTTTTCCTATAATTGTTTCATAAATAGGTTTGGAGGTATAATAGATAATGTTAAAGCAGAAAGAGTTGTTTGTACGTCTGCTGAATAAATAGTTTCAGGTAAAAATCATCAAAGGGGATGAGAGGAAGGAAGCTTAAAGTAATACTACATGCTACTAAATTAACCAAAAGCAGAACACACATATATGTTACTGACAACAATTTGTAGCAACCATTAAACAGAGGATCTTCCAGTTATAGTGGGAAATAATGGAAAATATTTTGGGTAAGTGTGCCCCTTCATTTTACTGATAAATGAAACTTTCACTTGCAAAAATGATATTAAGTAACTTTTTACAAAAACAAAAGAAGTTTCAAAGAAAGGAACAAAAGTAGAATTTTGCCTGCAGAACTGTTATTTTAACAACACTTGAATAAACTTTTTACATTAATGCACCCATCATTTCATCAACTTGCATCTTGTAAGCTATCATGAAATGCCAGAGATGTAAAGATTTGCTGACACTGGCTGCTATTGTACATTACATCATTGTAGATACATAAAACAGATGCTCAGAGATGTAATTAAAAGGTCAATTTCTGCCTGTGTCTGGAAGCAGGGAAGTCACAGAGTCAAAACTTGTACCAAGACATATCTCATTGAATTCAACAGAACTGATTTTGCTGAGAACCACAGAACAACTTGATTCTCAAGTGTACATGAATTTGTATAAGAAATTCAAGACATGATGTAGACTTACGGAAATGTAGCAATTTTGTATTGACGTAGACACTTCTGTGATTTAAATTCTTAAAATGATGTTGCAGCCCCTATAAAGGAAAAACAGTGGTGTACTTTGATAACATTAACTTTCACATCATTTTTACCTGAATCTAAACTCTTCTGCTCTGTTGGGTTCAAAGCATGAACCGAGTGCAGAATGTCCTTTGCTGTCTGAGAGGACCCTGACAGCACAGCTTTCCGTGAGAACACCCTCAGTGTCACTTTAGTGATCCTCACCCTGGTGAGACACCTTCAGTGTCACTTTATTCTGAATCCTGAAAACTTTCCACTAATAACTTACTGATAATTGATATTAACCCTATGACTTAATTAGAGTCTTCTTATGCAGTGCTTGAACATCATTTGTCTGTTGAAGTGGAAATAAACTCTGCATGTGAGCTAAATTATATTCTTGCTCCCATTGACAACAAAATAAAATTAAGAAAAAACAGCAAAATGTGATGTGGAACAACCTCATGTCACATGTTTTTTTTACCTTTCTCTCTTGCACAGATGAGACTTGGCATATTTAGGAGCTGCTGCCTGTGGTCCCAGACCACTTGTGCTATGGGTTTGTTTGCATATAAGAAGATTTATTTCAGTGAGATTAATATTGTCTGTATATGATTAGTTTTTATTCAAGCATAAATCCCACTGAGGAAAACAGGAAATGGAGAAATAAGTCTTGTATGTCTATACATAAATTTATTATTCCCATCTTCATTTTAGCCTGCAATTAAACCTTAGAGATTGAATGGATTTCTGACATATCTTCCTAGAAACCAGATTTGCATCCTTAAAATGTGAAATCCTTTTTTCTTTTATTTTCCAGTCATTGGTCTGCCAGAAAAACAGCAGCTAAACCGTAAAACATATTAAGGTTTTAGAGTTATTGTACAGTGAAATTTCAATCCATATAGTTTCAAAACAGTATGTGTAGGATTAAAAACAATAACATGAATTCTGATGGAGTTCAAAACTAACACAACGCTATGAAAACAAGTAAGAAATTCTGAGTTTACTATTAAAATCTAGTTGATGGCCAGAAACAGTAATACTTGTAAACATTAAAATAGAAAGGTACTTTTTCTACTTTTGGGATTTTTCTGATATCAAAGTTAAGTGAGTGGCTAAGCTGAAGTACCCAGAGATATTTTAGATTCCCTTGAGTGCCTAATGCATCTGCAAGGAGCTGGCAGGTATGACACAGAACATATGGGAGACCTATGCCCTTCTGCAGTGCCAGCTGTACACCAGGTAGGATACCCTAGGAATTTAAAGTGGAATTGGGCAGCTACTCGGGAAGCTATGACCTGTCCCTTAAATCCTGTATTTTTCCATCAATTCATTTTCTATTAGCTGTGAGTCAGAGGTGTTAGAACAGAGAGTAATTAGCTGAGAGTTATTGTTTGTCCTTCAGAAGTAAGAGATAGCTCAGGTACATTGTCTGTGGAAGTCTGACAGACACCTAATTTAATTCAGCCTTTGAAAAGTGACACCAAACATTATCAACAAAGATAAAATGTTACATGATGGGCTATGCTAAGGGTGTGAAGTCTTGTTACGTGGGTGTACTGGGTGTGCATATTGCACATAGGATGATCAAGGCAAACTACCACAGCTTTTTGAGGAGAGGGGGTGAATTCATTCAGCTGCTCACTGGACTGGACTGTTTGTGAGCTAGATCTAAAGGCTAATTTGCCACAGGGACATTTTGACAATTAGACTGCAAGGTTAGGCTGTACCAACAAAATTGCTTCAGTATCTTAATGTAAAAGTTATATAAATGGTTATTTAGCCAACTAAAATGTAGCTGGGAGAACACATAGTTAATAAAATGTTTGCAAAGTAAATTAGGTGGGAGTATAAAACAACATGCCTGAGGGGTTAATTCTTTGGTGTGACGTTCCTTTGACTTCTGCTCTTTAGCAGCTATTCATTAGAAAAGAATAGCCATCTGTTTAATACTTCTTGCTTGTTAGTGTTCAGTTGACTGTATCAAACATTAATTTTATGCCTCATTTTTTTGGGGGGTTCTTCTGTCCCAGTTGTACAAAGTCACAGTAATAGTTTTCAGGTAGGTGTCCAAATATGCAAAATTAATAGCTGCAATTTCCCCCAGTTCGATACCCTTATTATATTTCCCATTTAAAAGGAACTTCAATTTGGTAGAACAGAACAGTAATTTAAAAACTGGTTAATGTTCAAATATAGGAGAGGGCTCTGTTAACTAACTTAAACTTTCAATCTATTTATTTCACTGTTATTTTCTAGTCATGATACGAGCATAGAATCATAGAATGATTTGGACTGGAAGGAACTTTAAGATGATATAGATGCCAGTCACCACCTCCTGACATGAGCAGGGAGGCCACTCACTCCACCAGGTTGCTCAAAACCCCATCTAACCTGGCCTGGAACACTTCCAGGGATGGAGCATCCACAGACTCTCTGGACAACCTGGTCCTGTTCTCAATAGGAATTTCTTCCTATTACCTAATCTAAACCTACCCTCTTTCAGTTTAAAACCATTCCCCCTTGTCCTGCCACTATGTGCCCTTGTAAAATGTCCCTCTACAGCTGTCTTATAGGTCCCCTTTAGGTGTTGGAAGGCTGCTATAATTTCTCTGTGGTGCTTTCTCTTCTCCAGGCTGAACAGCCCCAGCTCTCTGAGCCTGTCTTCATAGAAGAGATCCTCCAGACCTCTGACCATCTTCATGGCCCTGCTCTGGACTCACTTCAACAGGTTCAGGTGCTTCTTATGTTGGGTGACAGCCCTGAGAAATGCCACCCCTCACTGGTCTCCACTTGGATATTGAGCTGTTGACCACAACTCTTTGAGTGCAACCATCCAGCCAATTTCTTATCCACCAAGGGGTCCAACCATCAAATCCATGTGTCTCATACTATTTATATAAATGTTAGATTGTTGAATAAGTTTCTGACCTAGAAGCTGTGAAAGTTGGTAAAGTCTCTCACATTACTTCAATAGGCAGCAAAACACATTGTTATTTACTCAGCACTTAGCAGAGCTATTATTTGTTTTCTGATCTATTGGATACAATAGTGTTTTGAGAGTGATGATGTTGGAATATATCTGTTTTCCTTTTATTTATGAGCTGTCTCCGCCAGGTATCAGAGCTTACACCTGACCACACAAAATGAGCTTCAGCAACTGTTTTTCAGGGGTATAAAGACACTCCATAATAACCACAAAGACCACTGGAATTAAGAAGTTTTTAAAAATAAATTTCTAGGTAGTGTCAGTTTGCTTATGATTGACCTGCAATAACCAAGCATAATGACTCTATAACTAAGGCAAACTTCTCTAGGAGTCTTAACTTTTTCTGGGTTTCTCAATCTTTTTTCAAACAGTGCTACAATGATTTCACAAATTCTAAATCTGTATATTTACTAAGTTTTCTTTTTGAAAGAGAACCAGCTTCCTTGCATTACTCTTCTGAGCTATTTATCAAAATCCAAGCCAGAGCAAGCCTTCCACTATTGCAATTTCATTTATTCTTGCAAGCTCATACTCTCCTGCTACAATTTTAAATGAAGCATGAGGAGTGCTGGGGTTATCATGTCTCTCTCACTGAAACAGCTGCTACCAGAACAGGTTGTAGCTCTTTGAATCATTTTATCTGTAGCATAATAGCATTAGCTACAGCCATACAGGTCACAAGTCAGCACCTTTCATGATTTCTCTAGAGCCACTAGATGGTAATGATAGTCACCATAAGTGACTTACCAAAGTGAGCTGGTATCTTCAAAACCATCTCAATTCTATCAGGGATGGGGACACTTTTTTAAGCTTTATAAGTTACAATTCAATTTTCCAAGTGCAAAATGGACTAAGGCTTCCATTACTGGGAACAGAAGCTGACAGTATGTTCCGCAAAATAGCCGAGAACTTCCAGCCTAAGCGATATAAGAATTACATTTCAGGAATGTCCAGATCTTATATAAAAAGGCTGAAGGTCTCCTGGAGTTATAGATAATAAAATAATTATTACAGACAACTTTGAAAATAGCGTCATTTAAAGCACTTACTGCATTATCCATGACGGGCACGTGAAACACAAACTAGGCACAATAAGAAAAATTAATGGTAAAGGGCACTATTGGTCACCATATACATAAACATTTTCAAAATAGTTCATTCTTTCATATCATTGATTTTGGACATGTGTATAATAGTCATCATGTTTCAATACATGCCAGTATTTAATGCTTTGTATTTCCCAGTGGTTTTAAATATCTGGGTTGGTATGGTTCCTCAGAGAACATTTTATAAAGAAATGGAGTAAAAATGATGCTAAAGACTGCTAACAAATTGACTGCTGTCTCTGAAGATGAACACCTCTGAGTTCATTGTGCATATTTTGCACAGTGCTCCTCTGGACCTTGACTTTTCCCAGAATATTAAGTGGGTTGTCTCTTATTTTATGGGCAGAAATTCAAGCATGTGTACTAGAGATAATCACATGGGGAGTTGTGTGTGTTTGAACTATGATCAGCTTGCTAGCAATTTGATTTCCTATCTTTCATCAGCCTATTTTGACGGGACCTTCAGTGACACCATGGTAAGGCCCAGGTCTCTTTCTACTAAAACATTTACCTGTAGCATGTATTATGTTCAGGTTGCTTTTGTTTTGTTTAACTCCAAACATGAGTGGGCAAGGCCAGCTCCTCAGGCTCTCTATGAACCAGTTAGAACCTAAACTTTAAAATTTTAGGCTTTTCTTATTCTTTTTAACTGTTATTTTGACTCATTGCTATTTGAAGAGGAGGCAATGAGTCCTATCTGTTAAATAGTTAATGTGTAGTAATGGAACATATTCCAAGTGTTTCAAGAGTTCATTCACAGCTAATGGCAGAGAAATCACAAGGAGAGAGAAATTCATCTATTAAGATGTAATACTGAGAGAATACATTATCATTATAGATTACAATATTAAAATAATATATTATTATCAAACGTTTTTTCCACGTTAAGTATCTCATAACTTTACTCCAGCTGAAACTGTAACCTTTTTAATCACAGCAGAGGAGTAGTTATCTGCAATTTGTCAGAGTGAAACAGTTCCACCAGGAAGCAAGTGTAGGAGGTATTTCAGGATGGAGAAAGTGTTGATGTGTGACACTGCTATATTTTGCCATAGGCCATGTCTTACGTAAAGGACTAGGAATACCATTTCTGGGTTCAGGTGCTTGTTTTCAACTCTCCATTGACGCAAAGGCCACCACACCTTCCTGCTCCATTTTCAGACTGAACAAGTCAGCCAGGGAGGTGACTGTAGTGAATGCCTAGAGTTTTCCTGTTATTGAATCATAGAATGGTTTGAGTTGGAAGGGGCCTTAAAGACCATCTAGTTCCAGCACCCCTGACACGGGCAGGAAGACCTTCCACTAGATCAGGTTGCTTAGAGTCGCATCCAGCCTGCCCTTAAACACTCCCAAGGATGGGGCACCCACAACTTCTCTAAGCAGTATGTTCCAGTGTCTCACCACTCTGACAGCAAAAAATTTCTTCCTAATATGTAATCTTGACTGACATTGTTTCAGTTTAAAGACACCCCCCCTTTGTCCTATTGCTACATGCCCTTGTAAAAAGTCCCTCTCCATCTTCCTTGTAGGCTCCCCTCAGGGCCCTCCTTCCTTGAACTGCTTTATTCAAACACCTTTAGCTCGAACAAAAAGATTCTTCAAGTAGTACCTACACAGCTTAAATGTGTACGGTAATTATTTATTACCAAACATGAACAAAAGACAGCTGTGATTTAATGAGCCACTATGCTAAGTATTAGTATGCTCACCACCTCCAAGAGGATTCCCAGGGTCTTCCTGCTGCTTGGGCACTTGTCAGTCAGGAGGATGGCCAGGTTCCACTGCTTCTAGAATCAAATCTTTGACATTGCTGAGTTGTCATCTTCAACCACCTCTATTTTGTCTCCTTCAGCATTTCATACCTCTCCAATCTACTGTTTCGTTCTCTTGAAATCTTGACCTACTTGTGATAATCTCCATACCAACCTTATCTGTGTGAAATTTTACCTTTTTTATGGCTCTGCAGAGTTTCACATCTCTCTTCTGTCTTAAAAATATCCTTAGATGTCCAAGCCAAGGTTACACAGCTGGGCTCCATTGGAGGGCCATGAGTCCTTAGATCATTAGGGTGAGTATTGTGAAGGATCGTGCACAGAGTAGGTTACACCCTACAGCACAGATACAATCTGACTTTTAGCTTAATTTTTAGAAGAATCAGTATTTCACCTGTGGAGCAGAGAATTGCATCACCACATCTTTGTTCTCACTTCTGACCAAAGGACCTTAACAGCAATAGTAATTATTGGCAATGAAAGAAAACACTTAAAAATCTCTGCCTCTGAAAGAATATAGTGTACATTTCTAGTCCTGAGTGGTGATACATTCTGAGAAATTTTGCCTTCAAGTATTTTTTTTTTAATATACAAGTCCAATTTTAATAATCCAATATCTTCACTTCAGGATGCTTTCTTCAGTTGCACATTTAAATAACTTCTGTTTCTTTCATATATTCTGCTGTAGTTAGTGAAAACTTTTCTGAAAAGACTAGAAAACAGTCATTGTTATCATTATGCCTCAGTGCACAGAACAAAAGAAAGAACATGCAAATTTGGGATGAGGGAAGGACCTAAAAGAAATTACAACATTAGTCTCTTCTGTGGTATTTAGCAGTAATGCACTATTCATCAGTTCTCAGTCTAGATCTGTTCCTGCAATTTTAAAATATAGAGTCATTTACTAAATAGATTATGTATGAAGACATCTGGAAAACTGAGGTCTTTCTGATGGTTTAGGAAAAATGCGGCCTCTGTCTTCACAGGTTCTTCTCCAGAAAATTTAATGACAAATGCAAGTCACAGCATTTCTTGGCAAAATATGTGGCATGTTTCTATGCATCTAACTGCAGAGTGAAAGCAACAGGAGGGTGATCTAGCACAGATTACGTCTACTGTGCAGGTAGAGCTAAGGAAAGCAGAAATTTATCTATGTGGAAGATTCTTCTCCCCGTTACCTCATAGTCTGCTCCTCTGTGTTCCCTTCCCTGCCCACCAACAGCTCTGGATTTGTGACTTATTCAAGCACACAAGCCACTGCAAGATTTATTTATTTTTTTTTTAAATTACTATCCTTCAATTCTTGTGTTTATATGCAGGAAAAGGCTATGTACATTTTGTGACAGAACTTGAACCTGCAATATACTGGGCTCTGGATGGGAGGAATAGGGGCTCTCATTGTTTTTGTTAACATTTAAAAAAATTAAATATCCAAACTTTTCTTATGACATAAAGTATGAAAGAGGAACACATTACATTGTGCAGCACACAGTTCAAACATTTAATCAGCAAAGTCCTTCACTTTCAGTGTTAGGTCATGAAACATATTTCAGCATGAATTTTTTATTTGCAAGGTTTTGTTGATCTACTTACTGCAAACCATGCAGCAAGCACCAAGATAGAGAGAAAGTTTTTCTTCTCTTTCTTTTTTAAACTGGAGATAATGTTACTGATTCTGTAAAAATCCTGTTGGAGACACCTCATTGTCCCGTGCTCCCTAAACTAGATTACTTTTTTTCACAAACCCATTCTCAAGGAAATAGTCTCTTCCAGTGTTCAATAAGAACTTGAAATTATTTTTTTTCTTCTTTCATTCTGAATTATTTTTACTTAACTTTCTTCCTGCCTGCAATCCTGCCTACCTTACTCTATCATCCAGAAAACACAAGGTGACACACATATCCCCTCAAACAGAGATCTGAGGATGAACCTTATCACATGTATTTGTCAGAAATATAAAAGCTCTCAGAAAGCTCTCTCTAATTCTATGTAACAGCAACAAAGCTATTTTCATTAGCTTTATCAAGAATTGGGTTATGTCTGTTGTCTTTTCCATAACCAAAAAAGGAAACACTTCCTAATATAGAGAAAATTTTATTACAAATGATGACTTTCAACATTCCTAATAGACAAAGAAATAGCTGAGGTAAGAACAAGTGAAGTCTTGAAAAGAAACTTCCTCACAAGTTTGATAATAACTCAGATTTGATCATGTTGCTGTCTCCTGTCAAGTGCTTAGGTCTTTCTACTATAATGAAAAAAAAAGCATTTTACTCTATGACTGTGGTACGGTGCTGAGCTACGTAATATAAAATGCATGAGTCAATAAGGATACGTTACCGTGTTTTAATATCTTCTGGGGAGTTTTCACAATTATTCTCAACAGAGAAGAGGTATGCCCATGCCAGAAACAACTGTATAGTTTCTTTCCATCCGGAAAAATAAGAACACAACTGTGCAGGGATCTACAGAGCCCTCAATTCTTGAAGAGATCCCCTAGAGTTTGTATCTAGTGGTGGATCCAAGAAGGTTGTTCAGAGATTAGAGTGTCCAGCAGAGTGACCAGAGAGTAGGCCTTGAAGGAGCTGGGTTCTTCTGATTTGGAGACAAGACCAACATAGATGAGGAAGTGGAATGGGGCAGCATTACAAAGAAAATTGATGTAAACTCTCCTGAAAATGGCTTCTGATACTAGCACATGCCAGAACAATTGAGAGTGCCCCTAAACTGAAATTTGAGAGGAGCAGATTGGGTGTTCTGTTCCAGTCCTGTCTTCACTGCAGGGCTGGAACAGGCTGTTAATGTGGCTATAAAGATGTCTCCCTAGAAACTGTCAGACAAGGCCAGAAGAAACCACACCTGCCCTTATCCAGGGTGGGACCAGTCCTGACTCACATCGGAGGCTGGATTCAGTGACTGGATGCCAGAAGTCCCTTCCAGCCAACATTTCTATGAGAACAAATATATAAGAAAACGCAGTATATGCCTGGTATGCTCCCAGGTTTTGTAAATAGTATCTGGTGTGATCATGATGTCTTTTCCAAACCTTTGTAGAAATTCTGCTTCAGGCATGAGATGGTGTCCACCCCAGTCAAGGTGAGGAAGCACACCAAGGTCAGAAGACTGGAATACTTTCAGTTTTTTCTCTAGGGATCCTGCTTTAAAGAACCATTCCATTTAAACAGATATCCATCCTAGATGGTATTATATATTATAACTAACCAGCCTGGATTTTTTGCAGAGAAAAGAAAGGAGCTTTGAAAGGTTTCTGCTCTGTGAGTGTGAGGAGTGACCTCTAAGGAACAGAGCTCAGCATAACTTGGTCTTTCCCTTTCTGATTGATGGCTTTTCCACAGTGAGAAAAATCTATAGTTGTTAGTAAGACCATCAGCACTTCTTGCAAAGAGCAGTTGCTCTGTTTGCTGAACCATGCTCTTTTTAATTAACAGAGGTTATTTTCATTTTTAATAAGAAATCAGCAACTAATGAGTTATCTGTAACATTTTTTTCTAAGTGCTGTGAGGTTGTGATATGTATTTTAAATCAGGTTCCCTGAACTGGAAATTATTTTCTGTCTCACTGAAAGCCTCACCTTCAACACAGTCAAAATCTAAGCAGAAAGTATCAAAGAACATGGTTATGATTTATTTCCAGCATATCAAGATGATGCCTGAAAGACAGGCTACCTGAAACAGAAGCCCAGACAAATTAGGAGTATAAAAGTAGACAGATTTATCCAAGGCCTGCAAAGGCCTTGAAGGTACATTCGGGCAAGCAAAGTCCCCCGTCAGGGAATACACCCAGAATGGACGACTGGTCATGAGCCCTTCACCTTTTGTAAGTTCTGTCCCATCAGCACATTGGCCCTTAATTCTCCAATCACACCCTCAGGAGACGATGTTAACCACTCTGGGCACAATCCCTCTATACCGCAGTAGTTTACACATTTTTGGGCTCTAGGGCAACAAATATGTCTTTGAATCTGTATTCGGAGAGCCTTGTTTTGGCTAAAGGTGCTGGGAACAGAGGACTTTAGCACTTTGTAAGAAGCACAGAACTACGGCAAGTTACAGATATATGAAAAGTAAAAAGCTAGTCATAATTCAGGCATCAAAGACTTGATAAGTATTAAAAACATACTAAAATAAGATGACTATGGTAAGAACCACCTAACAATACCGCATGATCCATTTACAAGTAGCATCTTAAAAGCAGAGTGAAAAAGGAGAAAATTGCAAATGAAATATTGGACAGATGGATGTACATGGAAATCTTATTTCAGACATTCTTAGTCATAGCAAAACCATGAAATGCAGAGCTTGAGCAGAAAAGGTTTGTCAGAGCAAGCCTCTTTCCATTTTGAGAAGCAAAATTATTTTTGAGGAGAGGAGCAAATTATTCATAGCCCCAACAGCACTGTAAAATAAAATAAGACTCTAAAACATATTTTTGCAGTGGAGTGGATAATTTCAGAAGTATATCCAAAACGTAAAAGACCATGACAATTTCTGACAAGTGAATTTCCTTCCTCTGCCCAGATAGTAATGACATCTATCTTTGTCATCTTCAGTTCACTCCTCCAGCTTGGTCCCAGATTGAAAAACATGCTTTCTCACCCTCCCTATCCCTAGTGACACTCTCTATCTCCTAACTGATTTTTGTTGTTGTTTTCGGTACCCATCCACCTTATTTTATTTAGCAATTGTCACTCTAACTCTATGTGTAGAATACATCTCCTCTTAAAAAAAATCCTGACCACCTCTCCTTTTCAAAAATCTTTGCTACTTATTTCCACTTGTGCCTCACTATCTTTGGTGTTTTCCCACTCCAGAGCTCGTGACCTCTCCAGCTGCCTTCTCCTCTGCTGAGGTTGACCTGGCACGTGCTCTGGCACCTCCTCCAGCTCCTGGCCAAACTTCACAGCTGATTATCTTCCTCTACCCTCTTCCTGACTCTCAGTGCCTTGGAGACCACTGACATGTCAGCTTGCCTGTCCATTCCTCAGTGCTCCTTGCTGCTATTTCAGTGCATACTCCAAAGGGTTCTTTTCCACCAACCAACAGGAATTTCTGTTCCAAGCAGCCACTGGGCTTTGCATATTCTTTTAAGTAGTGACTTTTACTAAATTGTTTTTTTTTTCTTTTTTTTTTTTTTTGGTCATGATGTGGAGGTGTTTTTAATTGGTTAATCTAGATTGAAAAAACTGGTCACGGTGACAACAGGGGTAATTTTGCAATAAAAGACACATTTTGCCTCAGCCACCAATTTTTTTTCATGTAATTTACCTTCTGCCTCAGAAAAATGCTCAAGCTGTAGCTTTCACCCCATTTTCATTGTTTGCTCTTTAATATTCTCTGAATCATGAGTAGCATCTCTCAGGTTATTAATTTCTCTCGCTGTGTCCTGGCCGTAATCAGAGGCTACATGCTTATCTGAACTTGATGCAGATAGGGACAGAAAGTCATTCCTCTTCTTAGGAACTCCTTTGTTTTCTGTTCTCCCGTGAATAAATGAGAGCAGCAGCATGTACAGACATCCCCACCCACACAGTGGGACAGCCAGGACAAGGAGATCCTGATGTAGATGTTACTGGCAGGGTCACACATCTTTCTGTCAGCAAACTAGTGATTCTTGGAATGTACCAGCTGCTGTAAACCAGATAATCTTTGTAACATCCCTCAGTAAGTGATATGGGACTGTATGGCCCAGCTGGCAGCCACCAGGCTGAATCCTGGATGCAGGCTAGTTCTGTCTGCAGCAAGAGTATGGAAAGGATGGCAGGTGTGCTGCACCAGGGATACCCTTGATAACAGGAGCAAAAAGTCATTTTTTGGTCTGCTGCCATATGCACTGTCCTTTGTAAGCTCCTTGTTACTCCTGCTGAAGCAGGTGCTCCCAAGTTTGTTCTCCCTGTTAAAGGAGTTGCCTTCTAGTAGCTGTGAATCAGCATGTGGAAAAGCTTTACATGGCTTCTTGAGGCCAGGATCAGATTTAAACTGGCCCAGACCTTGGTAAGGATTAAAGTAGTCTCCAGGATGGCCCAGCTAATTTAACACTTGTTCTTCATTCTGCCACTTCCATGGGGAATGGGATAGGGAGAGATATATTTTTGCCCTAGAGACAGAAGGGTTTATCTTGCCTGCAACAGGGAATTTGCAGCTTCAGTTCAAAGCAAGTGGTGCACTTTGTGCCACATCCACTTTACGGTCCCAGTTGGTGTCTTCAGCCATTGATATAAAGCCTTTGCCACGGCAGACAGGAGGACACTCACAGGGGCTGTGGCAGTGCAGTCACACTGATCTCCTTCAAGATGAATGTGGCCCTGCAGATGTGCTGGGACTAGTAAGTACAGAATGAGGAAACATCAGCACACAAAGGAGAAACAACTGAAATAACAGTTCAATGAAGAACAATAAAGACAAATATTGTTCCACTTTCTTCTGCATTTTTGTGGGCTTTTGTGTGGTGTGCTGGCTGTTTAGTGCTTTTAGGAGCAGTCCTCAAAGACTTATAATACTCTTTTTTTCCAGCGTGGGTGGATCTATTTCCACATTGTTTTGAATGTTGCCTTTTAATCACATGATGTTCAGCTGTGCATGGAGTTTAAGCTCTGGGCAAATCCTTCAGATACACCAGAACAACTTGTTTGTTTAAATTGAAATCCCTGAGAATGCTACAAGGTAGAAATCTCTCTGGAATGAGGTATTTGTTTTGGATTTCTTGTAGTGTGGGGGAAAAAAACCCCAGCTCTTGTTAGCAGAGAGAAAATATGGAATAAACGGCCTGGGACTTTTATCTTTCAAACCCTGCCATCTCATGCTGATTGTAAATACACCTTGGAGTCCAGAAAAAGGATAGAATTGAGAAACAAAGTTCAACAGAAGACACAAGAAAAAAATGAACACTACAAACCTTGTCATTCAAAGTCAACTTTCTATTTCTACCTAGCACATAGTACCATAGGGGTACACAGAAGCTGCTTCCAGCACCTTGTACCTGGGCTGGTTCCGGACTAGCTCTTGTAGTTTGAGAGCTGATTCAGGTACTGTGACTGGGAAACCGCAGTTTCAGAAGCCAGAAGATGCTGGGCACAGAGACCACATATACAAAATCTTCAGTAATTGGTGTTGGGTTTGCTGAAATAAAAAGAGAGGATGCTGGAATAACACACAATACAGAAGAACTTTTGTTGTTGCCTTCAGTACAGTCAGGATTTAATTTTACCTGAAATGATCATCTGTGCATTAGAGGAATAGTACCAAAAAACCTGCGCACAGAAACTGAGCTTGCTCTTTATTGTTAGGATGCTGATATACACTTTCAAACATAGAAGAGATAAAAATCCATCTGTTACCAAAATACCCTCTGTAGTTGCTCTTCTCTATCAATTCTTCCCTTGTCATGCAACACTCATTTACCTGCACACTGTGGAAATCCTAAGTGGATAGTGCTGATTACAAAGGGTTAGAGCAGGCTGGAATCAGGTGAGGGAGGAGCGATGCAGGTTACATCACACCAGAGCAACAGTGATGATGATTTCTAGGTTGTCTGTCAATATCCAGCTGCCCCTTTCTCTTGGGGGGCATGCTGAAGTATCCTGGGCCCTCTCTGGCACACATCACCCAAGTTTCTCACGGTCAGCCTGTGACTATTCGGCTTTTCCTTTCCAGTGTTTCCAAAGGGAAGAATGTATGTATAGCAAAATAAGTAATTTTTTCAGTTTTGTTACACATAAGAATATTGCCAAAAATTTTATCTTCCCTCACAATTTCTTGCTTGTCAAGCTGCTTTTTATCTCTTCTAATGTCAGAGATTAAAAATTCTGTAGAGTATGTTTAATCAATATAATATCCTTGAATCCTACTGTTTTTTTCTGTGTGAACATCCATGTGTCTTTCATGTATTTTTTAGAAGAATAAATTATATTATTTTTCCAAGTTGTGAAAAGTAGCAAAGTCTTAAGTCTTCTGTTTCTAAAGTCACAGAAGTAGAGCAGCTGATCTCTAAAGCAATGCTTGCCTTTTTCCCTCTTGGCTCTTGTTGTTTGCTGTTACTGGCAGGTCTTCCAAATCAATTTTGAAAAGAAGATAAGACAGGACCTATTAAAAGATAATATTAAATATCCCCCACTTTAGCTTTTATAGTCTTTCAGGGTGAAGAAAAAAGGATAACTAGATTGCTTCCCTTCCTTGCGGCCAGACATGTTTTCCTTTTCCTGGGATTTCTTAAAGAAGGGATAATAAAGCCTTAATTTTGCATCTCTCTCAGTGGACTTGAAATTTTACAGTGGCATTGATTGCAAAGAGAGAAAGTGAGAAAAAAAACCTGATATATTTCAGCAGCGCATTTCTGGCTCTACTCCTTGAGGAACTTCATCTGTGTTGGCAGGAGGTTATGAGATCTTAATATTGGTACCTCGAAGAAAACATGAGTTATAAAAGATGGGTTAAATTAGGCAGGATCTAATGAGCTAGGATCATATAAACAGACCAGTGAAGATTAAATTGCATAAACAAGGAGAGATTACATTAGGAGTACTGGATTAGGTGGATACATAGCTCTGAGAGAGCTACTTCTGAGTAATTTGAGGGATATTCAACAGTTCTTAAAAAGTTAACAAAAAGAAATCCTTCCCTCTGAGGAAGGTGATGCAACCATGACAGAGACTAATGAAATTCTAGAATATGCATTTTAAGGAGGCCATTAATGACATTGCAGAAAGCTCCAGTGAAACTTCATTGGAAATATGGATATTCTTAATTTTAAAAAATAATTTGGTCTGGAAAACAAGCAGAGAAAAATAAGTATGGAGAAGAGGGAAATTCCAAGTCCTGTTTATTAGAAGACAGAACTGCCTTTTAGTCACCAGAGTAGGGGAAATAAATGTAAACCTGCAGAATAATGCATCAGGATCTTTTAATAAAAAGATATATATGACAGCAACACAGAGATTGTCTTAGGTCACCTGGCAGACACAGCCTATGATTCTTTATACATTTCATCAAGAACAAAATGAAAATATTTATTTTCCATGCAATAACCATTTTCCATGGTCTCATAATTTTAAATCAACATATGCTGAAATACAATGAAGAGTTGCTGGAGAAGGGAATCAGGAATTGGCCCTGGTTAAAGAGAAGATACTCAACACCTTGCATAGTTAGGCACATCATGATCTAACACGGGTCATAGATAGGTTATTTTCTTACATTTTGTCTGAATTTCATAGGTTTATTTGGCAGACATTTTCATCAGTCATGCTCTTAAACAAAATAATGTCATTTTTTATTAATGTACTATATCTGAACTTTTCCCTGCACTTAGTTTCCTTGGTTCAGTGATTTTAATGAATTTTTCTAATGAAGAAACATTACAGAGCAAAGCTGGCAGAAATAAGGTCAATAAATACATTATACCAGCCATGAGTGCCTGTATTTTTTTACCAACCTTGTTATGAACAGGGGTTAACACAGTAAGCTCAGCGCAGCATGTGTTCACTAAAATCTGAATGAATCCTTGGAAGCTGACACTTCCATGGCTGCTGATGTTGGCACTAATGTACTTTACATTATTTTGCTACTGCTAGACATCTTGGTTCACAGATATAAAGAGAAACAAATTGAATTCCCTCCTTTCTTTCCTTCCTTCCTTCCTTCCTTCCTTCCTTCCTTCCTTCCTTCCTTCCTTCCTTCCTTCCTTCCTGTGTAAAATTGTGGACCAGTGGGAAAATGTCAGCTGGGAAATAGGAGGCATACAGACCACTGCACAGAAAATTAGACCATCAATTTTTAATCCATTGTTAATACAGAGGCCAGAACAAACAGCATGTATGCACAAAGGACTGAGAGACCATGCATCCAATATTTAGAGTCTCTGGGGTGATATTGAAATGGCTGAATTCTCAGCATCTGAATACCAGATCTCAACAAAGCACTTAAGCTTTAATTTTTTTCCTAAAATAATTTAGGCACCTAAATAAAAGTTAAGAGTACAGTTAGGATGCTGTATTGAATCTGGGCCATGGTGTACTTCTTTCCTTTATCCTCAGTATCTCTGAGGGTGACAGGGCAGAAGCTCTCACTGAGATCTTTTCCAGTTCCATCAAATGCTGGAAGAAACATTGAAAACTATTGTAGAAACATTTCCTATTACTCTCTGTTTGAGGATAAAACTGGGGAAGGACAGAGAGGGAAGGATGAAAGAGAAAAATAACAATCACGGGGCTGGTGCCTTTGCAAGCTGAATGTGAGGGATGTATGAAAGGATGCTTGCAATGCCTGTAATCAAACTAAATACAAAATGTCAGAGGAAAAGCTATTTGCTATTCTACAGATAAAAAGAGTTTCTTCTTTTATTCAGGTGTGTGTAATGGCAGTAATAATAATAATTTGACATCCATTATGGCAAGGACAGCTTCCATACTGTGTCCCCATTATTTTCACATCATATCTGCTACCAACCAAAGAATTTAGCATCCTTCTCCTACCGTTCCAGCTCCTTTTGACACTAGACAGAAGACAAGAAGTCTGTGCTTCTCCAACTTCCCGCTTTCTGGCTGGGGTCCCTTCACCTTGCTGTGAGCACCCCCTTGACAACCCTTCTGATGGAGTGAGAAAGGAGCTGCACTTCTGGGATCCAGGACCAAGATTCATTTGCCATCTCTTTGGCAGGCACTGGGTAACCACAACTCCTCCAGGAACTTCCAGTGTTTCTCATTTTAAAGACTGTTCAACCCTTGCGGGGACCTAGCCCCAAGTTTGTAACTTTTGCTTTAAAAATCTCACAGTTTGCAGGGATTATAACTTTTGTCCTGTTAATCATACAGATATTTGTCATATTCATGTGGCAGACAAGTGTCTGTTCTTTATGCCCCAATCAGGTGAAGTTTTATCTTAGATTCATGAGAAAGCCACAGAGAAAAGATGCACCCTAAATCTATTCCTCAGCTTTATCTTGGCCCAGCATATGGCAGTATACTTTTAGACTGGTTAATCAGAATTCCTCAGGCATTTAAACCTGTCTAATACCAAAATCATTAGTCTTGTGTCTGTAAGATACTCTGCAGATCAGTTATCACCAGGCACACATTAGCTATATGACTGCCTGCACTTAGTAAGCAGCAACTGTGCATGAATTTTGTTTGTAAGATTTTTTTTCCAGACATATATTCATCTCATCTGATCCATGTTTCTTGCTGAGATTTCCCAGTGCTAGGTGTACCATTGACAATAATTGTAGTATATCTACTTTTCCGGTAGGAAAATGTTAAATATTAATATTAAAATGCTAAATTATGCTAAAGACTGGGGTCAAAGTTATACTTTGAAAAGCAAAATAAAGTTTTATCTTTCTGCCAAGAAAACACATTTCTATAACGTACTTAATTGGAAATAAGTTACTAAACTCTTAAGTTATGGATTAATTTGCATATACTTTCCCTGTGACAAATGGGTATATGCATAACTATATACATATTCATATATCTGTATATGCATGCACGGACATGGGGGTGCACATGTGTAAGGGCGATAGACTTTGGACACACTATCTAACATTTTATGCTGAACAGAAGCAACCCATCTACCTTGAAAATTTCTTAAAATTTGTATTCTCTAAGCACTGTGTCCATCTATCAACCAGTCTGCAAATATTTCACTTTCCTGCAGAACCCTTGAACACCCTCCAGCAGGCTGAGGTTTGGAACTGGCATTTGTCTCTCTCTGCTCAGCTGTGAAGGGTGCTCTTTTCCTGACCCAGAGTGTCTTGATCACAGAGAGCTGCTCCCTGGAAAGGATGGGATAACAGCACACACATTTTCATAGCTGTTCATATTAAGTCGCTGTTCCCCTCTATTGATTTTAGATTGACTTCTATGCCAAGGAGCTGACTGAAGTAATTTTGTAACGTTGCTTTAGCTAAAATCCAGCCAGAAAATCAAAAGTTTCTGAGCTCAGCCTAATGCACTAAGTTGTGTCATTTATCTTCCTGCCGGCAGGAAGTCTATTGCAATGCTGATGGGCAGGACCAGGTCATCAGTGTTATCATCCCTCCCACATCAGCTAGAAATGAGGCTGGGGAATTGTGTTTCGTGTGCAGAGGGCTGGCAGGACATTTGAATGAATACAATCACCAAGTAAAAGAGTAAGGTGGCCTTTACACCTCCCCTGAACCAAGACATGCTGTAAGTGCACTTCTCAAGACACTTCATAAAATATTGTGGCCCTTTATCACAAATAACTTATAAATCCACTTCTAGTGCCTGAATTTCAGTCATCATGAATTCTCCAGAAGTCAGCAGGCTCTGTGGTATTTAGTTTCTTTGGAAGTCTTCAGTTTTAAATGGTATTACATAGAAAGGGAAGGTTAGAAAACAAATATGAATATTGCGTAGGTTAAAATTCTGCACACAAAACCTCATTTACATATCCAAGTATATTCCTTTATATACTCAAACAATCTCAATGCATTTCCTTTCGGGCTGTCATTTGTTCTTCAGCCAGCTTGATAAATTAAAACCAGGTTACAAAGAGAAAGGCAATTATCTCTATCAAAGGGAATTGAATTTAAAAAGGACTGAATCAGACACTCTTAGATTAATGTGGAAGTGCCTTAAGGGTTTATAATCTTTGCTCAAACACGGCCAAAATAAAAAAAAAAAAACAGTGTTGCTATCCATCACTGAAAACATATCTGTGAAAACTGAACAGCAAAGCTTTTGGATTGGCGTGATTTAAAACAGTTTGTATCATATAGTTGCCATCTATCAATTGCCAAGCACTTTTGCAATTTAACCATCCTATATTGGTCCCAATGGAATATCTGCTTGGGAAAAAGGATGTCCTTTCACAAAACTCTGCAATGAACTTCAGTGAAATGATTGTGTAATGCTTTGCTGAAATGAATCTTGCAAAAAAAACAATTCAAGCATACATTTTTTAAAATGCCAAGTAACCAATTACAATAGATCTGTTTCAAAAAGATCTGTTTTTCTAAATGTGAATTAATGATTAAATTTAAAAGTCAGGAGGGAAATCATCGTGGTAAATCAACTATGCATATAATATACAGTAGGTATGCCAATGTATGATTAATTACATGCCAATATAATGTAACAAATGTATGGTTAATTGCATTACTTACTGCAATCCTTACATTCCTACAATAAATTTAAGATTCTAATTATTTTATTAAGTAAATAATTTTCAGAAACCCTGACAGAAGAGGCAAACTATTATTTTGATTATATTGCAATCAACTGGATGATACTTCCTTTACACATCATTAAGCAATAAGTTATGGCTTAGTGCAAACAAATCAGATTAATCCTAAGAATATCAAAACCATTTACCTATTTTGAACGTGATGCATATTCCCATGGCCTGAAGGCAGTGAAATTAATTTCTAGCTGATGTCTTAGACATAATTTTTAATTTGGTTTTGGTTTTTACCACCCTGTATGGTCCCCATGCACCTCCTGTTCCGTGCAGAATGGTTGGAACTGGAAGGGACCTTTCCCTTTTGGCTGTGCACTTTGAACAGTCACCACACAGTCCTAATCATCTCTGTAGCACACTTCGAGCACCTATTAATAATTTAGCTATTTCTTATGAACTATTTAGAGGTCAAGTCCTAGTACAGAGTGTAGCCAAAAATACTGTGTTTTCCTGACTGGAAACACAGCTCTGAGAACACGGGCCCAGAGATAGGAGCAGGGCACTCGGGCCTTGGGCTCAAGCCAAGGACAGCTTCAAGACCCTTCAGCAATCCCAAACACGCAGAAACACTCAATATCTGGATCTCAAATGGATGAGAGCCTGGAAATGGAGCACATCCACTGCATGATCTAACAAGGCTGCTGGGCAACATTAATATTTTACTGGGGAATTTAACTGAATATTATGCTTGATTGGCTTTACGGAAACACACAAGGAGTGGTGCTTCATGTGAACATGTAAAATAAAGGCACTTCCTAGATTGCTAGGTTGTCTAGTTTGTGCCTCTGACATGTTAGTTCGGCTAAAATTTTGGCTGATTTTTCCAGAATGAGCTGTAGAAATACCAGAAAAATATCAACTCATTAATTTTATTTTACATCACTAAAGGGTCCATCTGCTACAAAGGCTAGTTTTAAATCTTCTGCACCCAGTAGAGAAGCAGAGCCCTTTGATTGTGAATGTCTCTGGGTTACACATTTTGTGCTTTCTGTGTCCCATGGCATCTCCCCAGGGACACTGCGATGGAACACTGCTTTGCAGCTGGATATTTGTACCTTATTCTGATGGAATAATAGTTCCTATTTTTTAAAAATATAATGTTTTGTTTCCTTTGATTATTATTGAAGTGTACTTCAGCGTTTTAGTCACTCTTTTAATAGGCAAGAATTTAATTTTTTAGCAAGAAAGGAAGTCTGGCATTTGTTCAAAATTGAGCATACATTCGTACACGCAATAAAATAAGACTCCACCACCCTCAACTTCTATTCATTTTTAATCATTCTTTCACAGAGGGAGTGTTGGAGTGGGATTAACTTCCAAAACTTATCATCCAGAGAGAAAATTCAGAGACAGGCTGTGCCTCAGAGCATAAACTCAGCATGTAACACACATTCAATGTGAATATTATTGGGCGAAGTGGTGGACAAATCTAAGAGCTGGAACACACCTAATATATTTCTTCAATAGAACAAAAAATGTAAAACTTTCTTTCTTTCTTTCTTTCTTTCTTTCTTTCTTTCTTTCTTTCTTTCTTTCTTTCTTTCTTTCTTTCTTTCTTTCTTTCTTTCTTTCTTTCTTTCTTTCTTTCTTTCTTTCTTTCTTTCTTTCTTTCTTTCTTTCTTTCTTTCTTTCTTTCTCTCTCTCTCTCTCTCTTTCTTTCCTTTCACTGCCTTTATCATAGGAGCCCTCCAGAAAGAGCTGAAGGATTTGAGAAGGATTGAACAACTTTTTTTCTTAACTGCAAGTCAGTGTTGAGGCTCTGATTCTTACATATAATTGAGCAAAAGTCTTGCATGTAACACAGCAACAGAGAGGCAATTTAACTCATAGTATTGAAAGAAACAGTTACCACTTCCAAGGATGTATTTTTTGCCTCTTTCCATGTTTTAAATGTTAAGTTAAATAATTTGTCCATTACAGCCACACCAAAGGGATTATTTAGGCAGATGTAGAAATCAGTTCTTAATTCCCATTGCACTTTCAGTTCTCCTTGCTTTAATTTCACTCAACACTGCCTGGGGGGAAGAACTGACTTCTTAATAAACTAACTCTGTGAATCTTTTCTACATCTACTAAGAAAACACTACTGAAGCTCTTCTGCTTTGCACAAAATATTCAAATATTCCCAAAATAACAATTTAGACCCACGCCTTCATGGCCCATATGTTAACCATTGGATCAAAGTGTCATTCTGATGCTCTCCTGACTAGCAAGGATTTATAAACTTAAAAGAACTGGCATATCTTTGGCAAAAGAAAGTGAAGCCCACCTAAGAACACCCAGTAGTTCAATACATCATTGGCTCAGCACTACAAGCACATGGCACAAGCTCTCCAAGGTCAAAATTGTAGATGGCACTGATTTAGTGAACAGAGGGTTTAATTTTGTATTTAAAGCCATAGCATTAGTGCCATCTCTTAGAAATTTAAGTATTTTTGTGTCTTTTTATGTATTATATACTTTTCAGTGTATTTACTGCTTAAAACTAAGGTCATCTGCCATTTTGTTTCTGGGTCTGTTCCTGGTCTGCTGTTTGAGCTTGAATTAACAATGCACTTTTTTCAGCCACCAGAATAGATATGATGCTATTTTTCACATTCATCCATTTCTGAAAGCTAAGGTACACCTAGACCCTAAACATGTTGTTCATAAATTACAAACCCTTAGGGTTTTCATAAACCCTGAAGTTTCTGAAAGACTTTTTGAATAAACGAAGTACAACATCAGCTTCAATAAACACAGAATTGCTACCAAAAAAATCTGCAGAGAGCAAACTTTTTATATCCATTCTCTAATATGCATGATTTTAATCACAAAAAAACAGAATACACCAAGCACCACGCCAAACTAATTTGTCTTGAACAAAATAGAAACACATTGCTTTGGAGGAAATGTTCATTTAAATTGTTTCCATTGTACCTGCTTCCTCAGGTGCCTCCTACATAATCCAGCTTGATATTTTTGCAATTAAGTCAAGTTCTTTAACACAGTAGCTTTCTTTCCTCTCTCCCTCCTGTCAGTCAAGCCATATTTTAAAAATTTCTTCTACCCTAAGCCAGGTAGCTGGCTATAAAGTGCTCACTTTTCTCTTGAAAAATAGACATGATGCGCAAACCACTGCTTGGTGCAGTCTGTCACCAAGTCACCTGTGTCGCATAATCCCCACCCTGCTATGTGGGAAAGGCATCGTGTATTCAGCTGTCTATCATGTCTTTATGGTCGTTAAACCTTTGATGGAGTCAGCGAGCCAAAATAGAATGCGAAAAATAGATGATCCTTTGAAAGCTTTATGAAAGGGTACCAAGACATGCAGTCATTTAAAGAGAAGTATAGCATGTAAGTATGAAAGGAAGAACAGGTATCACAGAAGGGGCATGCTATTTTTACTTTCAATGAAAATAACAGTCTGCATTTTTGGTTATATATTAATAACCATTAATTAGGTAAGCTCTCTGTAGCTTAGTGACAAATTTCTTGTAAACTTTATGCAAATGAATGAACTTGAAACAACTAAACATTGTTCTTCTACTAATTTATTTAAGCATTATAATGTAGGACAGACAACTCTGCCCTTCTTATCAGAAGAGAGCAAAATGTCATCTTGCCTTTCTTCATTCAATTATGCATTTATACTGTCTATTGATTACATATATAATTTTATACATCTGTATAAATGCACCCCTTATATCTATGTCTACAGTTATTGCATACATTAAAAAATACAAAAATACGAACCTTATGTCATAACAAACACTATCTTTTACTATTTAAGAGGCACAGCATGACCTTTTCATGAAAGTTGTTATTACTGTGACTGAGAGAACTTTGATTTCCCAAGTGCTGAAGAAAAATCCCCAGAACATATAATTTCTTAAACATTAACTTTTGTCTTAAATAAAAAAAGATATTGTGTGCTCTGGATTTGTTTCCTGATGCATATTTTACACAGCTTCAACCATCTTTCCCAGCAGCCTCAAGGACTAGAACATTTCCTTACTTATAATGAAATCTGAGACTCATTAATTTCATGACTGCAGAATTTGTCATAAATTAGATGGGTTGCGAGATTGCCAACAAAATCTTGAGAACTGGCCATAGTGGCACAGCCAAGCATGCTCAGAGTGGACTAATGGACCACTTGTGGGCCTCCTACATCTTCACAGGCAACCCCAGCAAAACCTTCCCTCCAGCTGATTCTCTCACCTGGGTTTTATTGTGGTATCACTCCTCCAGTCAACTCATTAATCAGTGTTTGCTAGCTAGAAAGTGAGTCCCCAGGAGGAGGTGGGGCACTGAGACATGCAGTGGCAACAACTGCAAAAATTCTTGGCATGAATGCGTCAATCTACGGATATTTGCAATAAGAAGAGAGCAGGACATGTTCTCCTGATACTTGCCAAGGTCAGTATTTTCAGAAGTAGTAAGACACTAGAAAATGGAGACATTAAACTGCAACTATCTGCAACTATGTCTGAGATTCAAATAAGATGATATAATGAGAAGCAGCATCTTTTATCTCTCCTCCATAAAGAGACTTTGCTAGTTGAAAGATGTCATTGTCATGTTTTGACATAAATATTCTTTTACCACAAAATAAATTACACATTAATTAGTGTCCTCCAAATACAAGTACCACTTGTGAGACAAGTATAATATACAGATTTTAAAGTTGACAGCCACTTTCATCTTAATAGTACAGTAGATTACCCATGAGCATATGCATGGTTAAACCTAGGAACAGCCTCTGACTATGTGTCTTGAAAATCGACTACATTTCTGCAATTCAAAGCAATAAATAGGGATGATTGGAGATTTTCTTCAAAAACATACTTTAGATCTAACCCTAAAGTGCTGGAGGAACTCTGTTTCTCTCCTTTGCATAAGGTGTTCTGCAGTTTTTATCCATAACAATTAAAGGAGGTGTTCACAGTATTAGAAAAAGAAATCAAGAGGATGCATTTATTGCTTGCTCTACTGGCTACATTCAAGCAAGTAATAAGCAACAAGAGAAAAAGAGTTTTGAACGTGGATGACTGTTTCTCAAACATATTTTTGTGCAGCCAGCATCATTACAGCGTATGTTTCATTTCCTCATTTTTTGGCATACAGGTTTTATTAGGAGATGTGAGCATTTTTCTTCTAAAAAGGTGTGAAGACATGCATGGGCAAATCCTTAATACAACTGGAATGTCCTTTCACACCACTACATTATGTTTGTTTGGCCATGCGTGTAATGACTTTGCTGAAAACTGTGTACCGTTTGGTGGTTACACTGACGCATCCAAAGCAGGCAGAAGAAAACGGAAATAGAGGTATTGAGCCAGAAGCAAAAGGCCCCAGTGTTATAGTCTGGAGATGAGAGGAAGCAGATCATGGGACATGGGAAAATGAGAATGTGAAGGATATGGCTCTTAGGTGATTGCATGCATGATATCTACTCTAGGTACAGCAGTCTCTGTTCAAACAAGTAGATTTGCTTGCCATCAAAAGTATAAAAAAGTAGATTTTCTTCCCTTTAAAGTTATACAACAGTAATATTTTGTGTTACTTTTTTTTTTCATTTCTCCAAACACAGTGCAGTAGATATCGTGTGGAAACACAGACAGCTAAACTCTTTCTCAAAACCCTCTCTGTTCAGTGGCAATTAGTTCAGTTCTTTAATTGAAGCAATCATCCTTGATTTATCTAAAACTGAATTAAATATACAGTCATTAAGAACACTTCCTTCCTCCAGCAATTGCTTTCTTCTCATGGAGAGCTCTTTGTCACTGGGTTTCTCCCATGTCAATCATGGGTTGTTGCTCAGAAGAAGTCCTACTCTGTAGATACTACAGCAGCCAAAATATCTGATTATTTAATCTGTATTATAATTTTTTAAGATACAGAAAAAAACCAAAAGTACCTTTTTTCACGTTGCTAGTTAAATACAAATATGCAGGCAGGAATAGGCAGTGGAGTATGAGGAACACAGAGCAAATAAAAACAAAGGAATGGGTCTCGTATTCCTGCCCCTTTGTTATGAGATTGGTATGAAAGCAAGAATTGTACAGTCTGATACGCTTTTTGTGAAAGTCATCACTATTGTGCAATTCATAAAAATATAATTATTGCTTTAAGCTGCCACTTGTTTAAGCTCTGTATTCCTACCATCTCATACAATCAGAGAGATGGTTACAGACTCACAAATCTAGAAGGTCCACCCACTGCCTGAAGCCAGGATCTACCACCCTTAGGTCATTTGTTGCACATTTGTCTGCTGGGGATTGTCTGCTTCTCATGGTGGGGATTTCTCCACCTTCCCAGGCTATATACTCCAATACTTTGCTATCTTTGCTGGCACAAAAGCTTAATTTGTAAGCCAAGTCTTCTCCATTACGATTAAAGACCAACATTACTTGTCTTACCCTTAGCAGAGATGGGAATAAAACCGGTTACTAAAATCCCGTTACTCTCTTCCTATTTACTGCAGCCCCTCATATACTGAAAGATTGTTTTCACACCCTTTCATCTCTTTTCCCTTCTGGTCAGTCACTCCAGACAAAAATACACCCTCTAAGACACCGACCCTCATCTTCAGAGATCTTGCCTCAGCTTTGTACAAGTAACCCATGTGATCCTTAAATTTGGATGTTCAGCAGTGAGTGCCCTTTTTCACTAAAAGCCCAGTGTTGAATAGAGTAGAATTCTTTCCCATGCTCCATAGATTATACCCTCAGCTATCCATTAGTTTGTGGTTTTTTCCTCACTCACTATGACGTGACATTGTTGATGTGGGAATCACAGTAAGTTTCAGATCTTTTCTCTAGAAAAGTGCTGTTTCATTAAAGCAGTGAATGAAACTGCCCTTTTAGAGAAAAACTTAATGATAAACCTATAAATTACCTCTTCTTAGACCTAAAAATTTACACATGGAGTTTTGTGTGCAAAACCAGAAGAAACACAATAGAAACCCTTGCATCTTTCTATTAACCTTTGAATGGCAGTATTTCTGAATGAAGACTTGTGCTTGAAGTTTTGCTTTTACAGGACTAGAATCTATGTTTAAGGCCCTTTTGAAAGCCCAAATTTCAACACTGAAAATCTTGCATAGCTAGAACCAAGTCAAAAACTTTGGTATTTCAAAACTTATCTATAAGGAATGAAGCTGACACAGGAGGAACGTATGAAGGCAGAGAGAAAAAGGCAGGGAGTTAGAAATTAATAAACGGGTTCCAGTTTGAACAAAGTTCTTATTAAAAGGAAACAAAAAATAAATATGCTGAAGGCTTGGAAAAGGATCATGTGCAACTCTCCAGCTCATCTCTCTTGTGTCAGCAGTTCTCTCTTTTGGGGCGGTCTGCTCATCCTGCTGCCAGAAGGTGCCTTGTAGATACTGCCAAGATGTGCAAATCATGTCAAGCCACTCGAGTTGAAGCGTTCTGACAGTCGCAGTGCTTCGGCAAGGGAGCTGAGCAGGCGATGGATAAGGGGCTCTGCTCTCAACTGCAAATGCTTTCCTTACAAGCTCTGTGCTGTTTACTGATCTGGGCCCCAATAAATTCCCCATGGGCTCTCTGGTGGGAATTATAATGAACTTGCAAAATTTTCTGGTGGTTTTCTCTTTTTGGCTTTATTGCTTTAGTGCAACCCTAGGGTCATCTCAGCAAAAAGTGTGTAGGTCAGTTCCTAGAGCCTACACCTATTTTTTCATTCACTTCTAGTGCTTCTAGGAATAAAAGGCTGAAAACAAACTTTAAAGAAATTAAATAAGAAACTTAGTAACAGTTTCTTGTTAGAGAAATTTTATACCATGAAGGTTCATGTAGTTAGGTTTCTGCAAATGTTTAATCATTAGAATGATAAGGGACAAGTACAGTACTCTCTCGCAGCTAAGGAAATTTCTGCACACTGTACCTCATCCATATAATTTTTTCCTCCTGTTCTAAGTCAATACCAGTTGAAGCTGAGATATAATTATGGAAAAATATGAGATACTTCTTTGCATTTACAGCTAAATACATGGAAGAACTTCAGTGGCTGATAGAAACAATTCCTGAGCAATAAATTAATTAATCATAGTTCAGAAAAAGAGCGTGATTTTTTTCATGCTTGCAGAAATGATAAATAAATAATCTGAGGACTAAAGTCAGAAGATGACAGAGTTGTTTATTTGAGCAGTGACAGCAGCACTGGGAAAAAAGTAAATAATTCTAATAAGACCCCTGACTGCAGAACTGCTGTGGTAGCGTTCCATAAATATACATGGCTGTAAAAATACTGAATTTATACTCTGCAAAAATTCCTTATGAATGGTCTCTTCTACTAAAACTTTTCCCCAGCATAAGCATCACATTTTCTTGTGGGTCTTACCAAGAGGCATAAAGCCCTCTAATTCAGTTGGAACACTACCAAAAATTAGGCACACTAAAGTTTGAAAAATGTGTTCAATTGTCACATTTTCAGGGCTGAGCTGTGCAGAGTCTGAGACAGTTAAATCCCTGGCAGCTTTAGGAAATACAGGAGAATAAAATTTGAATTTCCAGAAGAGATCCAACTCAGGACAGGCTTTCTGGACTCATGGGGGCAGTCAGATTGCAGGAGCAAGCTGGCAGTCTGTCTTCTGTAAGTTTTGGCTGCCAGGCATCCAGGCTCTGTGCCAGCTCTCTCCCCATGTCTGCCTGTGCCAGTGGGTGAATGCCGCAAGCTACGGCCTACAGGCACACCCAGACACCCAAAGGCACAAGGCCACGTGTGCAAAAACATGTAGCAGGAGACTAAATCTGTCTAGAATTGAAATAAAGGCAATGGCCACCGAGGATAAGTGAGTTTCCATGGGTGTCACCAAATTCAGTGCAGCCAACCATCACGTGGAGCTGTAAGGTCACGATTGCTGAGACTGATGGCAGCTTAAGGGGTCTTCCATCTTCCCAGTTCGATCAGTAAGTGTCTTTAATGGTCTCTAATAACCCAGGCTCCTGCTCCAGGTAATCATGGAGGGTTCATTTGAAGAACAATGTCAATCAAGCTCTGCACTGAAAATAGAGGACAGATGCTAAAGCTGTAGGGTGCCTTCTTAATCCACTAAACAAGGAAGAAAAACTAAGTACTTCCTAGGCAAGGCAGAAATACTAAATCATTTAAGGTCTGTGTTAGAAGGTTTTATGTATTGTTAGGTTGTAGCAGCTCTGGGCATATGAGACCACTTTGCGTACTGTATTGTCATTTAAATGTACATTCTCTTTCTCATGTCCATCTGATTCTTCTTCTACATCAATAATAATAGTAGTAATATTAGTAAAATAATTCTTACATCATTATTAGAAAGAGGATGAGCAGCCTATCCATTTGAGATCAAGCCATGAATAGTCATGGGAGAGTTTATAAAACATTTCCTGGTGATATTTATTATACCTGCTCAAGCTCCAAGGAAAATTATCATCAATATTTTGTACTGAATACCAACCAGTTGCCTTGAGGATTTCACTGTTTAAATTTTTTAATCACTAAATTACAAATAATTGAAGATCAAAAGAATTATATTAGCATGTAAATTTTGTCTTTCTGATAGAATTAATAATAGCAAAGATAATTGACCTGCTTATGAAAGAAAGATAGTTGACCTGCTTATAAAATATAATTGCTTCTGAAGAAGAATAGCTGTATTTATTGAATAGGGAGAGTACGTACAGATAAGGATTAGTAGTGTAATAAGCCATATATGAACTGGTATTGTGAGAAAATCATGTAAATGTGCCTTGTTCAATTGTAACATTACATTTTTGATATTTCCAGAGTTCTGTAATTGATGAAATTAGAATGAATATTTGTATAAGAGTTTGAACATATTTATTGGATCTTTAATATTTGTACTATACTTTAATAACAATAACCTTTAATAACTTGTTTTAAAATCTGGGTTGTGTCTTCATCGATGAAGTTCAATTATCTTCCACTTGCTCATCCATTACCTTGCTGAAAGGAAGGAAAACTGGTTCTTTTTTTAAAAACGGCTGACTTAGTAGGTCAGAAAATGCTTCCCATCGCTAAAAACAGAGTAACAAAAAAAGAAAAATAAATTCTTAGTGTGCACCTTGAAAAGAAAGCCTACTATTCTAAAGAAAAGGAAGAAAAAACTTAGCAAGTGACTGCTGATGGAGCCAAAGTATCTCCTGGAGGACAGCTCTGTCTGCAGCGACATTCATGCATGGCCCTTTGTGCCTCAAGCTGGAGGTGTCTTGCCTCACTGGTCTGTTTAGGGGTTTTCTAGAATGGATTCTCCAGATGCTGCATACTCTGCCACTTCAGGTGCAGCCAGCAGAAGGGACTGCTGAGCACACTGCTTTTCCTGGTTTCCAAGAGTCCAGGGACGCTGCCACCCCCTCAATCCAGCACAGCACAGATCACCAGGAGACGTAAGGACAAGCCCTCACCTGCAGCTTCCTGGTGCCTCTTTCCAGCTCTTTAACCTTGTGTCCAAGTATCTCCCTGTATTACCTCAAATAAAATGTATTTTACCCTCACAAAACCTTTCTGATCCTGTTCCCATCCAACCTCACATCCCTCACTGGGTGCTGGGCTGCTGGCTGCTACCTCCGAGCAGCCCCGACACAATCTCATCTCCAACATCTCCTGTTACACTTCATTAAAAGTATTTTGTTGCCTTTCCACATGCTGCTTCTCATTTTTGGAAGGCCACAGACACAGCTATGCCATTCTTCCCTTTAACTCCCTATTTAATATTTTTCATTGTCTAGAAGCTGAAAAAGCAATTAGCCACAGCTACGCTAGAAGCACGCTGGTGGCTGTCAGGATGTCTGATCTGATAACATTTTTACTTACATAATTTTCTCAGTTTTTCCACCCTCTATCTCCCTCAAGCACATCGTGCATTGTCAGCTGTTGTAGATTGCAAGCATTAGTCACTTTTTTAAGCCCCATCTTCTTTAGGTTTTGTTCTGTGCCTAACAGAGTCAGGCCTCTGGTGGTAACCTGCTCTCCTTTGTTACTCAAATTTTTCTATTTAGGGAAATGTTAAAAATGTGCCTGATATTGAAATAATGCATTCCTTCACAGCAGCAAAGTATTTAGCAGATCTCCTTCTCCTTTCAGACTAGTTATATTATTTCTCAGGAGCCTGATAAGAGCTGTTGATGAGGTACAAAAGAAGGTAAACCCATCAATATTTAACCCACAGAACAACACTGTAAGCGAGGCTTGTCGCAGAACCAAATATTTCTCTGTTGTGGGAATTTGATTATGTCTTTCTTGCCTGCTTCATGGGAACAGTAACCTAGATACAGAGCACGACACTGATAAACATAACTCAATATTTGGCATGTTCTGAACAACTGTATTTCAGAGGAAATGATTCAAATTTGCTTTTATAGATCATAAGCCTGAAACTAAATTACAGCCACGAATTTTGGCTCAGCAGGGTTTTTGAAGTGTAATGGCGAAGTCTGAGATAAGGTCTGGGTTTTTTGGCCTTCCAGAAAACAGAATGAAACTTCCCTTTCTTCTTATAACAACGATCCAACCATTGTATGTTTCACCCTATAGTAACATTTTTAATTAGAGATATTATTTTTCCACAGAGTTGGACTAAGTGAAAAAGTGCTCCATGTTTAAAGGAATTGCTGCAGGTTGGGAGCAAATGATAAACACTTTTGTTCAGTTATTTCATTCATGTACAAGAAAAAGAACAGATTAAGCCTGATTTAATGGTCCACTTTATAAAAATTAGATGTGACTGCTTCACACTTGGTTTCCAACCCCTCAAGATTTTCTGATGAAGAGCATTAAATTGCAATTTTCATGAGCAAATACAACTGGTAACTCTAATTGTAGAAAGTACAGCTTCCTTTTTTTTTTCATCATCCTCGCAAGGAAAATATCTTCAAGTCTCTCTGACTGATAAATGAATAATGAATTTATCTCAGTGTGACTCAGCAAAGGAAAACACATGACGTGAAAATATCAAAAGTCTCTAAATTTTCAAATCAATCATAACCATAACAGTTTCTCACCTATAGACACTGTAGATTAGCACTTGAGTCACATACTAATCTTGAGTATCTACAACTTCACAAGAAAATACTAGAAGTGCAATAATCTACATTTGAAACTGTTGTTTTTATCAATAACTTCTTATTCTTATGCAGAATTACAGCACCACAGGAAAAAGGGACTACATCACAGAGACACAAACTAGTGTAGAAGATAGTGCTGCTTTGCTTAAAGTTTTTGATACTATCACAAAGGAACTTCCCATGTATTTCAGTCTGACATAATCTTACTTTAATTTCTAAATGCTTGTGGATTCCTGCATACCACTGTACAAATAAAACCCACTTTATTCTTAAATTATAATTATTTTAAAATTTATCATGCTTCCTGGATCAATTTCCTAAATTCAGCTGACCTGCACTCAACACTGAGCTTGCAAGGAAACAGAAGAGAAAAATTATTTTCATTGTCTTCACCTTTGCTGCATCTCTGAGAGTTGCAAGAGTGTCTTTGGGAGCCTGTTCATGTTAAGGTGGTTCAGATTTCATCTGTAACATCTTTGTTTATCTGCAGCAATTATCAATATATCAGGATGACTAAAAAAATTTCAAAGAAAAACTTTGTTCCACTCTATTAATGAGTTTTCAGCATATCTGATACAAGTTATGTAGTGATAAAAGCCATATAATAATGCAATTAATTCTTCTCTTTTCTTCCATAAATTATGCATAAAGTTTTGTTACCAAGAGAAAGGGATAGTCCTCTAGTCACTGAGACATTAAAACTATTAGGTATTTAGGTGAGAAAATGTGTATTTAATTAGGATTACCACTTGAACATGCAAAATACAAGATATTCAAATAGTTGGCATCCACTACAAGCTATCTTTTTCTTGTTTGGTCAAGCCCAAAATAATGCCATTTTTAAGTTTTTATTTCTGGCCTTTATTGCTTTATTACCTTCCTGAAAAGGTAGTATGCCCTGCTTAGCTTTAGAAAGAAATTGTACAGAGTCACTTGTCATCTTTCTCCACATTTTTGCTTTGTTTCGCATGGTAGGTCTTAAGACTGCCAGACTTACACCTGGGAGAAGGTGGGGAGTGAATGCTGAAACTTCTTAGAGGTGGTTACCCCCTGCCACCCAGAGTGGTAAGACTCAGTGGTTCTGGTTGCAAAGTTGTAATGTAGGCTAGAAATCAATTCTTGTGCTGGTATATGCTTGCAAAAATTCACCCTCTCTTGGAGAACCCTCCATTTTTGTGGTTTACTGCTTTGATACCACATTTGATAAGCTCTTGTGAATCCTTGTCCCAGCATCTTGCCTAAGGAACCTGAAACAAAACAGCTGGAAAGAAAAATAACTGCTCAGAGCCCTTCCACAAGCACAGAAGTACATTTTATTTTCTACTTCACAAGTCACTGCATTGCTTTTATAAGCAGTAGGATCTCATTATTTTGTACTTCATTATTCATGTATCAGGTAAGCCACACAACCCATGCAAAAGTTAACAAGTTCTTCCCACAGTAAAAAAAACTCGAGCGGATGCTCAATGGTTGCTTTATTTTCAGTAAATCATTGGTTTTGCAGAAAGAAAACTCGTGGCTTTCACTTGCCTGCTAATAGTTAAAATTAAAACTGAATTGCCACCATTAATTAAAGCTAAGTCCCAGATTCCACTGTACTTCAAGATAACTATACTGTTCTATTCCTCAAGAATGCACTTTCTTTTCAGAGAAGCAAGAGTTATAATGCTGCCAAAAAAATTTCTGCACCTTCCATGAGGAAGTATGTAAACAGTGAAATGGAAAACATCATATAAAAAGAAATTAATCAGCCAGAAAGGATTTTTTTTTATATTCATCATCATGACATTATACTAATCTGGAATCCAATCAACTCTGCGCCATGAGCAGAACTAAGGGTCAGCTTGGATGGATATATTTTCAGGGTTTTCAGTTTAAAGAATTCATTCCATTCATGGGGTCCAAGGTCAGCATAAAACAACTTTTCTGAGTAATAACTAAGCAGAAACAAATCATGTATTGCAGGAACAACATTTAGTCAAAGATATAAACATTTATCCAGATATTTAATTCAGGTTCTGAAGAACTGTTTTGTGTTTGCTTTCGTTAACTCATTTAAAACCCTCAGCAGCCTAATCCTAGACTAAAAATGCCAAATTAAAAATTGAACTAGCATTACAGAAAGTAACAGATGGGAAAAGGAGAGTTTAAACACAAAGCTAAATGCCACTGCTGGAAATTAAGCACCATCAGAAAGAACAAAAAGCAATTTATTCAAAGAACTCCAGGAACTGAATGGCCAGAAACTCATAAATCCTTCAGTACAACATTAAAAATTAAAACACCTGCTTTACTTTAATTATTACAAACATCCAGGTTTAGTGTCAACCATTCTTCTTATGTATAAGGCCATCTTCCTAATGAACACAGAAACAGCACTGCAGAGGTGGTATCCACTCCAAAGGTTTTGTGCTGATGGAAATCTCACAGTATTTTCATATACTTGAGTTTAGTTGTTAATGAATATTCTGGCTGTTGTTTTTCATCCAACTTCTCTCCGTGGCCATGCTTTCATATAGGATGTTTAATGTTGAATCAATGCCAAATTTTCAGTCTTACAACAAAGTCAAACAAAGACAGAGGTGAGCAGAAGATACCTTATTTAATAAATTCTTTTTATTATGTTTTTTTTTTTTAAGTGAATGGCTGAGCTGTTGTCACTCAGGACTAAACAGGTGCTCCTGGAGAGAGGAGCTCCAGGCTGCACACTGTGCACCATCACACCCTGGGAAAGGGAAGAGAGGGCTTTGGCTCAGGGATCTGTTCCAAAAGTCTCTTGCCCGTCCCAGGAAACAGCAGAAAGGAACACCTAACACAGCTGGGAACTCCAAGCACTGTTCTCTCCCCCTGGCTTGAGCAGCCCTCCTTCGCTGCAAGAACCAAGTTTAGTAGCAGTATTAAAAGTAGGCTCACAAAAAAGTCATTATTCCTGCATGGTTTCTGTGTGCATTACACTTTTCAGTCCTTATTTTGATATATATCAGATGGGCATTTTGATTTGTATTTATCAATTATTATATCATAAATTAAAAGTAAAGAACAAAACATAAATTACAATCTTGCCTACAACTGGCTAAACAGGGGAACATGAACTGAAAAAGCTGCATGGAGGAAATAAAAGGAAAACTGGTGACCCAGAGCTAGCCTAATTCATCAGAGGCATGTGTGGAATTATCTGCAGTTCTAGCATTTAATTAGGGTTCCTGTCCTCAGGAAAAAAAATTGAAAAATATACTTGAGCCAATCCTTCAGTAGACAGGAAAATGAATGTAAAAATATCTTCAAATATTTTAACATTCAACTTTAATATATAATTTAGAGGGAAAATAATGCAATTTACATTGAAATTTTGTTATACATAATTTTTTTTGAAGAATTATGGTATTAACATTGTTGTTCTGAATAAATTTATGATGTAGTTATCTACCACCAGTCAGCTTCCTATCTTATTGGAATTGCTTTGAACATATCAAAATTAAAATATATAACTCAACTGGGATTATAAATTTTCAAAGGTTTTCCTTAGTCTGGAATATATCAGAAAAAGTACCAGCAGAGCTTCTCATCACCAAAAGTCATTCAATACCTTTTGCTCCAACCAAATGAGGATGAGACTATTCTGAAAAAATATAGCTTTTGGGGTTTTTTTTATTTCAAAGAAGGATTTATTTGAAATTGTCCTCTTTTAAACCTATTTGTTTAAACCTATTTGCCTAAACCAAACTAAATACCTATTCAGCTGTCCTAAAAATCTCAATCCTCTCTTCAAATCCTTTCACTGTCTTTCTTTCATCCGCTGCATTAGATTTTATCTCTGTGGATGAAATCCTATTCCTTACACACACACCTCCAAGTGCTCTTTTCAATGTCAAGAATCCACCTTTAGCTCAGTCTGGGTGGTTTAATCCTTTCCACAGAACATTGACTACCAATGTATAAATCCTGCTCATGTCCTTCTCTTACCCTGCATGTGCTGACCATACTCCATACTCATCTACCTCTTTCCAGTTTATTATTTCTCAAAAAAAAACTTTCCTTCACTTCTCTCCAAAGAACTGCTAATCTAATAAAAGAATTAAAGTTTATAATAATCACTTTTATTAGAATCGCCATTGTTTATATGGTTACACCTACTCCTTACAGCTCTTTAATTCACAAAACTCCTGAGACCCATGACTCAGAAAGGAGAAATTGGTCGAATTTTTCATGCTATGAGATAGCCTTGGGTACTGCTGATCCAGTCATCCATCAAAGGTCCCAATTCCTGTTGGCATGAGCCACAACTTCCTGACCTTGCACAGTGGATTTGCATCGAAGGATCCTCTCTAAATTAATGCTTCGTACTTTCTATAGCAGAAACTTGCTGAACGTTTTGACATGGAAAACAGATGCTGGACCTCACTGAAAACAGTCACTGCATTTTAGGAACAATTCACTCATACATTCTGACACTCCAAATAATTGGTAAGTCTGTCAGAAGTCTTCAGAGATCAGTCTGACAGCTACATGCTACTTTGACAATGTACAGGAATTTTCCTCACTGCTGTGCTCCAATTTACTCATGTGGTGTGCAAGGTGCATCAACACTGGCTGCTCTCTACCTAACACAACATTAACAAGGCTCTTTCCAGACTTTGATCCAGAGTGGAGGCTGAGGAGCAATTCCATTTATGCATTGAAGTAATTTCTGTCTAATTACCTCTCCTCAGGTCTGCCACCACTGTTCCAGGTACAGCCAAGTTGCGTGAGGGCAAATATGCTCAACATCATGTCTTGCCTGATGCCAATACTGGTTCCCGGAGACAAGAATCCATATCAATTAATAAAGTTATTTTAGCAGATGGATAATGTGCTATTCTATCTTAGTATTCAAAGCAATTTTACTTTGCCTGCTTCACAGTTAACTCAGAAAGTGTGTGCAGGTGGGTGATTTATTCTTGCATGTGACTGAATAACCTAACCCTTCAATTGAAAGAGGTTTTAGGTTGTTAATAGGGAATATATTTCCTATATCATCAGAAATAACACCTTTTCTCTCACTCATCCTAGGTTTCAGCTTACAGTGCATTGTGTTTCTTGATTGCATCTTTTGTATGTTGGTCTTTGTTAGATCTCACAGAAGAAACTGCTCTTGCTGTGAGGTGAGTTGCTGTTCAATTACCAAAGAACAGTTTTGCTAAATAGAAGCATTTCTTGATGTATAGCATTTTTTATTCAAGAATAGTTAGTCTACATCAAAACATCACAATCCTCTGTGTTATATTTGTTCTTCTTGCATTCAGTGCACAATTAGTAACCCTTTCAGTGATAAATATTTTCCACAGCCACAGACTCCTTTCTCACATGGGCTGAGATTCTGTCCTTTCCTTGCAAGAGCACTGTAGGTGGTGTAGCAGCATGCAGTGTGTAGTGCCTACTCAGCTTTCTAGAGGACCTTTGCTCTTTCAAGGGCTTGCAGGTTTTCCTCTGAAGCTACATCCCATATCCAATGTCCCTTGGGAAGCTGCTGCAGGGACTCCCAGAAGTGTTTCCCTTGGTGGACTCCTTGTTGTACATTTTGTTTCACAGTGTGGTTTTAAAATATATTGATTGCACTATCCATGACATTGAATGTGGGTCAGGTTAAAACTAATTTTTGTAACAACCAAATTGTAATATGGTCAGCATTTAGAGGAGGAGGAAAAAACCCCAAGCAACCCAAACCCATTCCCTTTCATTCCCTCACACACCCCGAAAAACCAAAACAACCCAAACAAACAAAAACCAAAAACAGCAAAAAATCAAACAAAACCCAACAAACGAAAAAAGAAGAAAAAAACACAAAAAGAAAACAAACAAAAGACCCCCAAAAAATAACCACCAAAACAAAAATTTTAAAACTGCCAAAAAACAAAACAATAAACATATAGGTACATGGTGCATCTATGCCAGGGGTGGGTGGCAGGTGAAGATAGTGGGAAAATGAACAGTGGTAGATGGCTTGGGCAAGGGAGTCCATTTTCATTTACTGAATGAAAGTCCTTGCAGCTGAACAAGGTCTGTCCTTGAAAGTATTTCTGTGTCCAGTAAAATACAAGGAAAATGTATCTGTCTGTGCTATTCTGGTCCCCACACTGACCTTCTAAAATAAGATTTTCAAAATATCACACTTTTAAATGAGAATAAGATGTAGCAGCATAAAAAGGCTTCCTCTGTGACAGAGGAAGAAATGTAATGCATGAGAGTGTATGAGTGCAAATTGTCAGTTTAAAATAAAATATAGCACATATATTTGCATTTCTAGCACAGGAAAGGTTAAAACCCAAAATACTACAATTTTTTTCTAACAAATAGTTTTTATTTGCTACTCAGAGTGTCTTTTCAGAATTCTTCAGAACTGTCAGAGATAAACAGTTATCTCCATTGGCAAGTACCATGCAAACACACATGCACTACAAACTGTGAAAATAGCTATCCAAATGACATCTACTTCCCATTTTTGTCAAGTACTCAGACTGGCAAATTCCATAAAGATCAAGGAGTCAGACAATGTTTAAGATCATGTTGTTTCTGTGTGTGCACATATTTTCCTATTTGGTCCTGACAGATTTCCTACAAATCTCAATCTGAAACGATTTCTGTTAATGAACCATAGGGTGAAATTCCCCTATCGATCTTACAGCTATGAAACAAAAAACCCAGTCTGGCACAGTAAATCATAATACTTAGCATCTGAAGATATAACTGGAAAAAGAGAGATGCAAAAGTCAGAAAAACATTTATAGATATTTCCCCTCCTTCTTCTCCAACTGCACCGAGTGTGAAATGATTTAAGGTCAAATCCTCACCAGGCAAAGCAGTGTATGCTCAGTGCAGCATGAAACCACCGTCCTTATTATCGCAGAACCCACTTAGAGTGAAAAAATGAAAAATTTCAGTAAGCACAGCTTTACCAGAAAAAGAACAACTAATTCTAAGAACATTCACATCTGAGTGGTGCTGCTATAAAGATAATAACATTTCCCTCAACAGAAGCAATAACTCCTTGGATCAGCGCATTATCTCCCTTATCTGCTACTTCAAATATCTAGTTATTTACCTTCAAATATTACCATTCCTTTTCAGCCAACTAAAAATTAACTGAAGACTGGTTCTCATAACCAGTAAATAGACTTACAAATAGAAAGCTTACCAATAAAACTCTCAAAAATGTGGAAGTCATCAATATTGAGGGTTCACAAAAGAACCACTTTTGCTAATTGATTTTTACTGTACTCTTAGCTATAATGGTTTCACTGGCTTTTTTTTTTTTCCTTCTGTGAGCTCTTTGCTCTCTTTTCCTCTGTGCTTCATGGGATCTGTGAGGATGTGAAGAGCATGCAGACCCCCCGGCCGAGTGCTTACGTACACTAGCAGTGTGCATGAAGGAAGCAGTGAGCTATGCCCACCAGCTTCCCCAGGGTCTGTTGCAGAAGTCATCAGTTTCTTTATGTCAGTGGCAAATGGTGTTTTGGGCAGAGAAATAAATACTTCAGCTTTGTGACTTAGGAGTGAAACATGCTTTATGAAGAGCTATGTCCATGTCTGAGATTCATACTTGATTTTTTTTCCACCCCAAATTTTCTGAAACCTGGGCACTTGAGAACAAAATTCTGCTCCCCTCCTGATCTGATATTAATTATCCATAATTAGTTGAGTGCTCTAGAGAGGAGCCTGGGCATTGTTGCCCCTCTGCCTATGCCAGCTGAGAGGCGTTCTGGCTCTGACGTTTCCTGGCAAAAGATGACACCTGTCTGCCCGCTCCATCACCAGTTTGAAATGTGCTGGAACATCTTGTCTGCATCCTTCCCCAAACTGTTGGCTTGTCACCTGACACACATCATCACCGGGATCCCCAGCTGCTGTGACAGCTTGGACCCTGATGCCCCCAAGAAGGCTGACACACACCCCCAGGCTTAGGACCTTCATTTATGCTCTCCAAGAGCCATGTATTGTTTTCAGACACATGGATCAGCCTCTCTGACTTGTACAAGGAGATACAGGAATGCTGAAGTGTAGACACTGCAAGCCCAAGATACCCAGTGAAGGTACCAGGATGTTTCAAAGGGTCTGCTTCTTCAAATCCATTCCTGTCTTGCTGTGATCCACATCTTATGGTAAGAATGAGCAGCAGTAACATCCTCATTTCAATTGCTGCTCATTCAGGGGAGTGGCCTTGTTAACTATTTATTTTTGCAACCATATGTAAGATAATTGGAATAAAGAAGCAGTGTAATTGAAAGGAAAAAAGTTGTTTGATGCTTACACCATTAAATAAGGTCATATGATTTGGAGCTAATCCATTCTCCCCAGAACACCTTTTCAAAGCTAATAGATGATTTTATGTATCCAGAAGTTTATTTTTCCTTATATGACCAGTGGATTCCAGTATTTTTATTTGATTGTTAGCTTCATAAGTGAGAATTCAGGATATTTAAATTAGACATGACATTTTATCTAGGGGGAGAATGATTCTACTTTAACCTGAAATGCTTTTCTACTCTTTCATTTCTGTGGAGGCACCAGAGAGTCAGGCTCATTTGTAAAATAATCCTGGACAAAAGAGGAATCCCAGAGGTTTAATTCAGTCTTTCCTTAACTTCACTGGTAGTTGGACCAAGCCCTGTCCTAGATGAGCCATGAAAGCAGACCTTCCTTGCATTCTTGTGCCTCCAAGAGAAACCTTAACACAAGAGAATCAGCATCTTGAGTATCATAGCAGTGACTTGAGCACAGAGAAACCCTGGGTGCAGCTGGAGATATGTATAAGCCCAAAAGATACAATACAAATTAGTGATATAAATTGTGCAAAGCACCTACAGAGACCCGTGTTTCCGTGAATGCTGTTTATGTGGCTCATGCAGTGATATTCATTAAATGTTCTGAAGGGAATGAAAGGGACAAAATTTCTCCTGTTTTTTATCTTGCTTTCACATGATAAATTACTGCCTACCTGTTAGAGTGTTGGAGTGGCAGCAGCTCCCGGGGGAAGCCAGCTTCTACAGGCTGAATAAGCACTTTCCCAGAGTACAGCAAAGTGGAAGCAAATTGTGTCTACAGCAAAAGTGCCTTCTGACATACCAGCCGGCTCCAGACTGAAGGATTTTACCTGCTTCCTCCTCCTGTGAAGCTTCAGTCTGCCCCTTCAGAAAATGTGGTAATTAAGCTAAAACCTAAGCAGAAATGGTACCTTTTTTATTGCTTGGAAGATATTTATCTTAATACTACTAATTCTTACATAATGATTTTTTTATTGAAAAAGTGTTTGTCTAAGTAAGGATCAACACCATGTATTAGTAAACACTCAGACTACTCAACTGTTCATTACAATACTGCACTAATTAAATTAACTCATTGATTTTTTTTCTCAGTATCTAGAATCTTAGCCCTTTATATTCTCTGTTGTTATATTTTTAAGCAATTACTAAACCATATATGTGTATATGTATGCACGTTTTTCTACCTGTAACAATTAAGTGATTAAAATTGCTGCAATTAACAATCTACAGTGATGGCCCACACAAATGAAACATCAGTTCCACATCATAAAAGCAGTCACTTAAAACAACATGATAAACAAAGGACAGGCCAACTGCTGACCAAACTAAGTGCCTCAGAATGATCAATGTAGACAAACTAGTGACATCAACTATCCCTAATGCAGTCTTGGAAGAAGTCAGACAAGCCAGAGCAAAAGCCACTCCTTTGAAAAATTTCATAAATAACACTCCACTCCCCTAACAAAAAGAAGCAAGCAGACAGAAAAACTGGATGAAGGCTGTGTTTTCTAGAAGCAGCTTAATTATATCAACTTTGGGTTTTTGGATTACTGTCATGAATAGCAACACTGACAGTATCGATCATTGATAGAGTTTCTTTTGTGCATTTTACATCAAGAATAAGCTTTCTAACATTAACCTCAGTGAAAGCTTGCTGCTGAAATCAATATTCCCAGTTAAAAAATGTGAAGTCAGGTGTAAGAAAATAAAATGCTTACGATACCCTTGTGTTTCACCTGGTGGAGAAACACATTACAGACCCCAGTGGCAGGCAATTTCTGCCTGAGGATTTTTACTGACAGTCCCTGCAATTATTGATTACCACCACGTGAAGCCCAACAAAAGATCGAATAACAGACTACTCAACACGTAGCCTGGGGATCTATCTGGATGCTTAAAAATCTAGTACAGGAGTTAGGAAAGGATTTGTCAGGGCTCTTGGCTGTTTCTGGTGCTGTGGGACCTGGTTCTGCCATGGTGGCAATGCCTGGTCCTGCCTGCCCCTTCCTGGCTTGACCATAGTGCTGCCCTCACCTCCCAGCTTGCCTTCTCCTGCGGAGGAGCTCAGCTCTTGCTGCTCCCCTACAGAATCATGTAGGAGATGGTTTTAATTCCACTCTTTTAAATGTCAAAGCACTTTCCCCAGATGAACATGTTACATGGTAATGGGTTATTTCTTGGCCCTTGATTCAAGGCCAGCCAGTACATTTTATGCTCAGTGTGGGAAAAGGAGCGAGAATTCTTTTTCCTACCTTTTTTCCATTCTGTTTTGTTCTGTAAGCAGAGCAATTACAGTCATGCGCCAAAAAAGACTTTCCAGCTGTGGAAAGTCCCACAGGAGGAATTTTGAGGAAGAAACTGCCTCTAGAGTATTCAGCTGGAGGGATGATATCTGCTTAGTGCACTGCCAATGCAGATAACTGACCCTCCATGAAAGGCACCACAGCACTGAACTCCAGATGTGACAGCTGGAATGAAACAACATCTGTGACATTGACATGCCATCAAACAACTGACCCTCCGGAATCTCACCTCTCCCTGTATCTCCAGTGGAAACATGATGTCAGGCCTGGCCACACCTCAAGGTATGTCTCAAAGAAGTCCAAATATAGGACAAAAGCACACGGTGCTAAAATGGTAAAAAGTCCTAAAGAAAAAAAAGTCCAAGAAATCTATTAAATGCTTAAGATGTGTTAGGCTTCTGACAGCAGATACCCACATCCAGATGAAATAGAACTGCAGCTGCTAGAATATCAGGACTGTGTGATTTACAACATGGTTTCTGGAATATCCTAGCCTTGTGCTCAATATTCATTCACTTTCTATGTCCCAGCCAAAGAGCAGTGCTCACAGCAACATGTGATGTGCTTTTCTAAAGGCTCCTTACCATGGGACCAGGCCAACTCTTATTTAGGATGTTTTCAGTAGGATTTGCCTAAAGCCTCTGTCAAAATATCTCAGCACTGCTCTTAATAATGATTACAGATATTGAGAGGTTTTTCATGCATATATAGATACATGCACAAATATAAAATACATCATCCAAATTTCTGGTACCTTTATCTTTGGTGTAGATTGGAACACCTAGTATTAGACAGAAGTAATTTTCTACTCAACTCTTCACCTTATACCTGCACCCATGTCCCTAATCCATGAGACCCGTCATGGACAGCACTAAGAATTTCAAACCACTTAACTAATTCTAGCAGCTCCCATCCCTTCCAAAAACCCAATTTGGCAGAATTATGTTTTCTCCTTTCTCTCCAACTGTGCAATTCATACACACTCCTGGACTTGCCTTCCCTCAAAATGTCCTGATGTAAAGGCTGGATTCAGTCCAGAAGTAACATGACAATATTTACTGACCAAAGTGCAACTTTAGTCCTAGTTTTCCACATCCCCTAAGTCCACAATGAGACTACATGTCCTCTTACTCAGTAAAGAACAGTGCTAGAGGCAGTGGGACACCAGAAAGAGGAGTGGAAAGGCAGGGGTGGGCAATGGTGCAACCAGGACTGGTGCAATGAAGCATCTTAGCTCCCACCTTTCCTTTCTGGCTCCAGACACAGCTTCAAAACCTCTAAGGCAGCAGGAAAAATTAAGTCCAGCAGTAATTTGCAAGAGAAATACAATTAGTGCATTAAGATTATTTCACTAAAACATTTCTTTTGCTCCTTTAGTGTCTTTCCTGACTGCTGCTAAAAAAGACTGTAAACTCCACAGGAGACAGGCTGAAGAACAGCCCTAGGAGTTACTTGATGGCTGGTTTTCTGCACAGAAGTTCTGCTGGAATCCTGTGTCTTTGAGTAGAGGGTGTGCACCACTACCACACTCAAACTTACAGAAAGGCTGTGGAAATAGAAGGGCTGCCACTAGGATGCTGGATATGCAAGCACTTTTCTACATCCCAGGGATATGAAGGATATTTTTCATTGGTTTTTTCTCCTTTTTGGTTTTTCTTTTCCCAAACCAAACTGCAGATTTTTTTTAACTCCTTTATTTTGAGCTGGCAGTATGAGCACAGTTTACTTAACTTTGACATCTAGCACCTGATTCCACATCACTTATTAACAGCAACAAAAGCCTAAGACAACCCTGGAGGCTAAGGCATTTAACCAAGAGAATATTACCTCAAATCTGTGTGTCTTAAGGTAAGTTTGTTCCTGGGTTCAGTCCACGGTTACACCCCTGGCTTTTTAGAAGCAGTATTGATTTCAAAGATTAAAATATGTTTAGTGGAAAGAAAGTTTCAAACTTTGTTTGGGAATTCTAAGTGTTTTAAGGGAATGTTTCAGCTAGTGACTATGCTCTTACAAAGAATATATTCCACTCTGGTGACACCCCACCTGGAGTGCTACATCAATTTCTGGAAGGACATGGACCTGTTGGAGTGAGTCCAGAGGAGGGCACTGAGTTGATTAGAGGGATGGAGCACCTCTCCTTTGAGGAAAGGCTGAGAGAATTGGGATTGTTCAGCCCGGAGAAGGGGAGGTTTAGGAGTGACTTTATTGCAGCCTTCCAGCACCTGAAGGGAGACTACAAGAAAGATTGAGAGAAACATTTTATATGGCCACATAGGGACAGGACAGCAGGGAATGGCTTCAAACTGAAAGAGGGTAGGTTTAGATTAGATCCTAGGAAGAAATTCTTTCCTATGGGGGGAACGAGGCACTGGAACAGGTTGGTCAGAGAGAGAAGCTGTGGATGCCTCATTCTTGGAAGCGTTCAAGGCTGGGTTGGATGGGGCTCTGAGAAACCTGGCCTAGTGAAAGGTATCCTTGCCTAAGGCCAGGGGGTTGGAACTAGAAGATCTTTGAGGTCTGTTCTAACCCAAACCATTCTATAATTCTATGATAATGACTTTTTTTGCACTACAGATACCAAAACCATTACTGCTTTTGTGTTTAAAGTTCTTTTTCACAGAAATGTTAGAAGAATCATGGATGTTTGATGGAATCATGGAAACGGTTTGAAGAAGTTCCTTTGCAGATACTGTCATTATAAATACCAGTTCAGCTGTCCTTTACAGAATGCTAGCTACTAACTTTTCCAGTGACTGGCATCTGAATCCGAGTTTTCTTCAGCAGCACTGCAAGTTTTTGACATGGCTTTTTGAGTGATCGGTTTATCTTATAAGAACTTTCAAAGTAAGATCTATTAAATCAGCTACTCAAAGATTTATCATAGCTACCTACCACTTCTTCTTCTGAAGAAACACTGAAACAGATGCACTTCATCAGTGGGGAAAAAAAGAAATTTCAGCAGAAAGAACATGAAAGAAGCAGACAAGTTGTCCTCAGATACAGCCATCTGTGATTGGCACAAAACCTTCGTATTTAGTGTATTTCATACAGTTTTATTTTTATTTAGATCATATATTTATATTTATTTAAGCATTAATGATTTTAAACCATATATTTATATAATCATTATTTAGTATATTTATTTAGTACAAGATGCCAAACCTTAATATTTCTGAGCTGCAAATTATGCCACTTTGTTACATATTTTTCATCACAACTAAAGTAAAACATGAGTAACCATGCAGTGCCTTCCTGCAACCCAGTGCCAAAGAATCTTTCCGTCCATCCATCCATCCATCCATCCATCCATCCATCCATCCATCCATCCATCCATCCATCCACAGGTCCCTGCAGGAGTGAGTTAGCCTTTTCATTGGTCTCATGTTACAAATCCACTGACAAGAAAGGCCCAGATAAACTAAATGACAGGCAGTGAGATAACCTGAAGGGCAAAGAACATGAACTCCTGCCGTGTTCAGGCAATGGTGAGGTGGAATAGGTCCCTGCATATTCCGAGCGGGTCTCTGATACCGGACCACTTCTGTCAGTACAGTCTGGTACCGTGCAAGGAGACTTTCTTCTGACCCGTGCTGTTGGAAAGCACAAACACACACACCCGAGAGCCAGACAGCTCACGTGTCCTCAGGATGGTGAATGTCAGATGGCTCAATTGCTTGGAATTCTGACAGTTTTATTCTCCAACAAGTCCAGAGGCGAAAGAGGAAGTGGGGAGGCTGAGGGCACAGGGATACAGCCTTTTGGGCCAGTAGGGTTGGAGAGAGGGCAGGGAGATACAACAATCCAATGGGGAGAAGGGAGGGGAGGAGTGAGGGATCATGTTGAAACCAACCAACCTAGGGGGATTAACATACAAAGGTTACCATGGTTTTGGGACAGAAGAAACATCCCGGGGGTTTTAACTGTCCCACCACCGGGTTTCTCCTGCCTTGGGACTTCTCGGATTCTCTGAGATGGTGGAAACCACTCCAACAAACTCCCCACACAACTGTTTATGACTGGCAACAGTGACTGTAGGAATTCATCCATTCTTACCCTACAGAAATTTGAGATTCAAAACAGGAAAAAGCAGAGGAAAAGAGAGCGAGGAGCAGGTTGCATGCCTTGCACACACACTGCTGGGTAAAAGAGCATACTCAGGCAGTTACCGGGGAACAATTAGAGTACCATAGATCCACATTTTAGCTTGGTTTATGATTAGTGCTCACATAAGACCTGTTGCTAAAACAAAGAAAATTATTTGCAGCCAGCAGGAGGCAAACAAAGGGGTTTGGGCTTTATCTCTACCTTGGATTAAGACTCTAAAGTCCTTTGCTTTCTTACAGAATATCTTATCAAAAAGGTTTCTGTAAGACAAGGAATTTTTAAGAGTTAATTTCTGTGGAATTAAAAAATGCTAGAAATAAAATCCTTTTACCAAAGATGGAGACCACTTTTCAACGCAACTGTTGATTAATGACCTGTTTCAATCAAATATTTATGCCATTCTTGTTTAAACTGTATAAAGATAGAAAAAGACTTATTAAAAGAGCTCTCTGTGTTTCTTGGCAACAGATTGTTTGGTTTGTCAGAGTGAAATGCATTTTCATAGGACCTCTGATGGAGCTTAGTAGGAAGGTAATACACACAAAAGTCATTTGACTTGGCAGACTGAGCTAAATGGTTGCAGAATGATGAATGATAACACTACATTTTCATATTTATATAGTATTTATACTATTTGCATAGTACCTTTTAAAAATAGTAGCAGTTCTAGATTTTCGGCAACAGAACCCTAAGAACTTACAGTACCCCTGGAAAGGCAATCCAGTGCTGTACCAAAATGGTCAACAGGGAATCAGACCTGAAAGGAATCAACTTTCCCAACTGGCTGCAAGATACTTTTGGCTTTTTAATTACATGAAGCTCTGGGAGACTCCAGGAAACAAATGTATGCTTCCTCTGTGATTTCCTTCTCCCAATTCTTGAATGAATAAATTGCAAACAGTCTTCCAAATGCTACAAACACAGGAGTTCACTGCACTTCCCATGCTAATGATATGGGAATTGCATGGTGTAGCATGGCAATGAACACAGCACGTGATCATGGCTGTAAGCACTGATGGCCACAGCAGCAAATCTTTGAAAATGAATCATTGATTATATAATATGTACTCCAAATAAGTCACTTTCAGTATTTGCATATAAATATTTATGCCATTACAAGGCTTTATGGTCTTCCACATTTAGGAGTAACTCATTCCAAGTGCACAGGATTTTGAAAGAAATCAAACCTTTCATTACAGAGAGGAACTCAGCATTAGATGGTCCCCCAACAATGGACCTTAACAAACAGACATCACACACTAGGTGGACAGACAACAGCCAAAACTGTATGTCATATCAGTCTTTCCGATTTTCTAAGCTGTGGCTGGAGATGTTCACCAAATGCAACCTCTGTTGAAGACTTCCTCTCACCTGAATTTTGGACCTTGCTTTTCAGCTCAGCTAGGCAGTTTAAGCAATAAGAAGCCAAAACTTACAAGCAGCTTCTCTGGTCACTGAAATTTTGGGGTCAGGTCTGTTTTTGAGGTGAATTTGCCTCAGCTGAGTCACTCAAGGAAGAAATCGCCTCCTTGCACACCAGGGAGTCTCTTCCGCTTAATAACAACTGAGCTTCCAAAAGTTTTTGCAGTCCTAAACCCATCTGCAGGTTTTTCAGAGGAGATGTCAGACCCCCTGGATTCCAGCAAACCCTCTTGTGTAATTTTGTCTGTGCACACAGAGCGCAAGAGTGCAGCCCAGGTGAGGGGTGGCATCAGGCACCATGGTGTGATGCACAATGATACAATTCCTCTGCAGAGCCCTGGCTTGGGGGATTGACTTTGGGATGCTGGGGCAAACTGAAAACAGACAAAAATTCATTTGGGCTCAATCCCAGTGTTTCCCTCATCGATGTTTTGATCTTTTTTTCCCCCTTCTGAAACACCTTATCTTGGAGGCATTGCCACCATCACTAATGGGCTTGGCCTTGGCCAGCGGTGGGTCTGCCTCAGAGTTGATATGAATATGAATACATTGATATGAATATGAATATACTGATGGTGTACTTCAGCGCTAAACATCAAAATGTGTAAGACTAGTTCAGGCATTCAGAAACTGATGCATTTTTTCATCTTTATTTTTCAGAAATACAACTTAAAAACCAGCCTTAATAAATGGCCAACTTCACTGGACATAGGGGTAGCTTCTAACACCTTCTCACAGAGGTCACCTCTTTAGCCCCTCACCAGCTACCAAAACCTTGCCACACAAACACAGCAGAGGTAACTAAAGTTTACATCTGAAACATTTTCACCAAACTTGTGAAAACTAGTCTAACTTGTGCACTAATGCTGATTTTCTATAAACACATTTAAAATTTAAATTGTGTTAAGTTTAGGGTTTTTCCACTATGTCAAAGAAGATGGTGACGCTTTTTCCCGCAAAGAAACCAAAACATGTTTTGTGTATTATTTAAATAAATAGCAAATTATATAACCAGTTGAAGTAGTTTTATGTTACAATTTGGGAATGAAGCAGGAAATACCGATACCTCAGGGGAAACGCAAATAACAAAATGTTTCTGGTCAAAATATTAGATTTTGTATCAAAAGTTTTACTAAGTGACAACAACTAGCAAAGACTTTCTAATTGTAACCAAGAGATAGCAATAATGGTCTGGCTGTTGCACATTTATATCAGGCAGCTCATTTTCTGAAGTGCTGAGGAGACTTTGTGATGGGTCTCAAGTCAAGTCTCAGGAGACGAAGCATCTTTTGAAAATCCAGGATCCATTTTTGAGCCATACTGTTCTCCAGCATTAGTCTGACTGATTTGTGATACCGAATGTGGATGTGTGATCAACTCACAGCAGAGAAACAGAAGCTCTGTCCCAAAAAAAAAAAAAAAACAAAAAAAAAAAGAAATACTGTTCAAAACTGGCTTTTTTTTGTGAAGATGCACAGTACTCTGTGACTGACTTCTGTTTATACTCAGTGCCACTCATGGCTTCTCCAAAAATTTAATTTCACCTGAATGTAAGTACCATTGCAGAAGTAAACCTTGTTGGCCACCCAGAGATACTTTCAGTATCTCTGCTAGTGATGATACTGGAGAGCAGCTTGGCTCTGCTTCAGAGCTGATCTCCTGAAGGAGAGCTTTCACACCTCCTGCACACCGCTCTGCACCTCGGCAGATTGCAGCAGCCAACTCGTGCTCGTGGGCTGGCTGCATGGGGCACCTGGGACTTTCCTCTTGTGCTGGAAGATCTTCCAGACACGGTGTAGGGCTACCCAAACCTCTGCAGCCACCAGCAGAGGTGTGACACTCCTGGACACATCTCGGAGATGTTTCTCAGTCTGCAGGGAGAGCTGGGAGTGTTTGTGGCAGAGCTGGCAAACAGCTTACACTCACAGAACATTTTCAGAATTAATTTCTTTCTGAATTTTGCAGTGATAGATTTCTCAATTTTCATGTTTCCTATTAGATTAAGACCTAGTCTGAAGCTATTGTTTTCCTCTGTAACAAATGCCGTGAAAATAAACTCCCAGTAGGAATACTGGCGGGCATGATCTGCATAGCAAAAGATCTTTAATTTTTCTTTATTCAAAGACCACAGGTCCACTTACCTGCTGAGTTTTCATTAGACCTGGATGGTACCATTTTACAGACTTTTATTTTTTTTTAAAACACCTTGACACACCTTACCAGCTTCACTTTTCTTCGAACGTCTGCACATACTTCTTTTACAGAATTTTTTTCAAACTAAAGCAAATGCACTGAATGCAAAGGCAACATGTGCAATTCTAATTATTATTTTTAGGTGTACTAGGAAGAAATACACACTTTCAGTGTTGTCACTATTAAAAATATACATATGATTCTCTATTGGAAAGAAATCAAATATGAATACATTAGTGGTGTACTTCAGGGCTAAACATCAAAATGTGTAAGACTAGTTCAGGCATTCAGAAACTGATGCATTTTTTCATCTTTATTTTTCAGAAATACAACTTAAAAAACCAGCCTTAAGAAATGCAAAATAATGAATGCCCCTCCAGTATTTCTTGAAAAGTTCTTGTACAGAATAATCAGATTAAATTGATCTGTTTGAAGGAAGTAAAATTCCCCCCATGTGAGCAGAAGCTTAGGAGGGCTTCAGTCAGTGTTACAGAATTTCCAAACGCACTACCAAAACCAGCTATCCTTACTAAAAACTCTCCAGCTTTCCATGAACTTGGACCAATATCCACAGTTAATAGTCTCTCTTTCCCCAACCCATAACTCTGGGCAGCAGTACTAAAATGTACTAATTTGAGCTAAGTCTGCTAAAGGATTCCAAGAAGAAAGGTTATTTTTTTTCCCCTTCCTTTGGCAGGTTATTTTAAGGTGTCAATTCAAATTTTTGGCTCTATATCAAATCTTTCTGCAGAAAAATTGTTTCTATTCTCCACAGGGCTGTTAAATGTAGAAGTCATATACTTCATTCTCCACAAATTGTAATTTTTCCATTATCCTATTACTATAATTTTCCACCATGCTCTTGATAGCCTTCTTGGCTCTGCCTTACCAGAAGAAAGGTGTTTCTTCATTTGTTTTTTCTTGATAACATTTTCACCATGGAAGAGGTGGAAGCCTTTTGTACACCCAGTTTGCTTTGCAGCAGAAAGGAGAAGAGCAGTAGCTGTGGCTGCACTGTAAACACATATATGGTTCACAGCTCTGTATTTCATGGGAAGAATAAATATAATAACTGCAGCAATTATAATAATGGCATTGATGGGTGCAGTGACATTTTACAATGCAGGAAGATTTTCAGACCAACCTTGACTCCAAGCATCCCCATGTGACAAAAAATGCCCCTGAATGGTCCCTGCCTGAAATGTCCTGTGAAGATGAATAAGGACCCATATTTTTTTCCCCACAGTCTGCCATCTTACTGCAACAAATCCCTCTATCAGCATGTCTCTCTGGACAATAAGGTGATGCTAAATGGCTGTCAGACTTCATAAGCGCAGAAAATGGAGAGTTTTAAGTAATGTATCAATATAAAGCAATTCACTAGGAAAATGCACAATGCAGCAAATCTGTTCTCCCAATTTTAGATGCTTAATTTCTCCTTAGTGCCTTACCCCAAGGTCTGGACTGCAGTGGTACTTCAGGTAATCCCAGTTGGAGTAAGGCACTCGGGGAAAAGGAAGACTTCTGACCTGAGCTGCACAGGATTCAGGCTGTGTTCAGCAATATTTCCTCTGCAGTATAGTCTTGTTGTGTCAGCTCAGGACATTGGGAAAGCAAATCATTTAGAAATGGGATATTGTGTCCAACTAACCATCACAATTGTTTGGGAGTAGAGAGGCAGTTGCTGTGGTTTTTTCTGCTTAGCCAGGAATGAACCTGCCATTTCAGATTTTAAAACCAATTAATCATGGCTCCAATCACTTTTGATCAGTAAGCAAATGTTTCATTCTGTTCCATCCCTTGTATAACTTTATTAAAAGCAGGATTCAGATTTTTAAGATTAGTTGGTTGGATGTTTGGTTTTGAGAGCTGTTGCCTTCCAGAAACAGCTGTTTTAGAGGTCAACATGTGCTGGCAAAGGCAAGCACAGCAAAATCCCCAGGCAGTGAACTGCAACATTTGTCCTGGGGAGGTGGCTGCTCTCCTCATGCAGCACAGGATCATTCTACCACTGTTTCCTTCTTTCCAGTTTTAGAGAAAGCTTCGAAGTGCTGTCCTAAAAGAGGGGATCCCTTGCCAGAAGCATTGAGAGAGATTACGGGAGAGACTGGGCTCTCAGCAAGGCAGCTTGAAAGGATATTTTCTGGACTTCCTATAATCAGAAGCTCACAGCTAGTCTTGTGCAAGGAGAAGGTTTTAATGTGTTTTCTTGCCCCTGCACAGGATTCAGAGCAGCTGGTAGGATTAAACACTTACCATTCCTTTCCTGCTGCACCAACAGTTTTTGCCATCTGCATGTTAGCAGCCTTAGCTTTATAACATTCAGTGTTATAATTGTCTCTGGGGGCTGAAAGATGACTGAAATATAAGCCTTTATAAAATGAACATTTTCCAAATCACTGTGCCATGAAACAGTCACTTAAGCTAGCTGGGAAAAAAAAGATACCAGTTCAGAAGTTCAGGTGAACTTGAAAACAAAAGAGAAAAGATCATATAATGAGATTGCAAACATCTCATTCTGTTCTGTTGAATCGGTACTTCACTGGGACAAATGGCTCAAAACTGTGCTAGAAAGCCACAGAATAAACCCAAATCTATTTTAGACTCAGTTTATATCCATACTGAACCTTATGAGAGCTTGCCTGAGCAATTAGTGCATGTCCTTATTCAGCAGGCAGCTGCCTTGTAGGTGCTGCAAGAGTGAGAGCCTGTTAGCCCACCTTGAACATCAGGTGTCAGTGGAAAAAGCTGCATGGAGAGGCCAACAGCCCCACACAGACTTGCAGGGTAAATGGAAGTTCTCAATTTCACTTGCATTTGCAGCATGGCTCCACTGGCTTTGAGTCAGTCCCTGACTCTTAAGGCCTTGAAAAAAGCATGCAAAATCATAGGGTAGATATTAACACTGCTGGGAGAAGTAATGTTGTCAGAACTTCTCAACAGGTTCATCTGTTCTTTTCTTGATCTTCTTCCTGCTTCAGAAAGGCTGATGACAAACAGAGGATGATACTCTTTTGCCTACTGAGAGATTCTATGTATTGAAGCTGCAACTCAATTATCTGTGAAGCTTTTCAGAAATCTTCAGCGCTGCAGCAAAATTTAGCATGGATTAGCTTCCAGCTGGGAAAATAATAGGTAGAAGTTTTGTGCCTTTATTCATGGCAGAACAAATACATGGATATTTCTACATAAAATGGTAACAGCTTTTTTTCTGTGTATAAATAATTGACAATAACTTGATGTAGGGGAAGGGGGTAATGATTTTGAAATTCAGTCCTGTACCTGCAACATTTTATGCCTAAATCTTTTGGCCTCATACATATATTTAGTCTTACTCCTTCAACCCAGAAGAGCAGAGAAATTACTACAGTGAGCATTTTTGTCAGAAAATTTATTTCTAGGTTGCTGTAGCATTTGCAGCACCTAAAGTTGGAAAGAAAACAAAAGCTTGATGTTTAAATTCCATGGCTGTTACAGTCTGTTTAAATTTCTGCAGATCAAAACCCTATGTAGCCACTGTGAATTACACTGGAAATGATCAAAACCTGTGACTGTCTTGTCCAGAAATTGAAAGTGATGCCTGTAACAGTTTCACAGTGTTTGGGCTCAGGCTGAGGATGCTTAAAATGAAATTATGCGCCTGCTGTTCCTACAGCTCAGGCCCAGCTTGCACAGAGCCCTTTTGGGAACTTTGTAATAATCTGAGGAACACACTGCTTTTCCAACAGTAAAAGAGCACTATGCCAGGTCCTCAGCACTAGAAAAATTTAGTTCCCTGAGGGTCCTAAAGGACCTACCCTCATCATTACTGTAAGATGGGGCTTGGGCAGGTCAGGACCTGGGCAGGGACCTGGCAGGACTGAGCTTACAGCTGAGCAAGGGGGTAGGCAGGACCCTGTACTGAGCTGTTGTGCTCTTCAAGGAAAAGAAGCCACAGAAGCATATTTTCTTATTGCACTTGGGGATTTGTGATGGATGCACACTTCTGAAAGCTCTGTGAGGTAAGGGAATGCCATTTTTATGTGACTATTTTTCTGAGGTAGCTTTGACATTCCTTGTACTATGCTGGTGTACTTTAAGCATCCTTGGTTCTTGTGCTGACTGATTTTTACTGGTGCTCTAGTTCCTACCTGTATTGTGTGCCAGCAAGTGAGTTCTCACAGCCATTGCCAGTGAAGAGCATTTTAACCAACATTCTGGTCCATTATATGATTAAACCTAGGATTAAATTCTGGCTGCAGAAATCTTGTTGATGAAGGTGATAGAGAAGGTGAGAAAAACAACTTATTTGTAGCTGAATGGTTTGAGTACAAAGTACTGGCTGTTTACTTGCTATGTAAACTGAGAAATATAAATGCCCAAGTTCTGCTTTTTTTCCTTCATGGTTGTACTTTTTAGCTGCTTTCCCAAGCTATTATGCTTGCACCTGACAGGTTGTACTGTAGTGTGGGAGGAATAAGTCTGAAATGTTGTCCCAGAATATCCCCCTCTGTCAACGTGTAGGGTTTTTTCAGTAGGTGCAGAAAACTGCACTGTTGAGAAGGAGAGAAAATGGTCCATCCTAATTTCTTTTTCTAACTGAGGGAAACACTGAGGGAAAAGAAAGTGCCTATGCAAAGGGCATATGGGGGTGGGGGGAATGTAGGGAGTGAAACAATTCATATATTTACATTCTGGGATGAGGAAATGAATGATATTCCCCAACACTTCAGTTGATAGTTCCACAGTGGTAGCTGATTAGAAGAGGAAGCATTTATGTTAATGATCTTATTTTGTGATTCAATTTCTTTCAGCTTCTACCATCTGTTTTAAAATTCATGTTTCTGTTAGGACTCTAATAAGTACACGTGGTTTAATGCTGCATGCTAGTCACCAGTAGCTCTCGCTGATTTAAATGAAAATTGTATTTTGCCGCAATACGGTCTGCTAGATCTAGTCCCTGTGTGAATTAGAGTTTCTGGGAAATGCTGGAGAGAGAAAGATTTATAGCAAGATACGTTCACGTGTCTCTTCTGCTTTATTTGGAAAAGGTCTGTCAAAAAAGAGGCTGAACTTTGTGTTGTTTGGAATTGTATTCTGGGCCAGGGGACTCATTTATGTAGGCCAGTGTCTGGCTTTCTTCATTAGCTGCTGCATGGCAGTTTTCATGATTAAAAGTGGCACTGTTTGGGCATTTTCTTCATCTTAGTAGTGAAATTTTATCTGGCTATTACTAAACACAAGTCATCTAAAATGGGAAGTTAATTTGTTGGTGAATGTGAAATTTCTTCCTAAGCAAGGAAGAAAGTCAGTGGTTTTGAACAGTTTCATGCAACTGTTACTAAAGAGGTGATGGTGAATGCTTTACATTCAGGTTTTGTATGAAACTTTTAATACCTAAGACCTCCAATGGCTATGGCATGAAACTAGTCTGATGGTGGATGTTTTTAGGAACAACACACCCCTTCCCTCAAACCTGAGTGTTTAAGTTTTTGTTTCTGCTATCAGTAAAAGAGCTTGTGTGAATGTGTGTGTGAAGCATTTATTTATGAAGCTGTTCAAAGTGATGGCACAGAATAAGCAGGAACAGGAGCACATGTGGGGTCCTCAGCTCAGTCACAACACAATCAGAAACTTCTTTTCTTTTTTTTTGGTGATAGCTGTGTGGATTGCTATCACTTTCCTCTAGGGCCTGCAAGAAGCAAAGAACACAGTCAAATGCTGAATTTGGCTGGTTCCTGGAGATCTGTATGACTCACCTCTGTTATAATTAGCTAATCTTAATTTGTAGCTTGTTGCTCAGTAAACACAGTTTAAAAAACCTAAAAGATCAACCAACATCAAGGGAAGGTGTTGATTTTTTTTTTTCCCCTTCAAGGCAAACTTGAAAATTAATGCCATTTACTAGTATTTCTGATAATGTCACAATATGGACTGTAGATGAGCAAGGTGCAGTATTTTTAATCTCTCCCTGGTGTCACCTCAGCCTTGCTACTGCTGAGTGATGTATGAGAACATATAAACTCTAAATAGGGGTTTTTGCTGCAGGTTTGAATCCCAGTAGACTGTATCATTATTTTATAGCAGACGCTGGCCAGTGTAAAAATGGGAATTAACATCAACCTTGCCATTTAAACTATTAGTAACAGACATGATCATTATTAATTTAACCAAATTTAACAAAATCCAATAAACACATATTTTTTAAGTTAAGGACTTTCTTTTAGTTGTTTTCATGTGAAGCCTTTCTTTCTTTGAAGATGCTTGTTGAGATATAGTTTTTGCATCTGAAATAACAGTTGCACCAGCGAGGGGAGTTATAACAGCTATTGTGCTACAGAAAAATAGACACATCTTCCCAAAATTTTTTTGATTCTTTTTCCTGAAATAGTGACCCTTAACTTAATTTTAACTTAGTTCAATTCATAGTCGGACATTAATACTAAGTAGCTGAAGAAGATCCCTGGATTTGCATTTTTATGTCTTTTTTAGTACCAAAAAAATTCATCATAACTAAGTTCATTTTGAATGTAGTAATAGAACTTAATCAGAAATAACTGTCTTTAGTTCTGAATGTTAAAAATCATATACAAGCCTTACATCTTAAAAAAACTTATTTGCAAAGAGGATTAGATGGGATCTTCTAATTCTCATTCCATTTCTTCTGCTTTACTAATAAACTATAAATACTCATTTGAATTTGTCACACTCACCATGCACCTGATCCCAAGAGATGCTGAGTGTCTGAGCCCATGGGGACCACCACTGATGTCCTGTTCCAGCATCATTCCCGCTTTCTGAGCCTCCTGCTTTAGCCAGAGCTCTTCTGCCCTCTCTTGCCCTGGCTTTGGTTATATGCAATCAGTGTTTTCCTTCCAAGCTGGCCTCCAGCATATTGCAGCTCTTTTGATGTTTGTGCTGGAAAAGGTGCCGTAGCTGCAGCAGATGTCACAGGACATCAAGCCTGTGGGGCCATGCCTGTACTTAGGTTTCTACTTTGTGTATTCACTTGGACCTTACCTGTGTGCAATAAATTCTGTATTTCAGGAGGCACTGTATAACAGGAAGTGAGATAAAAATTGCAGGTGTTTGTGTCCTGCTGTTGTTTATGCTGGTGGTCATGGGTGGGGAGGAGGGAAAACTCACAAGCACAGAAAAATCTGGGATGTCAGCACCAGTACTGAGCAAGTCATGCAATGTAACCACAGCTAAAGTTTGTCCACTTGAGGTGTCACCAGCCCCAGCATTTGATAATACAGCAGGCTGGTGAAACTGGTGAGAACTCTGCTTTGGCTTTTGTCATAGTCAGGGGTTTGCAAACTATTGCTAAAAATGCCACTACGAGGTGAGACTTGAAACGAATGTGGGTGGGGAAACAGAGGATGGGGATAATATATTGGGGGCACCCAGTGCAAATGGGACAGTGATGGCATGAAATTGCTGCTGCTGCCTTCTGCAATACTTTCATGCAGTGAACAGGAGTATGGACACAAACTGAAAAGCATATTTCAGGTAACTCCATACAAGCAGTTTTCCTTTTAGTGCTTTTTACAACACTACAGCGCAGCACTGCACCAATAAATGAGATTGATAGAAGGTCTCCTGGAACAAAGGTGCCTCAGCAACTATCCAGGGTAGCTTTCCAGTTTTCCTGGGCCTGCCAGAAATAGGCTATGAACCAGGATAATCTGGGGGCTTCTCACTGTACAAACACAGGATCACATCCAGTAGTAGAGTGGGGAGGCTGAGGAAGTCATGAAGGAAGAAAACGGCTGGAAGCTGTTTGAACTGAAGAACAGCTCACCTGATATACCATTACCCCTACTCTCCTCCCAAGATTTCCCTAAGAAAGTGAGATTGCTTGAGATGAGATGGACAGCATCGCTGAAGAAGGTCTGGTGGTGGCCAGCTGCCCTTTCCTGGGAACAGACTGAAGAGAGTCATAGGTTTGGTAAGTCAGAAGCAGTGTCCTTGCTGACTGAGGCAGGTCAGGCCTGGGAAGTTCCCTGTGTTTGTGTGTCTCTGCTGCTACATTTGACAGATGGCTCTGCTCAGACAACTTGTAAAGACAAACACAAACAGTCTTGGAAAGGTGGGAGGAAAACTAAATGGATGAAAAATACCCAGCGAGTCCTGTGTTCATCAAACCATGCACTTACTGCAATATTACAAACCTCTGAGACACACACCTCAAATCGCACTAAAACAATATATAGCATGCTTGACAAAATTTTGATTCTCTCTGGTTTTTGAGATGCCAGAGTTCCCCCAAGACATATTTACAAGTTCCCTTTGTAACCAGTTCAGTAGGAAAATATTACTTAATTGGCTGGGGGGGAAGGGGGGGGTGTAGCTCTAGCAGCCATAGCACAAAGTAAATCCCATTACAAAAAGGTTCAACATATATATGAAAACTAGTGGTTCTGGGGTTTGAATGATATATGTATTAGAAAATAAAAATATTAGCTCTTTTTTTTAGTACAGATGTGGGGGCAAGATTATTGCCTGTGAACTTCAGTGAATAAACAGCTATGTAACTGTCTCAGGAAGGGTGCAGGAGTAAAATTGGCTGTGATTAAACCTTGGTTGCAAAATGTGAGAAAGTCCTCACTCAGAAGAGCTAAGCTCTGGGACAAACCCTTGTCATAGCAACTGAGTAGTAGTGGTCAGCAAGAGGAAGGGAACTTCGCACATAGAGGGAACAGAGCTGGATGCTCTGCATCCTTCGTTAGCATCTTTAGTGGTTTCCTGGTCTTCCTGAAAAGAGAAACCTCTACTGTGGCAGCTCCCTGGTGGTGCTTATTTGAAAAGAGCAACGAGCTGATAAATCAAGTCCAAAATACTTCAGCTATAAAATACTTCTCATTTTATCTCCACAGTAAGATACTGAAACTTTCTTTGAGATGCAAACCAATAATGATCTATACAGTACTTAACTATGTATCTAAGAAAATACATAATTTGTTAGGTGGAGTCTTTTATTAGCATGTCCCAAATCGTTTTGGGATGCTGATCATGCATGATTTCAGGAGATGTAGAAAGGACCAAAGAAAAATAATTTTAACTTGCTTAATTCTAGCTTGTGGCTCTGCTGTTGTTCTGTGTTTAAATCATTAAACAGTTCACAGGCTTTTTTTTCCCCTGCTTGTATCAAACAAATATTCTTTGATATAGCTCATGAAAGAAGAAACCGGATTTCAGCTATGCCCTCTAAATGAAGACTTGTACAATCATTTGCTACAAATTATAGTGTAGTGAAATGCAATTATTACTGTGATGTGACTCAGAAGTGACCCTTCCCGGACTCCAGCACACAGGCTTGCTCTCACAAATGTACTGCTCTGAAAAGCTAATGTGTGTGCTGGACATGCTAAAATGAAAAATATAAGCTGATTTCTCCTCACCCCAAGCTGTCACCAAGCTATAAAAAGTTATTACAAAAAATGGTGCAAGTCTTTGAGCCTTCAGGGTTGAGGTGTACTTGCTGGCATGTCAGCCTACTGCAGGGACACCCTTGCAGCTTCTTACATTACATCCTTCACTGGAAACTTCCACACAAACACCAGCACTGCCGTGTTGCCAGCTCCACAACCCCTGAAGCAGTTAGCTAGGGATGCAATTTATACCTTTTTTGATATGTTAATTAGGAGTACACAAATGTGATTTTACATGGTTTTAAAAGTTGTGAGACTCATTTTAATTCAAGCCAGATTAAGGTTAAAGCAAACAAAAATATTTTTCCTATGAATTTCATACAGTTTACAGAGGCTTTTGAAGATGCAGGACAGAAAGGAAAGGAAACTGCATACAGTCGTCACGTGAGACAACCTTTAAAGGTTTCTCTTCCCAGAGCTCAGTGAGCAGCACACTTACCCCACATGTATTGCCAGGATGCCTGCTGTGCTGAACATCCTTTGTCCTTGAGAAGCAACCTTGGGAGGTATCTTGCATGGGGAGCAAGGGGGTGCCTGCTAGTTTACCATCCCTGTGATTTGTGGCTTGATGGGAGAGCAGGATGCAAGGATGTCCTTCAATCTCACACCTACACAGGAGATGATGGTGATGCTGTAGGGCTGTCCCTGTCCCTTGGGAGTTGCTTCCTTCTCCTGACTAGCACAAGCTGGCACTCTGAGCACAATGGTGCCCTGCCCAGCACGCACCTTTGCCTAATTTTCCACATCCCAGGCTACAGCAAAATTATATTTCACCTGTCTGAGATTTACAATGGCTTTTTTTTATTTTCTTGGTCAGATGAATCTCTTAGCCACAGAGTTAGAATTATTACTTTTCTTATTAATCTTTTAAAAGCTCATTTTCTGTGCCTGTGTGTTGAGACCCCGGACCAAAGTAACAGCAGTGTAACAAGCTTTTCCTGCTGGAGAGAAGCCAGGGGAGTTACTCAAAATGTAGTGAGAACTGATGGAATCTGGCAGCCTTAGCGCCTTGAAAGGAAGTCTTAATTTCTTTTAAAACTGGAATTTAGCCAAATCCCTACCTTTTGAACATTCATTGTACATCTGTGAGGTTTTGCATATCTACAGCCCTCTGTTCGCCCTGGGGTTCCCACTAAGTCCGGTATTTCCATGGAGCTCCCTTTGGCTGCCTTGGAGACCTGGCAATGTCAGCATCCCCAGGCCCTGCTCAGGAGGGTAACACCCTTCTCTGTGCCCTGGGTTTCACCTGTGTAGGTCAGGATATTGTTGGCACTGTTCTGTCCCTCGGCTTCCTCCACTAAACTTGCCTTCAACAGAAAAAAAAAATAAAAAATCTTCAAGCCAATCCTTGCTTTTTCAACTTTTCCTGGATATTTCAGGATATGGAAATATAAGCATATGTCTGAGGTTTATTAGGTGCTCACAGTTTTCAAAACCAGATGTTATTTTAAATATTTGACGCTGAGTTTTGGCTCTGGAGGTGTTCTACTGAATGCAGGCTCTGGTCCATCACAGACAAACAAAGCCAAGACAGATTTGAGACTGATCTTGTCATCCTTCTGTGATAGGCATTCACTTGCAAAACCTAATGAATTAGTTGCAGAAAAGGGGCTTTGTTCAGTGAAAATCTATTCTGAAATGTTATCACAGTGAGTGTCTTTGATTATGATAGTATGAATAAGTACTTTGTGAAAAAAAAAGAATATAAAATAAGCTCATATTCACATGAGAGTCTGTTCTTGAAAGCCTCTAAAATTCTTCACTGAGTATCAGGTATGGCAAAGTTGGAGATAAAAGTAATCAACATTTTAAAAAAATAGACAATCTTTCATTTCATAAAGCTGTAAGTTAATTGAATAATCAGAGCCTTCATTGTCTCCCTAATTTAAATTACCATTTGTCATCTTGTCATCACTGTCTGAGATAAATAATGACTGTTACATACTGCTCTCAGTCTGGTACCTGGCACATGCAAGGATTCATTATGATATGATGTTTCATCTCTCCCATAACTGCTGCTTTTAGTGCTAGCACTGAGCTCGGCTACCTTCAAAGCCTAGCTTGAGCTACTGACTTTTTACCCGATTTCCATCTGGATTTAGTCTGATAGGGATAGTGCAGTCATAGCAGAAATTCCGTTTAATGGTAACAAGGTTTTGAAAGCAGTGATGATTGAAAACACTGGAAGATGGGCTTTTCCCCTGTCAGGCTTTCACTCACATTCTACCCAGTTGAGGTTTATTGTGCTTTTCCAGCACAAGTCAGCACATGGTGTGAAACTTCTAGTTCCAAAAAGAAAACCCAGTAGAAATTTCTGGAAGAACCTTACACAGAAGTCACAAGCAAACCTGTTTTGTTGGGGTTTTTTTCCCATGTTATAGGTTAATTTCTCAAGATTTTAGGATTTGATTCAAGATTTGGTTAAGAACTGGCTTTAGTGTTTTGATGGGTGTCATGGTTTGACCCTGGCCAAATGCCAGGGACTTACGACATCTGCTTTCTATGCTCTCTCTTACTGCATTTACGCAGAGGAGAGGACTCAAACTGACACAAACACACTGGACTCATGAGTTGAGATGAAGCAGTGATGGGGAGTGGATGCACGAAAAACATGGGCAAACAGGTGAGAGACTTAAGTTGCAAAGTGATTTATTAACCTAATAGAGTCGGAGGATAAATGAGAGGTAAAAATAAGCTTTTAAGACACCATTTCTCTACTCACCCCCCTTCCCTCTTAAGACACTGTTCCTCAGCTCACCCCCTCCCCTCCTTCAAACAACCAGCAGCTCCGGGTGGGGGGCAGGGTATGGGGCTTTTTCTTAGTCAGTCCATCACCACAATAATTCTGCTACAAACACTGTTTCTCTGCTCACCCCTCTCCCTCTTAAGACACCATTTCTCAGCTCACCCCCCTCCCTCTTTCACACAAACCAACAACTCCGGGGTGGGGCAGGGTATGGGGGTATCCCTTTGGTCAGGGTCAGTCCACCAGGGAGAAGAGTCCTCTACTCAGCCATGGGGTCCCTCCCACGAGAGACAGTCCTCTGAGAACTTCTTTGGCGTGGGTCCAATCTCACGAGCAGCAGCCCGGCCGAAATCTGCTGCAAACACGAGTGCTTGTCCATGAGGTGCAGGCTCCCAAGCCCAGGCCAGGCTGTTTCCATCCCGGGGCCAAGGCCTTTCTCTCTCGTCCACAGCCTTTGCAACTCTCAGTCTCTGCTGGGACTCCCACTGGATCACAGCTTCCTCCAGGCATCCCCCTGCTCCTCTGGCGTGGGCACCTCCCCACGGGCTGTGGGTGGATCTCTGCACCCCCATGGACTCCATGGGCTGCAGGGGGACCACCTGCTGCCCCCATGGTCTTCACCACGGCCAGCAGAGGGTTTTCAGCTCTGGCACCTGGAGCACCTCCTCCCCCACCTTCTCCACTGACCTTGGTGTCTCCATGTTGTTTTCCCTCACATATTTTTACCTCCTCCTCCTCCTCTGGCTACAAAGAAGTGCGTGCACCCATTGTTTGATTTCTTCTTAAATATGTTTTCACAGAGGCGTAACTAACATCTCTACTTGGCCCAGGTTTGGCCAGCAGCATGTCCATCATTTTCAGAGCCAACAGAGAGTGGCTCTGCTGGACAGGGTGAAAAACATCCAGAACCTTCGCACAGGACACACAGGAGCCATCTTTGTGCCCCTCCCTACCCACTAGCAAAAACTGGGCCAAGTAAAACCATCACAATGGGATATGAAAGAAATGAGTGTCTTCCTTTTGCCCGCCAAAATTTTAGTGTGTATCTACTGGAAAAAACGGTTGTGGAATTATCTCTTTATCCCTTATTAAATTAGTGCTTAGCCAACTATTCACATTTAGCTTTTATAATCTTTTCTCAAAAGCTTGTCCCTCTAGAACTACAATCCCTTTGACACTTTTCTCCAAGCTATGTGTCAATGTACTTGGTTTTGATTATTTTTCCTCAGAGGTAACATTTTCATCTTTTCAGGCCAACACATCATGTTACTGTCCATCCTAGAACTACAAATTTTTCTCATTGATGACTGGAACACTTCCAGGTTGAGGACACTGTAACCCTAATAATGCATTTATTTTCTCATTTAGGTCAGGATTTTAGAAATGTGTGTTGCAAATAAAAGTACCAAATATTCCTTTCTGGTTTGGGTTGGCGTTTGCTTTAAATCTTACTTGTTTACAACCCTTTTGGTTCTCCACTGCTAACTCAGCAGAACAGTTACAGAGGCTGATCTACCTTGAGGGCTGGCAAAGGCTTTGCAGGCCCTCTGTTATCTCTTTCAGCAGGGGATCTGGAATTATCCCAACTCCTTGACACCCTGTCTTTCCTGCAGTCAAATATTTGAAACCTCTCTCTTCCTTCCTCTGAACTCTGCGGTGCATCAAGGACTGTGCTTAACCAAGTCTGGGTAGTCTAATGCCTCTGGGCATCAGGAAGCATCAGGCATGTCCAAGAAGATTGGAAGCTACAAATGAATGAAAATGTAGAGGCAAAATAAAGAGCATGTTTTAATGTGTATTGAATTCTCAATTTGTATATTAAAAATAAAATCCAACTCTGACTAATTGGACATAATGCAGGAATGTATGTGAAAAAGCATGGAGAGACAGTGTTGCTACTCTCAAATGGGCTAAGCAAGAGACTGGCAGAGGCATTAACAGAGTGATGGGGATGGCTCAGGCAGGTGAAGCCCTACAGGATGGAAGGGAAATCGCCACTAAGCTTCCCCTCTTCCATAACCAAGATCTTGCCCTACTGTCATAGCCCTGCATCTACTTTTGAAAAACTTCAACTGACTACCACTTAGAGGCTGATTATACAGGAACAAAGTTTAGAATATAAAACTAAATGGCCATTTCTTTCCGTTACAAATTCTTTAAAGTCTGACAGTCCTTCATCAAGGTGGTTCTCTGGAGAAGGGATTCCTGTTGTACAGCACGAGCTTTTTGGTGAGAGCAGCTAACCTAAACACTGTGGAAGACTCTGTGTCCTGGGTTAGGGAATGCAACCTGGGACGGTTAGCAGTGAACTGGACTTGAATGCTCTGTGTCTTTGTGCTCGAAATTTCATTTCAGAAAGCTGTTCTTCACTTTGGGGATTTTTACCCAATATACCTCTGCCACTGGAGACCAGTTTAACAATGAACTTTCATACACTTCCTCTACACTTTGATTCTAACTTCTTGCAATCCCCCACTTCATTTTCAGTAGAGATTTTGGCTTCCTTCAACCTGCGGTTGTTTTATACATTCCTCCAGTCCTCTTATCTCCCAGAACTGACCAGATAAAGAATACTGAATGTTCATCAGGTGCTTAATCAACTGTGTTTGCAAACTTCAAATGATTCTACAAACAGTGTACTACCACAGTACCTGTTTATAACATACACTAATATAAAATATACGCAAAGATCACATGGGACCATTTTTCCATTTGTCAGACTTAGAGAAGTGGTAGATGCATTAAAGTCTCCATTTGTAAAACAACAACTGTAAAAGATTGCTCACCATGAAAAGAATTAGATTACATTTGATATTTTGCAGAAGTTTGTAACATAAGCTTCCAACAGCACTCTGTTGCACCCTCTCAAGGATATGAGAAAACATAACAAGCGGCAGACATAGCAAAACTGGCAGGAGCCCATGTGCTAGTGATGCTGAATTCATATTCAAAGTGATATTCTGGTACATTATTTCAAAAGCACCCTTAAAGATGGACATAGTCTATTTGGAAATAGTATGGAAACACATGAGAGAGTATTTTGATACAAAACAATTTAAGAGAAGTTGGCACTGATTTAAGTAAAAGAATCAGAATAAATATGCTTGAGGACTGTGCTGGGATTTGGTTTTCTTTCTAAAGAAAAAAGAATATCAGCTGACAAGGAAAAGCTATCTAATAATTTTCACTTAAATACAGTAGTAGAGAAGCCTATTGTGAAAGAATAATTAATGGTCAAGGTCAGGCTGGGTAGGGGGCTGAGCAACCTGATCTAATTGAAGATGTTTCTGTTCATTGCCAGGAACAGGGCATGGTGTACTATGCGACCTTTGAAAGGTCCCTTCTGACCCAAAATATTCAATCAATTTATGACACAGAAAAATATTTGAGGGAGGAAGAAATGCCAAGAAAGGCCAACAAAATGATGAAGTAGTATTGATGAGAGGAGAATTTAGGGAAAGCTGATGAGAAAGGCAGTGTGAGATTCAGCCTGCTGAACTGTCTTGGAAATTAGACCAGAAAGAGAAAACATGCAATATAGTGAAAAAGCTGATCATAGCTCAATTTCAGAAGCTGTAATATATCCAAGTCTTATCTACACTGACTTAGATTGTTTGGGTAGGATATTCTCATTTATAGTCAAACATCTGCTTATCCTAGTATTATGAACCCTAATAATCCAACAAGTTTTCAAAAGTTATGAAACAGTTATCCATGTAATGCAATTAAAAATGCCTACTGGTACTCTAGATTTGTATCCCTACTCTTCTCATATTCTCTGCAACTCTCTCCCATGCAACAGTAATTACAGTGCTTTTTTATTTTTTTTAATCAATTGTTAAACTGCCAAGAATGAGTAAATTTCATTCAAAGTGGAATTTTTTTAAAATGTCTCAAAAAATCCTTCATAAAATCTTTAACAAGATACTGACATGAAGTTTCCTTGAGTTATGTTGGTTGTCCTCTTCAGGTTGCTAGTTTTCCTTGGTTAGATGCCTCTCCCATATCTTCTGACTCCTGTTTGACAAATAGTACACTAGGATGTGAACACATAAAATAGAAATCCTTTTGCTCTGGCTGGCAATAAAAAAGAAGGGTTTTAAATTACTGCTGGTTAGCTTGTAATAATGAAAAAATGAGGCTATTAAAACCTTGGGGGTTGTCTGACTAGGTTTTCTTCTACACTGAAGGCTTTCACTATCCAGAATTTTCTGACATCTCCCTATGTCAGTGGATTGCTGAAAATTTAAAGAATAGAAATAGAATAGCGCTGGAAAAAATGTAGTCATACCTATAGAGGAGAGTATCTCCTTTTCATTATGGAATACTGGTATATCATGCTATTGAAATGGATTTAACAAGCACAAATTCAGTATGAAATGGAACAACTTACTTTTCTGGCAAAGAATTCTAGGGTGAGACAGCAAAAGTTCACCAGACTCTCGGCTGAGGCAGGAATCTTCTACTAGCCTTACACCAGCCCTAAAAGAAGCTATGCGTGCTTGATTTTATCAGAGTTTGGAATACAGGTGAAGTAAACTGGAAATTGAGCTTCCCAAAGACTGTAGTGTTAACCCATTAGCCATCTGTGTACAGCAGCATTTGAGAGTTCACTAAATGCCTGCCCTAACAGGTACAGTATGCACTACACCTCCCTTACACCCCAGCACTAGAAGAGCCTAAATAAGAATTGCTTACACAAATGACAATATCTGAGCTCTTAAAGAATCCCTCTTCTACATTAGGATGAAAATATTTCATATCCTTAGATTTTTAAAATACACATATTTGTCTAGATGACCCCTGAAAGACTTTTTCAGGCAGCCAAGCATATTGTCCTGTGAATGCCTGTATCCACATTTACACAGAACCCTCCAGTGAGAGCGCCTGGCTTCATTCCTCTCAGAAACCTGAGCCCAGTGTTTCCACCAGCAGCTCAGCCCCTGAAGTCCTGTAAACTGGAGTCCACATCTCTTCTTCAGGTGAGATAAATCAAAATCAGGGGAGCAAGCTCTGCTAACACCCAGCTCTCAACAGTTCAGTTGTGAAACAGGACCAGATTGTGAGCTCTGTTCTCCAGGTGCACCAGAGCTAAATAGTTGAACTCCACCTGTATCATAGCTTGCTGGAGTCCCCCTACAGTGTTATTCACAGCTATACACTAGTACCTTTTCTAATATTTAAGTGTCACATGTGGTGGTGAAAAATAAGGGCAGGAAAATAGAGTTGATAGATATTACCAGTATGTAGAGCTACTGGTACTAATAGGGTGGTTTGGAAAATTTCTAAAGCTCAGAGCAAGAGTGGATATCAAGAGCTTAGGAAATACCCTCTGCATGCTGGAGAAATCAAGTATTTTTGCAGGAAAGTACTGTGTCTGTTTAAATTTAGGACACCCTGATCCATTTATATGGCAAGATTCAGCTCCTTGTTGACTTTGATGCCTTTCTGGAAGATGTACTTTCATCAGCTATTATTGTGCTTGTTCCAGGGTGATGTGTTTGGAGTGCTGGACAAACTGGGTGACGAGACTGTTTGCTCTGGCTTTAATCTACCACTTCCATAGCTTAAATTCTTCACTAGGATGAATGGATAAAATAAATACAATTTCATGGTAGCTGAAAACTGTATGGGTTTTTTAAGGAAAAATATGTAGTGAAAGTTTCATCAAAATATATGCCTTAAACTTCAGGTAGTTTTCTCTCACAGATGTTGCTTTAGATAGCAGAGGTGAGCTTTTGGAGGGTGGGTTTTAAGATTTTTGTCTAGTTTAAAGGAAAAACCCAATCCTTTAATCAGTGTTCCTATGATCATTGTTTTCACCCTAAGACTTTTAATGCTGCTCACCACCGCTCTTTAGAAAGCTAGCGCTCCCAACCAGCTGTAGTTAACCTTTTCTGGCCTACCTCTATCCCTGGTATAAAAACCAAACATTTTAGATTCCATGAACAATTTGCCCCATAGTTTTCTACAGTAAGAGAACTGGAATTTGGCACTTAGACCTTGTTGTATGGTCCTCCAAATCTGTGTCATCCTGTAGGGATCCCGAGTTTGCTGTTTTTTGCTTGCACCCAAGCTCTTCTACGCTGTTGAAGTTTCTGAAGCATCTCCTCCTCAGTCAGAACTACTTAATTCCTGGAAGACTGATCATGATAGCTTCCTGCCCTCAGCCCAGGTACATCTTTCCAAGAGATACTATTCTTTCTTAATTATGCTGAAGTTGCTGATGTTAAATTAGGTACATACAAACACCACCGTGATCCTTATCACTTAAGAAAAAAAAGGGAGAGGAGGGGAGTCAAAGTCTCTTCCTTAATCAGTCTGAATTCTACCTCCTAATCTTGTCTTCCCTAGGAATGTGTTGCAAATATTAAATTCTGCCTGTGAAAAGGTATTGGGAAATGGAAAGAATTGTTCTTCCCCTCCCCTGCTGTTGAATCTGTAGAACAGAGCAAGGGAGACATCACAATTTGGGACAGAAAGGCCCAACTGCTGCAGGGACCAGTATTTGCATGAATTTGGTTTTCATACACTAGTGAGTACCTCCCTCTGCAGGGAACTGTAAGCTGATAGCAGCCACAGACTCTGGCAGTGTAGAAAAAAACGTTCAAGGCCGGAAGTGGGATTTTTCAGAAGATATTTGTGTTCTCTTAATTCTTGAAATTTCACCCACTTTCAAGCAGTACGTAAGATTTTCCTTCCATTCCCATGGGCAGCTATTTTCATTGTAGAATTCTAAAAATTCCACCTTGTTTGACAGTGGTTGCACGGTTAAGTGTTTCTTCATGATACCTTTGCAGTGGTTTTATCTTTCGAAGAGGCCTGCCCCATCTGGGTCCTACAAGCCTGCTGCCATTCCTGGTATCAGCTGCCATCCTGGCAGCTTGAGTACTGCTTTCATGGCAGCATGGGCTTTGTCTCCTGAGGAAGGCTGTTATTTTATTATTGATGCAGTCTGTGATGAAGCCATTTTACTCTTTCTGTCTCTTAAACTCAAAGATTAGCCATAGACAACTCGGAATGACTTCTAGCCATGGTGGCTCCTTGTTGGTACGGCAAACAACTGAGTGGTAGAGAAAGGAACTCTAAATGACTACTTTAAACCTTGCCTTTTCCTGGTTCTTTGGGGCCTATGCAGGCTCTAAATACATGAAAGTTATATTTAAGACTGCTGGATCATTCATTACCTGTTCTCCTTCCTCCGGCTGTCCACTAAGTTGAACCCCAAATAGCATGAAGAGATGCTGAACTGATCATTCTGTGTTATACACAGCAACTGTTGTCAAGAAAGTTGCTGAAAGAGAAGACTTCGAACAACTGACTTCTTGGGGATTGCTTCTACTTCAAGAGTGTGCATGAAACCAGTATCTTCCAGGTGACTTGCTCTTTAATACTGTTTCATGTTTAAAAGAAATTTCCATTCATTTACTAACCCTTGTTCACGTTGTTATATAGGATGCTAACTCTGGGTGACAGTAGTCTTGGTTGCCCCACCCAATTTACTCTTTCTTTCCCATGAAAAAACATGGTAGTAATAATAAGATTAAGAGGGAAGAGGGAAAAAAAAGGCAAGTAGATGAAAAAGGCAGCTGTAAGAATAAGGACCTCCTTTCCTTATTTAGGGCAAGTTTTTGATGCAGTGGGTCTAGCTCAAAGTAACAAAACTTTACTTCACCCAAGTCAGTGGCCTCTACTTGCAGAGGGACTTATAGTTTCTACAGCAGTTACAGAACAGGGTCACACACCAATTTACTTTTTACATTATACAAAAGTAATGTTTAAAAAAAAAAAAGCAACACCATGTTCTGTCACAACCTTTTTCGAAGAAATAAAAAAATACATGCTGGTTTATTTTCCAAAGGTTAATAAGCTCCAGTGAGATTTTTATAAGCATGAAAAATATGCTTGCAATTTTGCACACTGATTAGAGATTCTAATGATGTGTTCTAAATAAACTTCAAAAAGCCTGAATTACAGCAACTGAGTGCCACTGCTGCTTCAGCTACTTATTCCTTACACCACTGTTCCTAGCTGCAAAACAAAGACAAATTCTGCCTGAGGGTTGTATTTGGCTGACATCAACCTCGTACTCATTACATGCAAATGCTTAATAATGGTTTAGTATTGTCACACATTGGGAACATTGAAAATAACTGAAAATATACATGCTCACGTTAATGACAGGATTTGCTAGTTTGTAGCAAAACTGGGGGGTTTTTTGCCTCAAAGATGGGAGCACAATTGGAAATCTGATCAAGAAGCATGTTACACACCTAAAAAATGCAATCCCCTGGCTTTCTACAGTACTGGGCAGTACCTCCTTTTGTTCACTGAGGAGATACTTTTGTTTGCAGCTCTTCTGGTATTCATTGTAATATTATGCAATCTTTGTGCACCTTGGCCCACAGCACTCTTAAGTAGCTACCAATACCAATTTTACCAAGGTTTGCTAGGTCCAGACTTCCATCAAAAATGCAAAAACCTGAGTCTTCATCAAGACACTTGAAAAATAAAATGAAGTTTATTTCAGCAGTCTGTAGACTAGAATTCTCAGGCTGCCAGGAAAATATGTTTAAATCACCAACCCTAAATCTTGTCAGCATTATACTGTATCATTCTATCTCAAACACTAATTTTTGTCTTGGCCTTAGGAACCCCTTGGTTTAAACATGGATTAAACAAGTTGCCTGTTGCCTTTCCTCATGAGTGTTTTAGGAACTCCTAACCTTTCAACAACTTTCACTTGCAATAGAAGCTTATCAGCCAACCTGCTTTTTAAGAATAACTTTACTTTTTTTCAGGGCTTCACTCACACTTAATCACCCTTCCTTTTGTTCAGCAAAGCACTGGAGCCTCTGGCCAAAGCCTGTTATTAGAGAAGGCAAAGTGAATCCTGCAAAGTAAGTTTGTGAAGGTACTGTGTCTAAAACAATAATTTATTTTTCTTTTACACACACCAAATATGAACAGCATAAATTTAATGTGTTAATTCGTATACAGAAGTCAAACACATTATTTCAACATTATAAATTTCAATGTTCAAAAGAATTATTATGTAGCTAATATCAAATGCAAATAAAATGAAACTGCTTTAACTGCACCTAAATTAACAGCAAAGGGACAATTTAATATGGTGATGAAATACACTGAACCAAAAGACGTAGTGGACTACAACAGTTGATTGCTTTTAAGAAAAAATTACTCAACTTGAAATCTTTCCATTGCATTGTTTCCTGTCTACATAATATTCCTTTCCAACAAACAATTTTCAGATACAACAGCTTAAAAACAATATACTTGCATAGGTGATGCCCTTAGACATTTTAACCACTTGGCCCACTCCTTGTCAACAAACTGAAACTATATTTAAAATTCAAAAAATAAGTATGGTCTACTGTATTAGTTTCAGATTTTTAAAAAGGTAAAAAAAAGGTTATTATTCTTTTGTCATTCAATAAATAAAGCACTTGACTGAGAAATGCCAAATCGTCACAATAAAAATACAGATGGCTCACTCAAAATTAAATACATATATTTGATTTTAAAAATCAAAAACTATTTTCAGTTTAATGCTAAACAATGTTTTTTAAGAAGAACATGGCCTGATCAGAAAGTGAGCAAGCTGCTGTTCCATATGGCTACCACAGGCAAGCACAAGTACTGATTTCAAGGGAAAGCCTGGATAAAAGTAAGGCCTCTACGAATACGAAAGCACACGTGTCCCAACAGTGAGGTGCTAATAACAGGAAATACAACCTAGCGAGCTGTACATAAAAGTACATGTAATTTGCATCTGTCAAGATTTTTTTTGCCTGTTTTTGTCTCCAAGAATTAACTAAGGTATTGAACCTCAATGTTTACGACTTACAGCAATGTAGCCTGTGGTACATTGATATAAAGTCCTTCAAAATACCAGTTTTCCATTGATGTAATGCTATATCAGAAACAAAGATTTTATTGGACATGTTCTTCCTATAAAATTTTGCATCAAGTTAATGGAAGCAAACATGAGGATGGTACTTAAGTTTCATATTATGCATGTTTATGCATGAAAAGGCTGGGTCGCCAGAATGGCGTTTATTGTTTTGTTGGTGGGTTTTTTCAACATTTGTTTAGGACTTGTTATGTACAACAAAAGCTGTAAAATTCTGTGTGCAAATACAAGCGTAGGAATTGTGGCAAATTATTTCAACACTAAACGTAAGTTACTGTTGTATAGACTATTACAGGTAATAAAAATCTTTTAAACAAATTATCTTTTAAAACCTGAATTTAATCAAACTAACTGAAACAATTTAACATTCAATTTCACTAGTCTTTAAGCTGAAATGCTTAATACACACGCTTTGAAGAATTATTCATCAATACACATGGAATGTGAATTTCCAGTAATTATGTATCAGTGGTGTGTCCTTTTTCCTTTCATGACAAGACCCAAAGCAATAAATTCCAAACTTCTCTTCTTCAGGGAAATTCAAACCAAGTAGGGTGTACAGTTGGCTGTAGAAAGAGAGGTGGAGTGGGATGAAAAAGACTTTGATTTCAGCAAATACACTGTATTATCTATTTCAAAATGGACTTAACTATTAAGGAACTAAAGATAATGGTGTAACAAAAGTATTCAGAGTCGTATGCCAATGCTGCATTCTTCCCTTTCCTCTGCAGCACTAATACTAACTCAAAATAGTTAAGAAACTGTTTAGTCAACTGCTCAAGGGGTTGGTTTTTTTCCTAAGAACCTTATACTTTTAAGAGACCCCATTCTTTGGTACTGAATACATTTTCTCATATACACACACACATACAGACTGTTAAATGAATTTCATAATAATAACCCTTTGTTTCACCTTCACTGAATGCAAAATATTAATGCAGACAACTCTCAAGTGTGTATTAGATCATTATTCTCAGTTGTATTAGCTACTTATCATACATATCATAGCAGCAGTCATTCATATTGCATATTTAACACTTAGACCAGAGTCTACATTCAAATAAATACCAAGTGCTGCCTGATGTACACTGTATAAACAAAACCCAACTTCATTGTGATCATCAGTGGAATAGCAAAAAGGGTGTTAAATTATATTCTTTTATGAAGTGACTGACTCTACTGAAGGCAGGTAAGTTATTTCACAGATAAATATAGTCCAGCATTGTTATACATCTTACTTATTCTTTTCCAAGTTCTCCTACACAGGCAAATATTTAGAAATTTGTGTTCTCTGTCCGTAAGCCTCAGCCAAAAAATAACTGAATCTTCGGGAAATATTCTGTGTGCCTGAGATTAGAAACTTTCAGCAGTAAAGTCAACACAGAGCATGGATTTAATGCCATTTTCAAACTGCCTTGTAAGCTTTTGAAAATCATTCTCACGCCATTCAAAAAAAAAAAGAAAAAAAAGAGGGATGCCTCAGAAGTGACAGATACACACTTAAATTCTACCACAACAACATACTTAAAAAAAAGTCAGAGGAGACATCAGTCTCTTTTACATGAAACTGACTAGCCAAAAAATAGTCTGAGTGCCCAGAGTTGTAAGAGCTCCCACTTCTGAACATAAATTTAAACACAAGCAGGAAAGGCAAATAGTTAATAAATGACTGAAAAATGACTCAGAGTCATTTTAGGAGTAAAAACCGTAACTTTCCTTTGTGCTGCATAACCAACCAGAACATCAGACTGCATGATCCATCAGCAGGTATAGGGCAGTAGAGGTATGGTGTCCTTTGGAAAAAAGCAACAGAGAATTTCTAAAAGCCTTCTTAGGGCTGTGTCTATGGGGAATCAAAAACTTCTCTAACAGTGCAAACAGTGCAGCTAAGACAATGTCTTCCAGAGGGCAAAAATCTGCAACAAACAACCCTGTGGGCTTACTCACCTTTACTATCCCACCATGCTGCATTCAGAGACAGCAATGTTATATATGCTTGCTCGGGGGCTGTAAGAAAAAACATTATGTGTAAGTCATCTGATAAATATTTCAGACTTCTAAATTCATACTGTTAAAAAAAACCAAAAACTTCTTATACCTCATTCTGAGCCATTCTAAAAATCACTAAAATACCCCAAACCACAAATCACCACTTATCATCTGTATTTGCTAATCAAAGCCAGCAACTCCTGTATTTTTTTTAAACATCTTAAAATTTGTGGCTGTTGATTGTTCCAGCAGCAATTCAATTAATTTTGATAAAACAAACCAAAGCAATGCTTAAGTAAAGAAAATTCCTACAAAACCTGAAAACCATCTCACTTGACCTTTAGGTTTAATATCAGAAATCTAAAACAGCAATCTGCAGATACATTTATTCTGAGACACACATGCTAAATACAAACTCTTGAACTAGCTTATAAAAGTTTTATCCTTGACCTGTAAATTGCTAGCACATGCAGCATTAAAGATGTTTAAAGAAATGAATTCATAATAGTAAGATACAATGCCTGCTCCACCTATTTCAGTACTATTTACTATAAAAATTATATGTGGGGAACTGGAAGGAAACTGTTATTTATGTGCTATAGATAGTTATTGAAAGGCTTTTCCTTGAGCTGGAGATTTATCAGCATATTGTTCTTTAAATATTCTCTTCTACCTAAAAAATTAATTTCATAAATTGTGTCTCAGTGCAATGTAACATGAAATAGCATGAAAGTGAAAGTGCAAAGAACACCCTACAGCAGAATACCCATTTAAAACCTGGGAGATCCTTGAAACAGGAACTTTACTGAAACTTCTCCCATTCTTCCCCATCACCCTGAAGTCAAACTCAGTAGGGAGAGAATTTCCCAGAACTCAGCCTTTGCTACAGAGAGTGTTATCTTAAGGACTAGAAATAGGCTCTGACATGTTCTGGTATTTCCTTAAAACAGTGGAATTCCACCAGCAGCAAGTGAAAACAGACCAAACAAACAAACAAACAAAAAATAGTTTTCAAAAGAACACTGTGCTTTTCCAGGCTTCAAATGTTTACTCTTACTAAAGAAAGGGAGGTGGGAGTTCTTCAGCAATTCAGAGAATATCTATGCAATTTCAAGTTTTCTTCTGCCTGTACTCTGAAGTCAGGTGGATGAGCCAGTTTGACTCCGTAAGTTGCAAACCTACATTACTGAATGACACCACCACCTATTTCAGGATTGACTCTGCACTACGACTGCTTCTGGAGCACAGGTGAAATACCAATTGTGTGTCAATTATACAACTCTATGCAGTCTCTGAACTGGAGCTGCCTCACATTTAGTCAGTCCTCCAACACAGGCAAGAGTAGGAAGTCTTACAAGTTTTTCTAAGTGGATGCCACATTTAACAGCCAAGAGCCATTTTGTAAACAACATTAAGGTGTTGTGTAACTCCTAAAGGCACAGACTTGTGTAGAAATGCTATTCAAATTAATGGAATAGGTATTAATTCTACAGGGCATTCAAGTGTTTCCCTATTCTGTTCCCCTATCCCCCCAGTCCTCCCCCTGACAACACTCACCTACTGAAATTTCAACGCGTAGCTCTGCTCCCCTTCTCACAAATGGACACCCAGATATGTGATTTTCACACATTTAGCCAAGCCTGAGTGTTTTCACTTCCTTCATCTGTTAGTGAGTTATCTAATACCATTAAAATATAGCTTATTAATATTTCCCTGACATCAATAGTTTTCTGTATTTTCTAAGAACCATCCTTTTCAAAATATTCGGGTGACACCAAGTGGTTAGTTGTTGTACTGCTGTCTGCTCGGGACTGCTGTATACCAGTACTATATGTACTTGTGTAAAAAGCAAGTATTCTGTAATGTGTGAAAGTAAATAAAAAAATACACATCACAAAAAAAAAAAAAAAAAAAAAAAAAAAAAAAAAAAACAAAAAAACCTTTCACATTTTTTTTTTTATTATAATNTTTATTATTCAATGCACTCCAATTTTAAAATCCTATCAAAGCAGCTCTTTCTCATTTACTTACCTTAGACTACTTATATGCTTTAAAAAGACCAAAAAGAAAAGCAAAACTCAACCTGTACACATCATCAAAAATTAAGTGACAAAAAAGTTAGGTTCCTGTAAGAGAAGTCACTTACCAGAAAGAATCAGTCCCTATATCATCTTTGTACACTGATGTTTAGAGTAAGTTGCTTCCAAGAAACACACTCAAAGACTCTTCTCAAGTCACCACTAGTTATCAAAAAAACCCTGAACAGATAAAACCCTCAAACCCCAAAACCACAGTCCATACATCCAGCAGCAGCAGCATCATTCAACATGTCACACCATGTAACACTTCCATAAGGAAGGATTGTGTCACATCTAGCAGCTCTTCCTTACCCACAGATATTTCTTTCAACATGGAATATATATTACATTGGAACAGAAACAACTTCTGTAGATTAGATAGGGAAAAGAAATTATACTTTTAGACCCCTTAGGGCTAAGTTTCAGTATCACAACAATGCCAACATCAAAAAGAAGGCTTTTAATCAATATGAAAGATGTGTATCTTTCAAAAGCCAGCCTTGTGTGTTTGCTTCAAATCAGGGCTCTCTATGCCCTTTGCAGGGCCAAATCCTCACAAACCAGAATGCACAGGGACCATCAAAAGAAAAAAAGAAAAGAAAAAAAAAAAGTGTTATTCAAAGATAACAAGACAGCATTACTAGCACTAGGCCATTAGGTAGACAGCTGTCAAAAAACCGACCTGGTATTTGAGAATTCTGTTAAATAACAATTCAAATTAACTGTGATTGTAGGGCACAATAAAGTGCTAAAAAGCTTTAGAATACTATTAATTTAAATCCACTTTAAAATCTTTTCCCTATAGCACTTGCAATTATAACTAAAGAGATAAAAATCTCAACACATACTTTCTTAATTTTTTTTTTTTTAAACTTGCTTGCATTCAGGATTTGCCCACAGCTGGGAATAATCACTCTTAATCTAACTTTTTTTAATTGTTCCATTGATTCTTTCCCAGAGAACAACAGGAGAGAAAATAACTTCAGGTAACAAAAGCAGCAAACTGGGCAGGTACATATGGTCAAGCACAAAACCTGCAACTGTCTTTATTCTTCTTTTACGAAGAGCCTCACACCACTATTTTGAGTTTAATACCCTTTTTATCTTTTGTGTTCAGGATTACATGGGTTATAAAGGTGTGGCCCCAATTTTCCTCGCCAGAAAAACATGGAAACAGACACTCAACTAGTCAAATGCTGCCCACGGTGTGTACAAAACCAGACACAGTTGCTTCACCATTTATTATTGAAAATCACTTTGACCATCTGCAAGCATCACCTTCTGGAAGTGGCCCACTAATGTAAAACCAAGCACACCACTGAAGTGGAGACAATGTATAAGGCTTTGTGCCTTGGAGTTCTTCCTCTAAGACCTTTTGGCCATGCCAAATCCAAACCCAAGGAGAAGCAAGAACATAAGCAAGAAGAAAAAGCTTGTTTACATTTTAGTCATGCATTGCAAAATAGTCAAGCCTGAACTAAGTCTGCTATGATCTCATCCAAAGGAGAGATCTTACCACAGCCTCTGTATATCTCAAGAGACTTCCAGAACAAGCGCTAAGTAGCAATATGAGGAAGAGAACAACGCTATTTTAACATTTTACTGCAATAGCTTTTCCAATTCACCAAAACAAGAACAGGTGAGGAAAAAACCCCAAACAAAACAAAGTAAAAAATCCCAGCCCCCCAATTTTATAATATAAAAACTCTCCTCTTCTAGTAATTGCATTTTAATTTTTAAAAATGGAACATATATATATATATATGAAGATGCTAGAACACAGACAGACTTCCAAATAAATTTTAAGCACCATAATCATCTCACAGATTTACCTCAAACCTAAGTCGCTTACATGTCATCTAATTCTTCCTTATACTTCATTGCAGTAGATAAATGTAAGCAAAAATGACCCTGGCATTGGACTGTTTAGATATTTATAGTGTTTTCTCAGTGCTCTCATCTGATGTCTAGACTCAATGATACAAGAACCAAGTCTTCTGTAGACTAGTTTATACTTTAATATACACATGCACCAAGATATGTACACCAAGAACAATTTAAAAGTAGCTTTTCTAGCTTCAGTTATTCATATATATGAATATGCTTACCTAGATGTAAAAGCGTGAACTGTGCTGCCAATTCCTTTGCATCTTCTACTGTTGTACAGAGTTTTTCTGGCATGAAAGAAGTCTGGGAATTATCTACAATACTAGAAATAAGCACCTTGTACACCAAGAGTATTTTCCCATCCTGACTTGTGGTTGAATACAAACAGTACTCTGGTGGTGCCCAGCTGTTTTTATGGCAAAAATAATCCAGATGCATTACTGCAGAACTGAAGTGACTCAGCTTTAAAGAATACATGCTAATTGGAGTAAGCTTTATTCCTGGAAAAATGGGGTATGTACTTCTTTCAACTCCAGGGGGAGCTGGACTGTGCTGACCATTAAGACGAACTGAAAGACTTGTTTGTTTTGCCAAGGATTTTCGAGCACCATCTTCTTTGTTAGGAAACCCTAAGAGATTTTCAGAATTGGGACTTATCTGACCATTAAAATGTTGCTTCCAAGAACTTTCCTTGTTAACTGGCTTTGCCAGCGTTACCTCAATATTGGCTCCATCAATGCACTTTCCATTCATTACAGACATAGCAGCAACTGCATCTTCGCGGTGGAAAAAATGAACAAAAGCATAGTCCCTCAACTTCTTCACACGTTCAACTACTCCTGGCTTGAACTTGTTAAATTCAGCCTTAATTGTGTCCTCTGTAGTAGATATCATTAAATTTCTCACATACAATACTTTAACTCTCTGCATAGTTTCTTCATCAACTATTTTCTCAGGATCCGCCCAGTCTACTTGAATAGTATGACCCCAGGGCTGGAACACTCCTACAGCAAAGAAGCATTATAGAAATAAGAAACATGGAAAGGAAACCAGAATCATTCTTATCACCTACCTCCACAAAAAGCAAACATGATGCATACTACAAGAAACTCAGTTTTGTTGCCTGCATCTACTAAAGTTACTTGAAATTGTTAAAGTAAATGAGACTGCAAAAATGACAAGTGTTCTCTTACCTTTGGGTTCATTAAGCACCATAAGCCATCAAAACATAGATTTTGTGGCGTGCATATACACACACATACAAGGAGACCAAAAGTAACGTATTTAACTAGCTACTAAATACAGCCTCTTCAATAATATTGCTATTTTAAAAGGTATGGGCAACACCTGGAAATAGTAATCTAAATGTGTATCTCTAGCACAAGCCTTACTCTATGTTGCAGCAGATACTAGAACTCAAACCAAAAGAAAAAAAAAAATCTGCTTTGTTACTCATGTCAACGCATCATTTTGCGTATCATGCTGGTTTATTTTCTGTTCTGTGATCTGGAGGTATTTCCCCCACCACTTTGCATATATATATATAGTCAATATTTTGCATTTTGTATATACTTTTGCATATTATCTATCTACGTACATATAATACACATATGATATAATCCTTAGGTAACACTCCTTCTAACACTGTCAGCAATTAACACAAGATTCGCCTACATCTTAGCCTTAATAGTTTTGGCATTCACTTCAGCAAAGCTAATGCTGTATCTGCTTGAATGACTTTGTTTCTTCAACTGTATTGTTTCCTTCCCTCTGTATTTCATTTCTCTTCCTTTCTCTTCTAGAATCTCCCTTTTTAACTGTACCTTTACCTATTCCTTCCTTTTTCAGTACATTTAATCCCTTCTACTTTCCCTCCTTCAGAGTGTATAAAATAAGGTGCAGTGAAAAAATCATCACTTGTTAAACTCTTAAAATTATTTTCTAGTAAAATATTAAAGACCTACTTTTCAATATTTTTAAATATTAAACATTCACATATTTTATAGTGCTGAAAATAACATCAGAGCACATTCAAAGCATTATCCTTTCTAAGCTCACTTTTAAGAGAATTTGTGTGCAGGGCCTAGTGCATGTAAACGAAAACTGGATGTGTACCAAAGCAAATACATATTGGTATAAATCACAATAGCTAAATTACATAAAACTGATGTCTATTTTTTGATTGTCAGAACTACTTAGATCACAAGTTCTTTAGCAAAAAGTTTAAAAGAACCCCCACAACAACAAAACATAAAAAACAAGATCCTCCTTAGCCAAAACGCAGTACTGCAGTGTTGTACTTATCAAAACACCTTAAAGAATGGAAAACAGGGATGATCCACCATCTCATCTCCCCACAATATGGAAAAAGATACTCCCCATAAAAATTCTGTTTAATTACAGTTTTACCTGGGATTAGTTGTCTTCTAGCCATTGCAGCTGCTCTGTGAGATTCATATTCTACAAAGGCAAAGCCACGATTTTTAGTTTTGTCAGTGGCATTTGGATAAACAATGACATCCACCACTCCTTCTGTAACTTTTTTCATTTCATTCAGTATTTCTTCTTTCTTCTTATCTTTAGGAATTGCTCCAATAAACAGCCTGCAGTTGTCCAAGCTTACGCAGACACCAATGAACTTCCCTGGACGAATTTCGTAATTATTAAGAATCTTGATGGCCAGCTGGGCTTCCTCTTTCGTGGTGTACATCACAAACGCATAGCCTCGGTTCTCACCACTGAAATCCATCATCAGTCTGAGCTCATAGATCTTCCCAACTCGCTCGAAAACAGGAACTAGTTCATCTTCATACATATCACGAGGAATCTTACCCACAAAAACTTCACATCCACGAGGTGGTGGAGGACCTTCCCAACCTTAAAATAAATTGTCAAACAGCAATCTTAGTACAAATGCCAGATAGGCACACTTGCCCTGCACCCAGTTCAAATGTGGGAGCTATTTATTTTTTTTTGGTCTCAAGTGAAAACTAGCACATTCTATTATGTCTTATTTCTTTTACGTTTAAATTTTTTAAATTGCCAAAAACCCACAGTTTGTATTCCTTTCAATTCCGTCTTCTGGGTTTTTTTCCAACGGCATCTGTATGACAACACACTGAACCTGTTTATCTAAAGCACTGACAGGTTTGCCAAAAGTCCCTATTTCAATCATTTTTTCCCGCTTTCAATTTTATTTCAGTTATTAATAAAACTGATTGAGACACCTAAGAAAGAACTTTAGTTGTATTTTCTACTACAACACTTTAAAGTTGCAAAATGTTTCTCTGCACTTCTTGCCCACATTTTTAGAAATTCTGGTAAGGGTCCCCAGTGCAGCACTTCTTTTTCTTCCCTTGACATCATTCAAAAAATCCAAACATTTTGCTGCCACCTTCATTCATCCAATAAAATAGGACTCCCTAAGGAAGGTAGGATATAGAGCCAAACCTTCTTCAATAGCCAGAAAGATTGAACACTTTTACTCTAAATACAGACCACAGTTTTCACAGGCAGTAATGGATGGTAGGCAAAAAAGAAGTAAATAAAAAAATCCACAGAACACGTCAGTCTTTGGCTGACATCTGAAAGCTACAAGAACATCTATGCTCCTCTCCTTAAGCCAAGTATATTCATACACACTTTTATGTCTCCGCCATATACACTGAAAAGATATGTTCAACTGATAATGTAAAAATGTATTTCTGCATTTAGTATTATGGAGTCATGGTCTTCAAATATGGCACTCCATTTTCCCAAAATAGTAATAAAAATTTTTTAAAACTTGTTTGGCTTTGTTTCTTTTTTTAAACTGGACAAACAAATCAGGTAGAAGGTTCAAAGGCAGTTGCTCAAATCATAACTGAAAGCTCTTTCTAAAGCTTTTGACAAGAAAGGTTCTCTACCAGAGAAAAAGCAAGGAATACAAAGATGGTAGAAAAAACTAACACAAAACTTAATAAGTACTAGCATGAAATGACAAAGCATAACAAGGTAAGGTGAAAAAATAATTACTCTTGACAAGTTAAGACAAAAAGATATTTAATTAATTTACTTTGGTTTGAAGTTCAGAATAAATTATATTTACATTATTTTGTAATTAAAGCTTTTCATTCATGTAAGTATTGTCAAAGAGCCTGTAATTTACTTGTGGAAAAATTTAACAAAATTGGGACATTTTTACCTTCTCACAGAATAATTTCTCATCTATATACTGTACACTAACTGTACAGAAAGAACTGCATGGCACACATGGAAGCTACCAAGGCATCAGAATTGACATGCATTTGGAGTCACGCTGCCATGACTTATTTAGCAAAAAGTTTGGCTCTGTTTCATACAGCATTCTACATCTTCATCATTTTCCGCTTTATAAACATCTCTGACCACTTCAGCTGAGGACATGGCAGTGAACACCATCTGTGGCTACGTACTGCCATCACTCATGTTGTGCCAGTCTGTTCCCACATAAAAACAATAAACTAGCTGTGCACCATTTAGGAGCTCCAAAGACAAAAGCAACAGCACACCTCAGTCAAGAAGCAGTTGTGTAGGAAAGCCATTAAATTAAACAACAATATTTATTTATTTGTTTACTAGACAGACTTTTATCATCCTCCTCAGCCTGGTAACTGATTGAACAGTGATTCTCAGTAAGTAAAAGCCATCTACCATACAAAAAAGCCCCCCTCCTAATTTTAAAGCTGCTTAACTTAGCAGTTCAGCACATTACTGCCAACTGGAATTAACCTCTGACTCCTGACCCAAAGAAAACTTGTCTGCGCCACATTTGCCAACGTGTGACATGTACTTATCAGAGCAAACATGGAAAGTCAGTCAAAAGCATTCCTCAAGTAGTTGTCCAGTTTCCTTGACTGGGTACTTGAGTCATCACTGGACAACAGAAAATGGGACTCCAATTTCTGCAGCAGTTCAATTAACATTAGTCACAATCCTCCCACTGTTATTGAGATCCATGTCACCTTAAACTTCCATGTAATTCTAATGACTCACCTTTCTAGTGACATCAAGTCCACTGCTTAGATGGCAGCAGATATAAACAAAGATATGAAAAAATTCACTTTCTTTTTTTTTCCCTTTTTTTTTTTAAACACTCTACAGATACATTTTTCAAAAGTGGCATAAACTGAACAAGAACTCTGCTGACGCCAGGTAAAAGCCTGTCATTTTTTAGGGCAATTTTCAGCATATCTGCTGAGAACAGAGTTTACAGTGAGACTATCCTTCGGCGGCAACACAAGCTTCTAAAAGTCACATCTTAAACAAGCAAAATTCAAAGTGAAACCCTTCATTTATGAAGTTATTGTAATTTCTTACAATCCACTTCAAACATCCAAGTCTCATCTGGCCTAGAACCATTTATAGTAACTTAGGGTAATTTACAACCTAAGTAAGTATGAAAATACATGAAGATTTGAAGGAAAGATAGATACCTAGTGTCAATGAACAAATTTATGGAAGAAATACCTTGCCAAACACGTCTAATTTCAGAAAATATTAAGAGATTTCATTAATAAAAGTAGTTTCATTAAACAAACACAATACTGTCTAATGTTCTAATTAAAAGACATAATTATTATGTAAAAAATGTATAATAATTTAAGAACAGGCTGAAGTCAGTAATGCCCTGCAGATATTTTTCCAGTGCCATTTTCAATACAGCTTCACAGAGCTTCCTTTTGCTGTTTCATATAGGCTCACTAAAAGTATATACAAAATTTTAGACAGAAGAACTTCCAGAGAAATCATTTTGGTGCAGCTCTTAACTTAAACTACATATAGCAATGAGCAAATACAGTTCACACTTATGAGCATAACTTATAAAGACATGGAATCACAGGCCACAAATGAGAATGAACTGAAAGAGCATCACACAGAATTTTCCTTTCTGCTTGTCTAAGTGCATAATCTGATTCAAAAAGAAGTTACCGTATTCCATGTCATACAACCAGGCCTAGTAGCAAAATTCTTGTACACCGCTGATGTCAACAACACTGGAAAAATTATTCAAAATAAAAGAAATGTTGTATCGTCAACTCTGAACACAAAATGAGTTGAACTTCACTGATGCTCTCGCAGAGAAGGAATGTGCATTAAAAAAGAAAACTCTGGCCAATGCAAGTGGTAAGGCTAAGAGAAGACATTAACTAGGCATTAACTAGGTTATGCCTCTATCACCAATTTGTTTTTCCCTTTCGTGCCACTGAACATTTTGAAGCATGTTCTCAGTCATATGGAACACACCCAGCATTTTGAGCTCCACATTTGTTCTGCTGACTGTCAATTTTAGCTGCTTTTAAAGTTGTGACTTTTTAAATCCACCAAAAGCAAATGTTCAACATATTCTATCTCAAGAGATCTTAAATTGCTGGAAACTGTAAAACCCATCAGGACCCTCCCCAAATGTGCTGTGTTTCTTACACTGTTTCCTTAAGCTTCTATTACTGGTCACTGTCAAGATACACAACATGAAGCTACCTCAATTTTCAGTCTCAAAAAAAATCTCAAGAGAAATGGTTACCTGGTGGAGGACCGCCGAATTTTCTTTGCCCATTCTGCTGAACCATGCTGTAGCCAGTCTTCTCCAACAGGGCAAGTAAAGCAGCCCCATTTTGAGCACCACTTCGGATTTTGCTGCATCCATTTGCTGCAGCTTTATTCTCCTCATGAACATCTGCAAGAGCTTCAACAGAATATTGCAAATATTCCAATTCAGCTAATTCTAAGATCTTATGTACACAGAGAAGCTACCAAAATACAGAAAAAGCATTTAGGCTATACTTGTCTATTTACTGCAACTTCATTTAGCACAAGGCTTCAATCCTACATCCAACCACTATCCTCCATGTACTTGCTTTCAGAACATTGTTCTGTCCCTGGGATAATCTTGGAACTTTACCCAGCAACTACATATTCTATATACAAACTCTTCTAAGCACTATCACAGCTATCACAACAGAAATAGCACAACTATTGTTAGGAATGATGCCTTTGAAGTAGAAGAATGAATTCTTTCACAAACCACATAATCACAGTTGTGTAAGGGACCAATAAGCTACTCAAGGTGACAAGCCCCATTTTCTTATTACTACATTTTCTAAAAATAATTGTTATTTCAAAACTGTGTTTTAGTACAAAATTCTGAAGCAACATATTAAGTCCACGCCCAGTCAATATAAAGAATTCAAAGAACTCGTGAAAGAACTCATGAATGTAAGTAATTTAATTAATACCAATATATAATAAAATCAGGCTGAACTGTCTGGCAAATCTAAAGGTTTGAAATAATCCCACCCCCAGGGTCCTTATTTTCATGGCTTTATCTATTTTCACAATTTCAAAAACTAAACAAGTTTATCAATATGGTTGCTTCTGCCCTATCTCCTATTTTTCTGGCATGTCAAGATCTCACACAACAGCTTTCTGTCACCTAGGTGATGGAAAACAATCACATAATTTGGCAATTACCAATTTTACTAGTCAAGCCCCTAAAAAAATCTCAAGTCATATGTTTCTTTCATTGCTTTGTCTTCCTTCTCCAATTTAATTTTCTTTTACCAAGATATTCTGCCCTAAGGTCTACAACACTTAGACAAGCAATCGTTTTCATCACTCCAATCCTTTGTCCAAATGCCATTTCCAAGTGCTATACCATTCCTTTTCCAAAACAAATGCTGCCCAAAAAGTCATCACCAGAAAAATAAGGTACCAGGTTGCTCTTCAGTGCCCCTTATATTTTCAGCTTTCATCGTCTTCAGGATCAGGCTCCAAAAGGCAATGTCCTGAGACATCAGCAGTTTACTTTTTACAAGAACATATAAAAATCGATTAAAATTTACACAAATCATTTTTGTCAACCCACTATTATTCGCTACACAATACTTAAGTATTTCTAGAATATTATATACTAAATTTATGGAGTGACGAAGTGCCTTTTCCCTACTACATTCTATAAATGTTATGCAATGATACTACTATCCAGAAGTGGGGCTGCAGCTTCTCCCACTCCTTCCTCAGCTTTGCCGTTTCAAATGTGCTTTCAATCGATGTAATTACTAAGTGCATTTTTTTTTTCAAAACAGCCTTCGCATGACATTCTAACAGAGTCCACAAATCTCTTAATTAGAATAGTCCTAACAGTGATTTTTCCCACCCTAGGGGAAAAAAAAAAAAAAAAAAAAGGCTTTTGGTGGGGATGTATCTTTTTTTTTGTTTTTTCATCAAGCCTGTATTCATTTTGGGGCAGGAACCCATGCAAGCAGCCACTCTCGAGAAATTTAAATTGTATCTGTCACCGAAAACTAAAAAAGCCAAATTCTGAACAAAACTGGCTTCATAGAATGAAACTCCAGAAAAGCTGCAAGGCCTCGCACAAAAAAATCCCCGATAGGTAAGAGCAGAACAGCCCGGCTCCTATCAGCCACAGTGCCCCATCTCCTTTCGGCAAGTGAATTACACCGTGTTTCACAGCCTACAAGCTGCACAAAGACCACAAAGACTCCATAATTAGGAAATCTTTCGGCAGCTTCAGGCCCAACAAGGTATGGAGATAACAACGAAGCTGGGGCGAGGGAGAGGCAAGCCGATTTTCCCTTTGTCTCGGTGAGTTCGAACACCCGGACGAGAACGTCGTTATGTGTAACCGCAGTAAACCGGCACCAGATTGGCACGGCGGGAGCTCAAAGCGGCGAAGCGGCCCTGAGGAGCTACAAGAGTCCTACGGAGGAAGCAATCCAACCTCGAGCACGCCCCAGGGCACAAATGCCACGCACGCGAGGAGGCACGATTGCATACGGGGCAGTGAGGGAAAAGAAGAAACCCAACACCCCCGGAATCTCCCTGCACTACTCCCGTCGACTCGGACGTCGAGGCCCCTTCACCACACCGCTTCGTCCCTCATCACGCTGCCTCCGCCTTCCCCACGGCACCGCAAGGACCCGAACCCACCGCTCTCCCCAGACAGACGAGACCACGGCATGACTCCTCGCTGTCGCGTCGAGAGCCGAACGCCACAGAGCGCTGCCCGGCTGCCGGCAGATCCCGAGTCGGTGTCACCGCCTCATGCACCCGACCCCGCGGCTACAGCTTTCCCTCGCTCTGGCCCCGTCCGGCCAATCAGCAGGCGCGGAGGGCGGGCACGGACACAATTGACAGGCGGCGCCGGCCAATCGCAGCGAGGTAAACGTGCCCGGCACGCGAGCGCTCTTTAAAGCAGGCGACGGTTGGACGAAGGGACGTGTCCGGCGCGCGCGCGCGCTGCCGGTGCCGCCGCTGGAGCCGTTGGAAGGCGCGCGCTGCTCCTGCCCTCGGGGCTGTCGCGCGGCGCCGCCGCCGCAGGCCCGTTCCGTTCCTTTTCCGCCTCCGCTCCAAAGGGGTGCCAGCTCTTGTGGCGCTGGCTGATAAATTTTTTTTGTGTCCTTAAGATTTTATCCGCTCCGAAATTTGGGCTTCTAGGATGTGCTCGGTTGTGCGCTTGTGCTCTAGGGAGCGTTTAGTGTTGTGCAGGTCCACATTGTCCAGTAATACCAAAGTAAAATACCACTGAATCAATTAGGTTGGAAAAGACCTCTGAAATCAATGAATTCGACCTACAATCCAACACCACCATGTCAACTAGAGACGGTGACTCAACCACTTCCCTGGGCAGTGCATTCCAGTTCCATTCCAGTGGATTCCATAATCACACCATCTGTGAAGAAATTCTTCTAATACCCAACCTAAACTTCACCTGGTGCAGCTCAAAACTGTCCTCTTGTCCTGTCACTGGTTGCCTGGGAGAAGATATGTCTGTTTTCAGTCCCTGTTGGCTCAATTAATATTTCAGTCTCTACAATGAACCCCATGAGAGCTTTGCAACAACTACAGATACTTGCCAAGCCAGTTGGGCTGGAGGCCCTGCCGTTCTGGCGCTGCTCCTAAGCTCCCATCACAGCTCCCGAGGGCTCACGTAGTAAGGCACACATCAAATGTACCAGGGTTAATATGGGATATGGGATTAGCTTGTGAGTTCTTCAAGTTGTTACCAAGATGTTGTGGTCTGTTTTCCCTCATCTAGCAAGTTTAAGTCTTTCAAAACCAATATACTTTCACCAGAAACTTCTCTCCCTCCCTTTTCCTAAGGTTTACATGCTCAACTGCACTTACTGATAAGGCAAAGAATCCCTGAAATTTTACCTTCAGGACATGCAAATTCATCTTTATTATGAATATGTTCCAGAGCTTTTGGCAATCTCAGTTTAAATCTGTACTGCCACAGAATTGCTACATCCTCATATTTGACATTAAGCTATTTGAGTTTGCTTATTTTTCAAAGAGAATGCATGTTGTGCCTTCATTAATAGTGGCATGTCACATTCATCGTAATTTATGGATGGTACGTCTCCGATTAAAAGCTCTGAGTGGCCAACATGCCAAAGCTATTGCCTTCAAGATTAAATTTCACCAGCTTTTCATTTCAGGTGCCTGTTTGGTTTTTGCTTGGTTATTTTTTCACCCCACATCTATATCAGCCTCAAAGGAATCAATTTGGGGTATATTAAGTCAAATAAAGTTTGTGACATTTTCACTGCAGCTGTGTGTCCCTGTTATCTTAGAGACTGCTCACTCCCTGGCAGAAAACTACATGTGTCTCAGTTATTCTTGCTGGTGGGAGAAACTGAAAGAATGCAGGCAATCTCTTTTAGATTAAGAAAAACCCCACCCAAATCCAGAATTTTCTTTGTATTTCAGGTAAGTGACACCTTACTGGATAGGTTACCATGTACAGCCATTTCTGGAATACAAATGACTGTGCTGCTCCAGCAGAGGGTCTAAAGGAAAACATACAAATTTGCAATCAGGTTTTTCACTTTATGGCATGAATAAAAGAAAATATAAAAATAACCAAAAAGTATTCAATTTTATTATCTCTTATTAAACATCAAAGGCAAACATTGGAACTAAAGACTCATTTGGTTTTCTTGCTGACCCCTGCCTTTCTAAAAGAAATTAATGATCCTTTTCTTCCTTTGTTCCCCATGTGCTAATTGGGTATCAGAGTTCTCAGTACGCCCTTGCCCACAGGTGCTGGCTGCTTTTCTTTGACAATCTGACTGTTCAGTATAATTAGGCTTTACTAAGAACAACTGTTTATAACCTGTATTTTTCTTGGGTTTTGCTGTGACTCATAATAAAGTCTAAGCTGAATATTTGAATCTTTTTCTCTAATAAGACATGATTTACAGGGGGATGCAATATTTTTTTATTAAATTAAGGACTATATTGGGTAACTTCAGGTCCTCAGAAGAGATTTTACACATCTGAAGGTTTTATTCACTTGTTTGTAATGAACTTTTACAAAAGGATGGGAAAAAAGAACCAGGCCCAAAATATGTTTTGGTATTTATCACAGCATTTAATTTTATTGCTCTATTGAATCAGTACCTTAGGACATAGCAGTTTAACTTTCAAACCTGACAAACAGAAACTTATTGTAGGATTATTTTACAAGAATTACAGCATAATTTACCAAAAAGCATTTGGCACCAATTCTGGTTAGAAAATTACTTTAAATTGCCAATAATATATTATTTGCCCCAAAGTTTTATACAGTTCCTATGAACACTGAGTTAGTTTCCTCACTAATGTCTAGTTGAAACTTCCATGCATCTACTGGATGAGGAATGAGGGCAGAGTCTTGCCAAAATTATGACGTAGATTCCTTTGGCTAGGTTTGAAAATGTGAAAGAGATCTTTTTCTTACACATTTTATTTTATAGCACTTCACCAGACAGTGCTTTTCCTTCTAAGTTATTTTGGGTAGCTGTAACACAGAAGTCCTTGATATTTAAGTCCTGTTTTATTGGAATGCTAGCAAGCCCTAACGTATATATTGCTGGAGTGGGCTATTATTGCAGTTGTAATATACTTTAATAGAAGCATTAGCCTTTTTTTGTCAGCGTAAATTTTACTATGGCCTGGAGCAGGAAAAGAGGGTATGTAGTATTTCTCTGCACTCTGACAGGTTTGATATGTAGGTAGTAGAAATACTTTAAAAGGAAGCAGACACCCTTTGAAGTTTAGACAAGGGTCTCTGTAGAAAACTGAGACATATATATGATTGTAAATCTAATTATAGTAAGCTGTCTGGAAAGACTTCATTTCAGTCAATCAGTTCATTTTATTTTGGGGTTCATTTTATCAAGCACTGAAATGCTTGTTTATTAGGATCCTCCTAACAAGGTATCCTAGTGCCTAAAGGGTCTTTTTTCTTGAAAGGTGCAGTTTGTTCTCAGTCCACTTTCTGCCTTGAAAAGTTGGAATCTTTTTTAATTACAAAATTATGAGATCTGATATTGCTGAAATTAGCATTTGGGGGAACGGAATATTAATTGTAGAAGAAACATAATACAGAATTCCTTTTTTGGTAAACTACTTGCAGACACATGCTACATGATTTTAACATGCAGATACGCAATGAAGATGAAAAAATGGATCCTGGAGCAAGTTCTGTCTTCAGTGAGTACAAATGTCAACAAATGCACAAATATAAATTGAGTTAAATCAACTTTAAGCCATTGTTGCCAAGTATAGAGTGATGTAAAATGTGCATTAACAAAGTATATAAAATCTCTTTTCTTGTTTTCCCCCTCATTGATTCCAGAACTATTGCTTCTGGTCTCTGTAAAAACCTGGGGCCTTCACAACAAAGCCATACCTTTTATCACTGAGCAAAATGGCAGTTTTCTGGCAATACAGCTAAGCCCCAGAAGAAAGGAGCAGATGGGAACTGCTGGAAAAAGTAACACCACAAAGGGCTGATGGAAGAAGAGGTGAAGGTCAGGACAGAGAAGTGAGGAAAGGACAGGAAGCAGGGAAGGGCTAAGGAAGATGGAGAATCCTGTCCTACAGCACTGCAGTCTTTTGATATTCCACCATTACAGAATGCTTTCCAGTCTGCTTTTTAGGCAGATGTGTCAAATGCCTTCTGAAACAGAGGTTTATCCTCCTCACCTCTGTGCAGTAGGAATTGGATTGGCAAGAAAATGGCTTCTGGCCACAACAACCTTGAAACCAGAGGTTTCTTCACAGAAGGATGTGAAGCACAAAGAACTACGAAGCACTTCTTACTCACACCACTGGTGTCTCAAGTCCTCACTGGAGGGCTTGGAAAAATCAAAGTCTCTGCTCAGTTTTTTATTTCTCTGCAAATATTGCCAAAAACCACTTGAATTCATGGTAGTTTCTGTGAAAATCTTAGAGCATATCTCAGCATTGAAACCAAACAGATGTTAGACCGTAAAGTCTTTTGTCATACCTGATCTGACCTAGACATTAAGTGGAAGTTTATCAGGGAGGTTAAAGACTTTTATATCACATTGTCTTTTGAATATTAAATAATTCTGGAAATAAATTACATTGAGTGCAACATTGTACAACAAGATTTCATTTTACATTTCCTAAATTTAAATATTTAAAATATCTTTTGAGTAATTTGAAACGTAGAAAGGGTTCACTCTTTCTTTAGGTTGCTCATACTTGGCTTTGAATTTCTGCTTATTCTGAGAATCCTAAAAGTCATCGATGTATGCAGTTCACATCCTCTTAATTTGCAATCCAGCTGCTGTGAGCTGCTAGCTAGCTTTTAGGTGAGGAAACTCTGGACTGTCAATACTAACATATAGTTGAACAACTGACAGTGCTTCTGTGTAATTCTCTTTATGTTTTTCCTGAGGCTTTAGGGATATAGTGCTCTGCTTGGAGACACAATTAAGAAATCCTGAAGCAATGTTAACTGTGGTTTGTGTGTTTCTTTCATTTATATACATACACACATTTTTATGTATTTGTATCTTACACACGCATAGAATCCCATGATTTCTCTTTCAGGTTTCTTACGGTATTCATTAAGTACAGCTAACAGATTAGTTTTTAAATGCTTTTCTTTATCTAGCTATTGTCTTTCCTACAAAGCCTAGTGACACAACCAAAACTGCTGTGAAAAACAAAACTAAGAATCATTAATTACATTGTGGGCAACCATATACAAAATCAGTGTTATGCAGCTTAAGTGTTCCTTCCTGATTTCTGGTTAGATGTTACAGCAGTGAAACAGGAATTCAAAATCAACATTTCTAGACCTACTGAGCAGTTATATCGACTTAGTAAATATCGGACTTAACTTGTTCTTTAAATGCGAGTTCCATAGTTAACTTCCCAATTTGCTGGAGACGGTGCATTTTCCGGACTGTAAGAGAGCCACTAGGTGGGAGTGTGTTATCTTAAAAGGCGCTTGGTCAGCCACGGCAGTTGTCATTTTGAAAGAGCTCTCCTAGTGTCTTCTCCGGGCAGCTGAGAGATGCTGCAACTCTCTTCACGCTATGTCGAGTTGGTGGTGATCGATTTGGAATTTTTCGGTGCTCATCTTCACACCGGACGCTGGGGAGACGCTGCCTGCCTCACTGCGCCTCCAGCCCAGGAGGACGAGAGCTGAGTCAGAGTATTCTCAGCTGGAAGGGACCCACATGGATCATTGATTCCAACTCCTGGCCCTGCACAGGACACCCCAAGAGTCACACCATGTGCCTGAGAGCGTTGTCCAAACACTTCTTGAACTCTGTCAGCCTTGGCGCTGTGACCACTTATCTGGGGAGCCTGTTCCAGTGCCCAACCATCCTGTGGGAGAAGAGCCTTTTCCTAATATCCAACTTAAACCTCCCCTGACACAACTTCAGGCCGTTCCCTCGGGTCCTGTCACTGGTCACCACAGGGAAAAGATCAGTGTCTGTGCCTCCTCTTCCCCTCATAAGGAAGCTGTAGATCACAATGAGGTCTCCCCTCAGTCTCTTCTCTAGGCCAAAATAAGTGCCCTCAGCTGCTCCTCATACGACTTCCCCTCCAGACCCTTCACCATCTTCCTGCCCCTTCTTTGGACATTCTCTAATAATACTATAAGTGCCACCCTTGAAGAAGTCTCTTTTCCAAACCAGGAACACAACCTAATTACGTAGAAAGCCCCAAGGACCCAGGTTAAAATAGATTCAGAGGGTCATCTTGCTAACATAAAAGCTAATAATAATTTTTTTAAAAGCCTTGTTGAAATGTATTAAAAGCCAGGCATTTGCCAGAGAGAGAACTGGCAGGTGACAAAGAAAGGGTCTTTTGAGGAATTAGGCTATAGAGAGAAAAAAAGTTGTAGCAATATTAAACACAAAAGTGATAGAGAAGCTTTCAAAGTAAGCTAGTTCTTTTTTTAAAGGACGAAAGCCTCACATTAGTCCTAAACTAAGGATACAATAAAAGTAATTATAGCACAGATGAGTAAATTCCAAGTTACAACTGAAAGATGGAGGTGTTAACCTCTAAAGATCCAAGATGATACTGTTGGACTAAGAAGTGTAATGTGTAGTAAATTTTGGAGGGCAGCCATGGTACTGGAAAGATGGTGCCAAATGAGCTGTTTCCCAAAGTACAAATATGTGGAAACATCAAAAACTCTGATTTTCATATCAGGAATATCTGAGCTGTAAGACTGTAAGTGGAGAAAAAAGTAATGCAAATGATTATTCATTGTTTCCTGTGGTACAAGAAGGGGAGGGACAGCTAATATAAGGAAAACAAATTTTTAAAAAGTGCTTTTTCATATGTCACAATTTATCTTGCCATAGAGCCTTTTGAAGGTTAGGCTGGTACATTAAAAAAGGAGTAAGACAAGTTCACCCAGGGTAAGAGTATTAAACGTGATTAAATGAATGCAAGCCTTAAAGCTGGAAGTTTGTTAATTGTAAACTTTTGAGAGTGTATCAAGAATCCATCTGTACCTATACCCTGTCCCCAAGTGCTCACTGTTGCTGGTTGGTGGAGAATGCTTTGCTAAATTGACTTTCAGATATTGCCAACGTCATTCCTTATTTTCCTCTGATTTGGAGGAATTTGGTAAAAAATTTGGCCCTCATCTATAAGCTTTAGGTGCTCAAAGGTAGTAAAGTTTTTAACACTGTCTGGTTGTCTGGCTGCAGCTCTGGATTGAGAGTCCAGTTTTCCTAAATATTAATGGGAGTAGGTTTGTTCACAGAACAATACCTCAGAAGCCAGCTGAAGGGTGCATTGTCCAGATCAGCAAAAAATTTGGTAGAAACAATGGTGGCAGTGCAAAACCATCTGTAGACTGAATAAATTTGAAAAACTAAAAGGACAGAAAAAAAAAAAAAAAGCTGCAGTTATTGATCTGTAGGATTCTTCGAATCATAATTCTGTGTAAAGTTATAATCACTGGGGGTTCATTTCTGAACATCATTATTAAATTTTCACAGATACAAGATTTTAGAGAGGTCATGGAATTGGTGGCAATATTTAATATTTAATTTTGCTCTCTATGAAGACAGTAACAAAGCTCCTGTTTCTTTAACGGGAAGAAATGTAACCCAGTGATGCTGTTGTAATAAAGAAGCCTGTTGTACTACTTACTCAACTGTAGATCTAATGGGATGATTTTTAACTTTGCAGTCCTAATTAAGCAATTTTTTAAAAGGAACTTCTCTTACCATTTTTTTTTAATTAAGGTCAAATGATTTTTGTATAAATAGATACCTTGCTCATGTCCCATGTTCTCTTCCTGCTCAGTTACACACTGAGGTCACAATTAATGTCACAAATCCACTGTCTTTCCCATTAGAACAGACTGTTGATGCAAGCACAAATTTGTACTTAATTGCAGGATTTAGCACTGTTTGCTAGAGAGCTTTTAATGCAAACATTCCCCAAAATGAAAACTAGAAAAGTACTGAGGAAAAGTAACTTCTATAACTGGTTTGGGTGGATATTTTCAGCTTGCTAGTAAAAACCTCTTTGCAAGTCATAAAAACCTCATTATAATTTTGAAACACGTTTCATGACTATGCATCAGCTCTACTGCCTGTGCAGTTCTCAATGCTTTAACAGTATTAGTTACTGGAATTGCTCAAAGACATCAGAAATAGAAACACTCTGTTCCCTGCTGGAATTTCAGTTCATCAGCCAAGCAGAATTACTGCTTTCTCCAGGCAAGTTTTTGGAAAGACATTATTCCCAGCCTACACCCTGTCTGTCAATGCATGATGAAATTGTCATTCTAAAATAGTTACTTGTGCAGTGGAGTGGTTCTTTCTTACATACAGTGCAACCACACCTACTTGCTGCCAGAAATTGGGAGTAATAACTGAAACAATACAACCAGCTGTCTTTACCAGGCAATCATCCATGATAAACGGCTGATGTACTGGATGAAGAAATGTTATTTTTACCTATTTGTCAAGGCCATGTCCTAGTTTATTAAACACTTGGATTTTCAGAGGAGCTGAGGTTTGTCTACGTGCCAAGGTTGATGAAAAGCTGAGGAATGGGATGTGGTAATATGACTGTGGATATCACAGACTACATCTTCAGGTATACTTCGGGGCATTGCAACCTTACACACTGGACAGTCTGAGATGATTTGCATTCCTAAGTGACACCTTCAGACTCCTCTTCCAAAGTTTAGAAAGAATGAGTTACTTTGGAAGGGACTCCTGAGATACTGTCAGAGCTGGAACCTGTATAAAGTCACCCATGAATAAAATTAGTCTGGGAATGGAATTTAAACAGGCTGGAGTATATCTGCATGTTTCAGATCTCTTGCTTCAGGTGAGGAGGTATGACTGCAATACAGGCCAGGGTCATGAAATGCTATCTATTCAGGCTCCAAAAGAGACAGAGCTGGGATAGCATGGTGCTGAACCAAACAGCCACCTCTCCCTAGGGCTAAATGCGCTGCTCCATTTTTCACAGCCATGCTGTTTCTGGTTCTAGAGGCAACCAAGTCATCCTTGGCTCCAGGCTACTTACACAGTGCATTATCATGCCATTTAGACACTAAATTAAGTGGTTGAAACCAGGTGCCTCCCTCCTCCTGAACATTCACTTGAAGCAACCTACAATCCAGTCTGCAAATATAAATAGCAATAATGACTCTATTTAATACCTAACTAATATTTCCAGCAAGAGTGCAGGAAACTCCTCTTTATCTTCACATCCACATTTCTTCACTTTTGATTAAGACTAATTACTAACTTTTAACCTACTGTGTAGGAGTAGCAGACCCACCACTTCCCCTGTTTATGTGCAGTACTAAATGGAAACGTGCAGGTACGTTCTGCAAAACTGCAAGTAACGTGGGTGCAAATCTGAGTTAGGTCTCAGACTATGCACAAACGGAAGATAAGGTGGCTTGGCAAGTTTAGCGGAGCATAACCCTTTATTTATATGTATTCTTAATGAAATAATGTAGTATGCATGCCTTCTTAGCCTCACAGAAAACTCTGGTATCACAGGCAGAGAAGATGCCTTTTAGGGAGGAACCATGCATTTTATTTATTGGGTATGTCCAACACAAGAAACCTTCAACCCTACACAAATATTAACCAAGTCTGGGAGGTAACCTGAAATCAGAGATGATTATTGCCCTGGCTATAGAAATAGGAAAGAGTTAAAAAAGAACCACTGTAGCCAATAGTTTGGGAGGTATAGCAGGTTATCCACTTTAACTAAAAGCATTTGTTATAACAAAAGCAACAGTGCAGCAAAGCAGCAGAGCTCTGATCAAACCTAGTAGTCTCTCCCTTATTTCTACTTGAACGTTTTCTGAATGACTGCAATTTGTGTTGTGTCGAAGTTAGAAATGTCCAAATCTTAGTAGGTCCTGACTGCATCTAGGGATCCATTTCACGTTCTGAACATCACTGGGGTTCATAGACCATGAGATGTGAAAGCCTCCTTTGGAGATCCCAAACAGAGCCTGTTCCAACACAGAGTGGACAGAGAGCCATTTTTCCCTTCTAACTCCAATTCACAGGTGTTGCCTGACTTGATTAAAAAAAATTCACTAATGATTGTCCTAACCCATGAGACTAAAAATACACAATACGGAAGAGGCAAGTTCTGAAACAAAGCCACATGGCTAAACAAAGTCCTCTTATAAACAGGGAAAATATAAAAAAGCTACAGGAAGTCTTACAGAAGGTTTTATACCTTGTGAGACACAGAAACAGTAAATCCAAATCCCCAGTTTTGTGACAGACAGAACTGTGGTACTGAAATCAATGTAATTCTGACTTAAGCCTCCTAAAGATCTCCCCATTTGCCCCCCTTCTCCTGCAGTCTCTGAGCACTCAGGACTATATCCTAAATGTTCTCTTGGCTTCAGAAGTGAAGCTACGTCACAAAACACAGCAGACTTTTTTAAAAGAAATTAAGCCAAAAAGAGCCTTCAAATATTTCTAGTGGTCCACTAAAACACTACACTACAAAGGACTACAACAGAGAAGATTGTTTATTCTACCAGCACAATGCTCTGAAAGATTTTTGTAAGGCTAGCAAGAGACTGGAATGCACTACAGCAAAGAGCCTCAAAACTACTAAGCTTTTCTATCTTCACTTCCCATGGAAAGCTCATTCATGACAGTTAAGTATTCAGATGAATCAGGTCCGAAGCTATTACAAAGCATAATGAGGAAATGGCTCCAAGTCACCTGAGAACTTTTTTTAATTTCAGTGGATAAAGGAAATGCTAACTAATGACTGTATAACACAGTTCTGTATCATCCAGTGGTGTGTGATGCTTTATTTAATGTGAGAACATGCAATAAATAAAACAGCACCATATAATTTCTAGAGATCACAGTTCTAATGTTCCTCGTTGCTGCAGTTTGCATTTTAAAACCTGTCTGGATGATGTCAAGTCACACACAGGTTTAATTCCCTCTTCCCCACCCCCTCAAGACTTTAACAAGTATTGCTATGATTTCGTTTTCATTAAATGCCTCAATAGTATTTATATGTAGCATTCTCCTTTTCAGCATAGGAGGATGCAAAGTGAAATCAAGCAGCAGATGACTGTTCACCACAAAATGAGTAATCATTTATGTTCCAAGCTAAAATAAATGCAAACAGAAAACCAGAAAACTGTTCTAATGTCTTCATTTAGTAACTTACCTTTTTTTCATTTATTTTAAACGGGGGTTTAAACAAGGGTTTTGTAAAAACATTTTGAGCCTTGCTCATTTTATTTCTGTTTTCTTTGGAAAGTCTAAAGTGAAACATCTATCCTTTAAACTTGGTGTCTTCACTACTTGCCTTTTCCAGTGGCACAGGGGTGATGGTTATACTCCTTTATTACATATTCTGGTTTAACCACACAGCTTTTCAAAACAGCCCCCACTAAAATGAGCTGTTGCTCTTGTTTTACACTTCCCATTACCATCACTTACAGTTACTGATGAACAATTTCACTTCTAAGCACACACATTTCCCCAACAGCTGAACTGCTCCACAGTTTTCTGTGTTTTTCTTATTATAACTAACTCCTTCATTTCAATGGCATCACAGTTGAGCTCAAGTCTGAAATGCAATGCTCCAGCTTAGGTCAAGTGCTTATTTTTACTCAAGTAATTACAGAAAAAAAACTTGACACTGACATTTACCAAAATATTTCAGAGCACAAACACCACTCGCTGAGCTGAACATGAAAATTCATGCCTGCTAGTCTTGTTTTTCTCCTCAGAGTATGACTGATTTGACTCATGCCTGATTTCAACAAAATTTCCAGATCTTTGCTAGAAAAAATGCATAAACATACAGCTGCATTTCTGTTCCTATGCTCACTTGTCTTTGAAAGGATACAGCAAGACATTCTAGAGCATTTTGTAAGTTTAAAACTTAAAATGCTGAAGGAAAATTCTCTACTAATGCATCTGAAAGCCTGCAAGGAACTGTTTTCATTTCTTTTGAAGACACCTATGAAAATCCCAGTTTAGTGAATCTGGATGCTTATTGCTCAACAGCATTAGCAGTGCAGGAGCCTTTGATACTGAAACTAGAGCAGGAATATTTCTCTGCCTTCCAACAGTCCCACTTGTGATTTGGTTACTGGTCATGACCCCGTTGTTTATTGTGCATGTGAATCATAAGAATTACTGGAATTCTTATAAATCCCAATTAAATAAAGGGTAAAAGAAAAGCCCACCTGTAATCAGACACCATGTAACTGCATGTTAATGGCCTGTTCAGTGCTCTACTGGGATATCCTGGAGTAATGCTGTAGCATTATACTCAATTTCAAGAGGCCAATAGACATTTTTAAATGAATAAAATCTATTTATATAATTACAGTAATGACTACAGCTCATGCCTTATTCACTGCAAGTAAAAAAACCACGCTGGAGTTTATGTAAATATTACTAATGCATACACTATGAAAAAGTAACTCATGTTAATTAAAGAACACCTTAATATCAAAAGTTTACCAGAAACAGTTACACTGAGCATTGCAATCTTTCAAAGCAGAACAGAAGTTGTTTACAAGGGTCCAGCAGTAATTGATATCCAGCTGCTTGGAGCTGGGCTGCCGATTGAACATGTAGTGAAAGCTGGGCTGAAATCCCCTCTTATTTGATGCCAGCAGGATTCATGCCGCTCTTTCCTATGAGCTGGAATTTCACCCCAGTCTTTACATTTCATCGGTTATGGTGGAGCAGCCAGAAGATGATGATTAGAGAGTAGCCAAGTAGACTCACCATTCTAAAAATCCAATTTTCAAGCATCTATAAGGTCTAGGGGAAAGAGGAGGGGGTTTGTAGCACAGTTAAAAGGAATCACTCTAAAAATGGGCAAGTGGCCATTTCAGTAACACAGCTGATGGCAGGACACTGCACACCACTCATAGAAGTACATCTGAGGTTGAGTCCTTGGTGAAGACACCATCATATTGGCCTTTGACTAGAAAGGAAGGCAAGCACAACATGTGAACAAGTAAGCACATGTATACACACAAGGCATTCCAGGAGCTGAATAATTTCTCTGCAAACATAAAAGTCCTTGCTAAGAAAAAAAATTGCAAAGGTTTTTAGCATTTAAACAATTGCCTACATGAACTTGATTTCAAATCCAACTTTACACATTCTTGATAAACTGAAAGGCCTCAGCATTGAAGATAAAACATTTCTTGCACCAGCTGCTGGCTTGAAAGTGAATACTTACTCACAAGAGATGAGTACAGGAAGACATGTTGTCTTTCATTGAGAAAGTGTTTTAAGGCAATATCCAAAATCACAATATATTCACCAAAGAAACTGCTCCAATGATCCCTGATATTTTATGGCACCCACACAGGTTCCACTGCTGGGGGACAGTATGAACTGAATTGGTGTCTGTCCTCCTCCTCCCTGCCATGTGCCGTGGAATGCTGGAAATGTCCAACATCTGTACATGTTAACATGCATGTAGTTAATGCTTAATTTCTTCCTATAGCTCCTAAATCCCTCTGTAGCCATTTATATTAGCCATATTAGCCACTATCACTGGCAAGGAAATTGGTGAGGAATTGCCATCTTTCCTTATACTAACCCAATTTAAAAGTTGTTCAATATGGTAACAAGTGTTTACACAATTAATGCAAATGACAGATTTCTGAACATTTCCCAGAAGGGAAATGACTTTAACTGGTCTGGCCAGATGTGTTCCTGCAGCACCCAGCCCAGGGTTGGTTTTTCTTCTTCACTCTCAAAAAAGAGTCAGTTTACTTGCATTTCCAACAAGGAGTATTTTAGGAATGGAGACACTAATTTCTGAATATACACTATATTTATAAAAGGAAGAGGTAAGCAGTTTGCTCTCCATTTCCATCACTTTGTGGAACTCCATCATCCATTTTTATTAATAGTTACAGCACCCAGTTAAGCAGCTAAGGAACTGAAGGATGTTATTTGAATCATTTTTGGCTAAAGACGAGGAGCAGAACTGCATCACAACCCTACTTTTTTTCATTATTTAAAGGTGTGTTAAAATATACCAAGATTTTCAGGAAATCTGTTACTTGGCTTACACAGTAAGCTATGCGTTGTGCACTGTGTTCTAGACAAAGTTGTATTTTAAAGTGGTGCACAAAGTTAAGAAAATTTACATGATGCCAGTGAGTAATCCATGCTTTCATAAATACAGTAGTATACATCCTATATACAGACACTGGATGGTAGCCTCCAGGAAGGCTGTTAGCCAGCCATCCACAGAAAGAAGGGAATGAAGATGGTGGGGAGTGTGGTGGAGGGTGCCAAACCTAGGCAGACTATTGACGCTAGTCCCACAAGCACTGATGCGAGCACGCTCCTCTGGTCCCGAATAATCATCTTCACAGTCTCACAGAACTGGAAAAAAAAAAAAAAAAAAAAGGGCAAAAGATGAGATTTAAAGAGGAACGCTTTGGCTGCAGAGCTGGCGATGCCCACTCTCTCGGGACACAGCAGCGGTTGCTGCCCCAACTCTCACACAGGGTCCCCGGAGAAGTGAGGGGAAGGGGAAAGAGCCGGGCTGGCACCGCATCACCCCCAGCATCAGCCCCGGTACTGCCTGTGGCTCCGGCTGGAACCTGTAGCTTCGGAGCATTTTAGAAGCGTATTAATTGTTCTACGAATTCAGCTTTGCTTTCCTCGCCGCTTGAAGCCAGCTGAGGCCAGGCTCGCCGGCGTCCGAGCAGCTCCGCGCCGGCGGCACTGCCCGCTGCGGGAGCGGGGGCGCCGGGGGAAGGGCAGCGCCGCCCCGCGGGACGGGCCGTACCTTGTCGGTCTGGAAGCTGACCGGGGCTCCGTATCGGCAGTAGGTGACGAAGTGCTCGCAGTTGTTCCAGAGCAGGCTGTAGGCCGTGGTGCCCACCAGCTTCTCCGCCCGGCGGGCCGCCTCCTCGCTGCCCAGCACCTGGTCCTCGAAGAGCCGGTCCATGTGGTTGACCAGGATGCTGCCGCCGTAGGCGAAGTCCTCCACCGTGTCCACCCGGACGCTGGCCGTCCTGGCGATGACGCCCAGGATGAGCCGCTTGTTGGTCACCACCTGCTGGATCTGCCGACGGTCGCCGGTGATGGCGGGCAGGATGTCGGGCATCAAGTGGGCGACGCGGTTCTCGCCCAGGTAGATGCCGAAGTGGATGAAGAGGGTGCGGGGCACCTCCAGCAGGTCTCCTCGCTTGAAGCAGCTGGTGTCGTAGTAACCGGGGGCAGGCGGTGGCGTTTCCCCGCCGGAGCCCGCGGGCAAGGGCCGGATGTGGACGAGGAGCATCAGCTTCTCCAGCAGCAGAGAGGCCGCCTGCGGCACCGGGTTCTTCATGGTCGGCGGGTAAACCCTCGGTGCCTGCGAGCAGCAGCTGGCCCCCGGCACCGCTTTTCTAGGCTACCGGCGGGGCGGGGCGGGCACCCGGGCCGGCCCACCGGGTGAGGGGCGTGCGGGGAGCGGCCGCCCCAAGGACCGGCCGGGCCGTACTGGAGGGAGCGGCGGGCACCCTGATCGGCCCGGCGGCGGCGGCGGCTCGGCCCTCGGGATGGGGTGGTGCCCGCAGCCTGGAGCCACCCGCAGCTCCTCCCCGTCTACCGCCGGCGCTGGCCAGGTAGAAGTGCACGGAAAAGTGCGTACAAAGACCTTCACCCGCCCCGGGGAGAGCAGCGAAGGCCTCCCGGTGCCACAGCCGCTTCATGCACCTTCCCCCGCCAGCGGGACGTGAGGGGCTCCAGTCGCGGGGGGCAAGCGGCGCCCGGATCGGATGGGATGGGATCGGGGGGTGGCCGCGCGGGCTGCCACGGTACTTGCAGGGCGGCGGGACACGGCAGGGAGCGTCTGTCTTCCCTGAAAGAAAACAGGTCTCCGAGGGAGAGCTGGAAGTCACATTTATGAATTAATTCGCCCCACAGGTCCGCCAGCTAAGAAAGAGTGGGAATCGGCGGAGGGGCATTCCCGTGCGTCCAGTTTCATGCTAATCCATTATGCAGATGGCTAAATCCTGGCAACGGGCCCACAAAAGAGCAGCCCTGTCAGGTCAACAATGCCGCGCCGATCGAGGCTCGGAAGTTTTAGTAACCAAGCATGTTCCCGGCCCCCTCGGGGATGGCGGGATGATGGATGGGACAGACATTCATTTCACCTGGAAGATGACAGGGCGCGGAGGGTGGCAGGGGAGGCGGCCGTGGCTGCAGCCTTTCACCGAGTCCCTGCTGCCGCCGCGCCCGGGGCCGCTGCCATGGATCTTTGTTCGTGCCGCGGCCGCTCCGGCCCCGGCGCTGTCGCTCCGGCTGCAGCGGGGAGCTTTCGCCTCTCTGACAAACGCGGGACGGGCGGGACGGGCGGGGGGGGGGAGGAAGAGATAATGCGTGTAAGAATGCCGGAGAAGTTTGTTGGAGCATCTTCCTTTAGACTGGGGCAAACATCGCAACCTCAGGATGCCAAATACGGAACGGGGAAGCGGAGCGCTGGTGTGCAACAGCTTGGCAGCTCTCCACAGGCAAACCTCATTGAAACAGTAGGTTATTTTTCTCTCCTCAGGCACTTTGAACGCTGCGGAACGCGAATGAGATCTCTAGACCACCCCAGAGCTGTAGAATCCCTTTGGTCACAGCAGCAAAAATGAGAAAATGTTCACTATCCCTTTTTCTTTCCATTAGCAAACAGCTCTGGTATGATTCAGAAGGTAAAGGGAATGTGAAGAACCCAGCAGGTGAGAGCCTTCTGCCACCACAGACACCAAACCACGGTTCAGGATCTTGTAAACACAAAGGCTTATTGATGAACTAAAAGCAAATTTTCCCACTTCCTCAGTAAAGAAAATATTTCAGGGGACAGGGTTACCTCACTACTTGTCAACAAAAACGATGGCTGGTGCCCTCCTGTTTCCTCCTGCTGGGAGCAGAGAGCAGCTTCTTGGGAAGCTAAGAGTATCCTCACCTCGCTTCATCTGCAAAGAAAGGGGGCCCCCCATCCCCTCTTGTTTGGTTGCTAATTACAGGCCAGAGACCCAGCACGACTTAACAGAGTGATCAGGGCTTTGGGATTTTCTCTGGAGTCTCAGCCAAATTTTTATGCAACAGAGGCTTACCCCTCTCAAGCCCCCTACTTCAAATCACATCACTTACAAAAGAGAAAATACTTTATAGATGTAGCTTATGATGCTGACACAGGAAACCTGTGGATTAGCCATGAGCCACACATGATTACATAATTAAACCAGCATATTTTTAAATCCAGATGTTTAAATGTATTTGGAAGTTTTGAAGCTTTTTCTACTAGCAAGTAAAAATGGGTGGGTGGGGAAGGAGGAACTTCTCATTTTTAACTAGCACATTTTTTGTAATGGATGAGGCAAAAAAAACCCCACCTCAACCTGATAAAAGGTCTCACCATTTGGTGATGGTCACAGCAGCTGGTCCAGAGCTGGAGCACTGTGCCACAGAAGGTTGTCAAAAGACTCCACAGAAAGTCCTGGCTGAGAAAGGTTCCTGTCTCCATCCTGTGTGGATAAGCACTATTCCTGCCCTGCACTCCTTTCCCAAGATTCCCCCTCTCCCCTTCCTTAAAGCTGTCTAGGGAGTGTCTGAATGGTCTTTGCTGAAAGAGGTGGTAGAGATGCTTCAGTCTTACCGTTCAGGTTTCTCTTCCCTGCCCAAAGGAAGGTAGAGGAATTCAGCTCAACTCCCTGGCAGACACAGACATTTCCCAATGGGATCTTTCACATGGAGGCATCCTTTGTTTGCTTTCTTCATGCCAGTTAGCTTTAATCCCCAAATCACCAGGGTCCATTTCAAGTAAATCCGGAAAGGAAACCAGGGTGAAACTGAAGAGGAATTGCCATGAGAAGGAGATTTAAAGTCTTACTGCATGGGAGGGTTTCATAGTAAGGTGAAAGGTGTGACAATTCTGCAGTATAATTTCCTCATACCTGAGGCACTGAAGAGCTTCCTCTCCCCCTCCCCCCACTCACTCACTCACTCTCAAGCCCAGAACTCCCAGTGAACAAGCCCAAAAGGCATTACAGAGCAGACAGCTCTGTGGAATCCACCCAGGTAATGCTTCGCCACTGCCTTAAAACTGTTGTGAGCATTACTGTGTGCACAGCACTTAATCCAATACAAAGTGATTTTTGAAAAAAACCATTCAGATTCTTGGAAAGCAACCTGCAACCCAACATTTTCTCCTTTCAAACCCAAGGGGCTTCTATAACTGTCAAACTTCGACAATATAACCACAATATAAGGTATACTTACCATAATTTTTCCTTTGAAGAGGGGAAGAAAACATCTATTTTAATGGAAAAACAACTCCACTGGAGATGGCAGAACTAAAAATATACATTGTACATCAAACACTGGTACATCCTCTTGGGTGACTTTTGTATAATAGCTTTTGTACCTTTAGTACACAAATTTAAGTGGGAAAACCACTTTGGAATATTAAATATAAACCTGAAAATACTGAGGAAGTATTTGTTTGGACTGTTAACTGTTGTGGAATAATTTAATTATAAAACCCATGCTTTATTTCTGAGTTAAGCTGAAATGTAGTAAGAAAGCTGTGAGAGGTAAGAATGCAGCCTTTGTTTAGTAGCGCAGATGAGGCACAGTACAAAAACCTAAGAGGTATAAGCCAGTTTCCATTACACTGAAACTCCTATATTAGAAGGAACCTTGTTTTATGCACTAGACATTACTATTTCCATCCTGCTCTCACAGCTAACACAGTAGGGAAAGGGCAGGAAAGGCAGGGAAATGGAAGGATAAGTTCTTGCCTATATGAACAACAGACCTTGTTTAACAAGCAGGCAAGATGAATTTTTTGACTGAAGTTAAAGCAATGCTGATTGCATACATGCTCACCTTTGTGTACAATTTATATTTTACCAACCTTTCTCAATTACTCAAGCTTTACTGCAGATTAAAAAACAAATGCAGCTTTCAGAGCATCTGGCACTGCTGAAACAAACACACTTGCATAAATTCAAAACATGTTAAGGTGTCCAAGGAGAATAAAATCTTTGGACAGGGATTTTTGGAGGGTGCAATTTGCAAGAAAGTATCTGAACAATGCCATTTGGTTTGAGCTGGTGTGCTGAAAGAAATAATGGATAGGGAATATGTTTGTGAAGGATGGTTTCATAGCATCCAAAAGAGCTATTCCAGAGCTAAAAAGTAGCACCTTTGTATTCCCACATCCAATCAATTTGAACACTGTACCATTCTTTTCATCAAATTACAGCTTCCATTGTAGAGCTGTAAGTATCCAGCTCTCCAGAACACTGTATCATTTACTTCTTTGGTTTTTGTATTTAACAAAGACTAGGGACAGAACAGACAAAATATGAACAACAGGAACAAGCAAGACAATGCACAGAATTGCAGGCAAGTGAAGGAACCCCAAACAAAGAACCTTTGAACTAAGTATTACTCTCTTCCAGTAGAAGAAACAACATAAATGACTAAAACAAATTCTTTATAAATGTTCACTTTTATTCAGAAACTTATTGCATACATATTTCCAGAGTCACTTAACTAGCATATTGAGTGAACTGCAAATATTTACTGTAGCCTTTTCATCCTTGTAGGTTTGCTGCTGAGGTCTATCACTTTTTCTTTTTTACTTCCTCTCAACAGTCTTCCAAATTATTAAATGGAGTTTTCTAACAAACAACGACTGTAAGCATAATAAAACCAGCATGCCGTTTTCCCTTTGAAGTTATTAACTTGGCTGTTCTTCTGCAATGAAGTAATGACTCATTTTTTACAACCTGACCGAATCATGCTGTATACTTGGATAGTACCTATGACGTGCTCAGGGAATAACGCATTTAGATGGATAAAGCATTCACTTATGATACCTTCAACTCAAATGAACAAAACCACAGAAAAGGTGGGAGCAATTCATTGCATAGTACTCATTTCCTAGCCTCTTGCTTGCTAATTAGTAACACTGAAAGCACTGGAAATTTAGGAACAACTAACAGATAGGTCTGGTGACAATTAAAATGCTTATTTTTATAGTTTTGTTTGGTATTAGCAATGCCTCATTTTGTCAGCACTAAACAATTAATACAATCTCCCTAAAATAAAAAGATTAATATCTGAATATAAAATGCCTGAACATGTGGAGAAATATTTTTGTGGCTTCTGCAGAGAAAATAACCCAATTTCCACCTTGCTATTGTCCCAAGAAGTATGATACAGATTTTTAAGTCTCTTCTTAATGAGGTCAAGAAGTTCAGAAGTATTGCCATTTGAACATGTTACTGATATTGTACAGGAAGGGAGATGGGGAGGTGGAAACAGAGTCAGCAGAAAAAGAGAGTACACTGTATTCAACATGCTTTTTACTTCATAGCAGAAGACACCTTTCTGTGGCAAGGGCAATGCAAATGACAGTCAAATTAACTTAATTCATGCATGACTCTGCTGCACAAATCAAGGGTTTAACAGCCCTGGAACAAAACCAGGTATCCATCCACCACCTAGCCCTGCTTCATCCCTGCCAGGATTGCACCATCACAAGGAGTGAGCAGGCAGACTATCCTTTCCTCATCTTCAAATTTATTACCACATTAAGATCTGCAATCTACTGCTACTCAGTGCTTTCAAGTGAAGGATTAATTAGTAAAAGATATTGGAAAATGTAATAACAAAGTCTGTCATTAACCAGACAAAGTGCTGGAAGTTTGGTGGCTCACCACCAAAGGTCAGCATTTATGACCAGTCGCTGTCTTACAGTACCAATTATTACTTTTCTTTATTGCCCAGCAGGGAGAACTGTTCCCTAGTACCAGACAGTGCTGACTTCACAGCAGTGCAGAGCAGGTTATCCAGCCTCACTCACTGCACAGGACAAACTCAGCTGACAGGACAGCAGTCCATTTGATTTTCAAATAAAGACTTGAGAGAAGGAAAAGAAAGACAGACCGAACAGGAGGTAATTTCTGTCTTGAAACACAGATTATCTTGTCTCATAATTGTTATGTTACAATTTGATTAATTCTGTTTTTCAGGAAATAAATTAATTCTTCATCCATTGTATTATCTAGACAGGAAATGTTATCAGGCACAGACAAAGCTATTAGTCTGGTATTACTCAAAACTTTTGCTAATCTGTGCCATATAGCTAAGCCTCTGAGAAATAACTGTCAAATTTCTACTCTTTAACGTTAAAAAAAAAAATCTCATTCAAGAAGCCAGTTCTTGTTTATAACATGTTTTTATACCACTCAGTGTTAAAAGCATATATATTAAACACCTGTTATTCTATCAGTGATTTTAAATCAGGAACATTTTTAATCTGGAAATCCAACAGCATCTGTCCAAGTGCTTTACCCTGTAAGAAAAAGAACCAAACCAACATTTAATTATCTAAATATTCCACCTTTTAAAAAACTGTTTCATATCAATATTTCTCCTATAACCGGTGTGAGACCTCTCTTTAAGTTTTCTGAGTTTTCAAGAATCCAAATCTGAACAGATTGTACAGTTTATTCCACTTATTTGGTACGTAGTGCTAAAATTAATTTATTTGGGGTTCAGTTCTACTATCTGATTCATACATAGCATCACCTTATTTTGTGAGCAGTCTTCTTGTCTACGCTGAGATTATTTGCACACAAACATTTCTGAGCCTATGGTTGCAGAGCTATGCTTCACTGTAGCCATAAGCATTGCTCAGGATCTCATCTTCAGGTTTAGATGTTTCAAATATTTAATACTCAGACTATACACTTGCAGAAAAATGTTACTTTCAGATTCTCATATCATCATCAACACAAAAGACCTCATACCCATCTGCTTTTCCCTTTCATGTTTATATTATTTATCAGTACTTTAACTATAGAAGGCATAGGCTAAATTAAGAGGCCTACAGTGCATATGAAAGATAACTACACTAAAATTATTGCTTTGATACATACCTGTGGGTCACTTCTTAGGGATGCTATGCCACCACCACCAAGGGAATTCTTCAAAACAAAATTTAATCCATGGATTCCTGGCAACTCATACCTGTAAAATAAAAACTGCACATTATTTCTCAGGAGATTTTGGAAGGAACACTTGTAGAGAACATCAAGCAAAAGCTGGCATGCAAGAATTTCATGCTACTCATCGCATCCCACTGCTGAGTCAAGTCTAAAAGTTAACAAGATTAACACAAGGCCTTACCTGCTTTCTTGTTCCTTCCTCTTACTCTAAATAAAGAGTCCTTAATAGTTTTAAGGTTGCACCATAAGGTAATCATCCTCTTCTATTCAAAACTCATCCATTTCTAATAAGGTCGTTCCTAGAGTTCTTTTTTCTATGAGTTAAAGCCCGTATCTGGATGCCAGAGGTTCAAGATCCAATATGAACTCCAATATGACAATGTGTTGTCCACACAATGGGCAAAAGGAAGTATTTTTATTAGCTCCTCGTTCTGATACTGAAAAGCACAATCACTTACTTCCTGGAACTCACTTTTGCTAACAAGTGCCACCAGCTAATTGGAAAGACACCCTCCTTATTACTGAGAAATATCTGAGTCACTACATCACTCTTATGACCAACAGATAACTTTATAGCAAATTAAAATCAGAGCTACATTTCAACACTTTCCTGGAGCCATGTACTTTGTTCAGATAAAATTTTATTTTAGTGTGACAGACCTATTTTTCTCTTCCATTGCCACTGTAAGCATTTTTCCATCCTTGCTCTTGAGTAGTGCAGTTCCAATTTGGAAAATTCTGTAGCAGTCTGGCAAATGGCTCTGTGGTTTCCTATTGTTTCAAATTTCCTAAATAGGTCTACAGTATATTTCCATTTGTCTCTCACTGCACAGCTTTTAAGTGTTTTGTCATCTTCCTTCTATTGTTGGCTCTCTTTGGTTTTGCTTTCCTCCAATATTTTCTTCATCTAAGGACTTGATAGCTTTCCTTTAATTCCATAAGAAAGTATTTAAATCAGAACATCATCAAGGCATGAGGACTAACAGAGAAAGATGATATCCAATTCTCACTCTAGCTCCAGATGTCTGACTGCTGCAATTTAAATCACACTTCCTCCAACACCACTTACTTTTTGTTAGTCACTTATCTGATCTTCATCTGTTTGGGACAGATTCTTCAAATCTTTCCCCTGATACAGCTGGAATTTCTTGCAGTGCTCCTATGCTGCTGATTTTGTCACTTTGAGGTTTCTCTCTTTTAGCTCCTTTTGAGCACTGTGAAAACCATGGCTGTTGCTGGTGTTCACAGCCCTTTCTGCCCTTTTATCTTGGGTGTATGAGCCAAACCTCTCATGGAAGGAGATGATTCTGCTGAGCAGTCTGGCAATCACTTAAGTTCTCATTTTAGAAAGCAAGTAGTCATGGAGTGTCCATGTCTGTCTCCCAGGCAAAAAGTTTTTAATTCCTTCTACTTTTTCATTACCACACTCTTACTTTAGAATTAGTTTTATTAGTTGTGATTAAAGAAAAAGAACTGGTGACAGCATTGTTGCCCTTCCTTGAAAACTAGTTGATGGCAACATTATCACACTTAAAGGCAAAGCCACTGGGAAGGCAGGAAAAGTAGATTAATCCACCAGTGCTCTACTAGACAACACAAATATGAAGAATAAAGCAATTTCTACAATAAGTTACCTACCTAGTTTACTAAATTTAATACCATGATCAACTATATAGCACAACCAGATGACCCCACGAAATTTTCTAAAAGACTAAATAAAAATTACCAATCACCACATACACCATGAAAGCTAAAGATCTACCAAAGCACTGCACTATAAATTTTACTCCAAAAAACTGGCAAAGGTTTCCAGGCAGCAAACAATTTCACAACTGGCAGATCTCTCCACAAGAACTAGACTAATGAAACGTATTCCAGAAGCTAGTATCTCTCAAAAGAAGTGTCATGAAAATCAATCAGGAAAAACAAATCAGGAGCAAAACTAAAGAGCATATAAAAGCAGAAACAAATGAGTGGAAGAGTTTCATTTCACTTTCTGCAGTAATTTTGGCAGAGGAAGTATGTAATACAAGGAACAGATCTTAATTTGGAATGCTATAAAATGGCACAATTATTTTATTTACTTTAAGAAAATATTTACAGTGGGATACTCTAGCTAAAACCAGGATTACAAAATTATAATATATAAAGGTCAGCATCTTCACTATTTTAAGGCTTGTTTGAAGCACCTGAGCAGCCAAAGTATTTCCACACAGAAAATAAACTCACATGATAAAAGGAAGAAAAACCACTATAACCATCAGAATAGTCTTAAGCAGCAACAGTACATTAACCAAAATGCTGGCAGGCATTTATTCAGCATAATTAAACAATTTAAGTTTAATTAACTGAGATGTAAAGGAAAAAAATTATCATATTGTGCAATTTAAGCAAAAGTTTTAAGTGCTGCTTTTAAAAAACACAGAGAACAAATGGACACTTCAAAGAATACTGTATCTATGACAGAAACCAGTAAAACAAGGAATATTCACTGTTCTAGCTGAATTCCTATGCTTTTGCACAATGGGGTGCCTGCTTAACTAATTCCTTTAAAATGCTGTCCATAACATTCAGAGAAGTCAGGTTTCCCAGTGACTTTCCATTAAAATGCATGGAAATAATGATGATACAAAATTATTTAAGGCATTTAAATCAAGGAAAAGACAGGATTCTTTTTATCAGAGGAATGCAGGAACCAAGTCCATAGGCTTAAAGAGGTGTTTGCATATGAGATATACTGTAGAGAAATATGTATTTTTCCTCTCTATTAAATATATGTACAAAAAAAGCCATCTAGAAGCATCAGCATTCACATGTCTTGTTCTTCAGCTCTTGGTGAAAACATTGCATAGGAAGAAATCAGCTATTTTTAAAATTTCTGAGCATTGGAATGTTCTCAAAACATTACATATATCATCTTCAGAAGATGAAAACAGCAAAACCTCCTAGGATAGTTTTACTATCCTTAAATGACTAACCTACTACCACTACATGAAAGGTTTCTTATTCTGTATCTTAAGATACTCAGATCTGCAAAGAATGTACTCTAGCATTCCAGAGTGCAAATCAATCAGCTGGATATTGAAAGACCATCTTTTCCTATTATTTTACCTGAACATATGGAAGTTTGAGAGTTTTCAGTGTTCTCTATCAAAATAATTCCATCTTTTCTCCGTTTAGTACACCTATTTTAATGCCTCTAGTGAAAAAGCATGGAAGGGAAATGGTTAATAGATTCTGTTCTGTAGTGAGATAAAGCCATGGTTGGTATGTTTATAATAGCAAAACTAATACATAATTTTTAGCCACTCACCATTTAAATAAAGGAAATGAAGGGAAATTAGACAGTAAGACAGCTTTTTTTCTATGACAGTTAAAATGAAAAGATAAACAAGCAATTTAAAAAGAAACTACACAATCTGAAGCACATGAGCATAATCCTTATAATCCTAAATGTTTCCACAAAAGGTTTTATTCTTTTTCCCCAGTAGCTGTCCAATTCACTCACAGAGCTCCATTATCACATCATTAAAGGAAGCCAAAACCACAAACAGATAATCTAATTAATCAAATTAATTTGGCTTCATCCAGACAGAACAAATTTCAACTTTTAGTTATGAACATGAACAGCATTAAGGAATGGCAATGATTCAATTTCTGGAAGTATCATTAGGAGGCATGCCATTTTTATTTCTTCCCCTCTCTGCTTGTTTCAGAGGAAATTAAATTAAAATTCTTAGTATCACAATTTATTAGATACATAGATTTGTTAGCACTCACAAAGCAGTGGGTGAGATCTGCACTGAGCTGCTTATGAAGACAAAACCAGCACTTGTAATTCAAAGATAAGGGGTTAAAATAACTCCAAGCTCTCTCTGAGCTTTGAGCTTCACTTTCTGACTCAAGTTCCTTGAACGAGCAAAAAGACACTTAACAATTTATCCATTACTCATGGAAATACATACATGATTTTGGCAAAATCTCCATACTTGCAGAATAACTGACTTTGTATCAAAAGTAATTTCAGAATACTGAATGGCTTGTGGCAGTATTAGGCTTTTACTTGTTTCTGAAGAGAGAGAAAGGTTTAAAATCTATTGACTGTTTTACTGGACATCCTTGGGAGAAAGAGCTCTATTACCTCATGCTACAAGCAGTGAATGTTTCATTCAGTCCTCAGGAAGGGCCCTGAGCATCAGCCATACCACAAAAACAAGAATGTTATGTATGTTGTCTGCTGGCAGAGGATATTCTTTTGTAGATGAGTATCAGGTAAAAGTGTCCTGTTTAGAATGTATTCTCTTTCAGATTTTAAGAGAAGTTAGATATGTTTTTTCTTTAAATTCTGGCTTGGTGTATGTGGCACAAAAGTGGGGCAGAGTGAGGTACTAGAAAGAATACTTTCTCTAAAGTGAGCTTATATTCATAAATATTAAAATGTTTTGCAGAAATAGGGATAATATGAGGCCCATTCCTGATGGATGATCAGGTGAGTTTGGGCTCCAGACTATACTGGCTGTGTGAATGTCTTTCAGGTAGTGTTTTACAGATTTATAACTCTCAGTTCAGCAGTGGCTCAGAGGCTTGGGAAGCTTCAGTTAGTAAGGCTCCTTCAGTTTCCGAATGGTTCAAAACCAATGGAAAGATAAATTTCTCAAAGGGCATTGGAAGCTATTTCTAGTCAGTAAAGACATTCTGTACTGGAACAGAACAAATGAACAGCCCCAACACTAATATGCTAATTCTGGGAATTTAAATGCCTTCACTAAACGGATTGACGGCCTTTGTCCAGCTTTGAGAGAGGCCCAAGTTCATGTTCTTTCTCAATGACTGTACTCAAGTTGTTATTTAAAAAGGCAAAGGAAGATACATGAAAAAACCCAAAGACAATACACACAAGTTTGCAACATTTATGTTAACATTCTTTAAGATAACTTCTGATATCATCATGTATCTACCACTCAACCGTGCACTGAGCAGCAAGCTACTCACCTCGTTACTAGTTCTTCTTCTGGTTTTTCATGCTCTAAAAGGTGTTGAAAGTAATTCTCCAGGGCTTGAGCAGTTAAAGTTTTCTTTAGGTATGGATAGTAGAGGGGATGCCGTGCTATCACACCTGTTAGGCATTAACTAGCATTAGTTGAAACAGGAACTGTTAAAACCAATTTGTATTTATCCTTTCAAAACCAATTTGAGATCCTCCACTTAACTGAAACTGTACATATGGATCCTCTTTAATGACCTCCTGAATAAAAAACACAGCAGTATGACAGCTCTCCCTCTGTCAGTAGAGATGTAGGGTGGAGCATAACACAAACCAATGCTAAGTGACCACTAAATGATTACTGGATTTTTTCTGGCTGCAAGCAGTCCCAGCCACTGAAAAGACACCTAAAGAACAACAACATCACAACAAACAACCCACTGGCAGTTCTCTTCCCTTAAATGGTTTGCAAGACTTAGATATCTAAGTAATCATAATTAACCACAACAAGGCATGATCAGTGACTGAAGGTTTGATCCTTGACCCACCTCTTGCATGAGATTCTGACATAAGTGTGATAAATCACAACTAAATTTTTATTGCTGTAAATATGCTTTGTAAGCTTCAGCTAATTTTATGCTGAAGCTGATGTTCCAGAGCAAGATCAGGCAAACAGTTGTGTGTCACAGGGACCTTTCTATCTGTGGAGTTAAATTAGAGGTCAAGTTTGCTGTTGTTATTGTTGTTCCTTAATAAAGCAGTAGTGTCTTTATATCTGAAGAAGTCTATTATGTATACATCACTCATGATTTGGCAATGCTACATTGCAACAGTGGTCAACCACGGAGAAAGAAAAAGGGGGAAAAAAAAGGAAAAAGAAGAAAAAAAGAAAAATCAGTATTGCTTCATTTTTCAACCCAAAAAAAAAGTTTCACAAACAAGGACAAGAAAACTATACTCCTAAATACAAATGAACAAAATTAATCAGTTTTAGCATGACAGCTAATAGCAAATCAAATCCCAAACGCACCTTTAATTCATACTGAGCTTTGAACACCACACGCTCTCATCTTCCAACAAGTAAGAGAGCCAATTGTTGCATGCAGAAGTAAGGAATAGAAGGAATTATTAAACAATGCAAGAAGCAGCACAATTAATGTAAAGAGACTGCATACTGAAATATACCATTTGCATTAGCAATATAATAAAAACATTCTTGTACATATGAGAACAACTTTAGTATTTCCTAACACTGTCAATATTTTAGCCATATACAAGTTACAAAATTAATGTATGAAAATATTACACATGATCAGACAACCAAGAAATTGTATTACATAACATAACACACATGAAGGAATAGCAACTGATGTGTAAAAGAAACCTTAAAAAGGCATTTCTTAACTTTTGGGACCTCAACTTTCCAACCTTAAACAAAAATCTTTCTTTGTAGTATGACATGCTAGTATTTTTTTCTTAGTACCTCAGATTACAACAGCTGCTAATCAGGAGACTACAGGTATTTCATTAGTAAAATCCGTGCTCAATATGTATTATTTTTTGTTTCAGTGCAATTAAAAAAAAAAATGAAGTGATGTTTAAAAAAATTAAGACTAGCACTTGATATGTAACTCTTATGTGAAGATCTTGCATCACTTCAGAAAGCAAGAAAAAGAAAGATACCTATGTTTGAAGAATTGCCTTTGTCTCCACTTCTGGTATAGGCAAGATCTTCTAAGCGGTAAGTATGTGGACCACTTGGCAGATCTGTACAACATAAAAATGAATTCATTTTAATAGTGCTACAAATAATAGCATATTTTTAAGAAGTAACTGTCAGTTTAAGTACATGCATTGTTTGCAGTACTTCTGAAAACATTCCCAATCCTTCTTCCCACAGGAACACCAAGAGAAAAAGAGGTGAGACTGGGGGTCAAAATTATGAAGTTGATCCCTCCTGCTCCATCTCCCAAATCCCTTTTACTTTTTTTGCAGCCAAATACTGTACCAGGCATCCCCTCTTCCATCACTCTTCAATATAACTATCCATCTTAGCAATGCAGTACCTCTGAAGGAGGCATAGCAGCTGCTTGTCTTTTCTTGCCTAGCCAGTAACTCTTGTCCCCTTAACACACAGATCTCTGCTTCCAGAGCAGGTGGAAAATACCTGTAGTTGCTCCTGTCCTGATAAGTCTGTAACATCTGTTTAATCTGCTAATGCCTGTAGAAAACAGTCACAATTTAAAATACCTTTTCAAGACAACACATCTCTCACTTGCATTTGCACTGTTTTAACAGTTATTTACCCAGCTGTATAGAAGAAACCTAAGATTTCTTTTTCAAGTTACTGTTTTTGTAAATACCTAAGTATAATATGAGAAAATGTATGCTTTCTAGGAAGCCAATCTTGATTTTTTAACTTGTCAATGTCTGAGTATTGGAATGTTCAAGGAACATTGAGGTTGTTGTAATTCACTGAATTAAGTTCATTATGAAATATTTTTATCCATCTACACATCAAAAAGCAAACCCACTCCTGTCCAAATCCATAAATTCAATATTGTGGGATTCCCACCGTATACACTGGAGGTTTGATGGTTAAGTTACACAGCACAGACCTCTTGCAATTGTTGATTACTAAGAGTAGCAGGCTGTCACCATCTAGCTCCTGCTCTTTAAAGAGAGAGATGAAGCACACACTCTGCTACTGAGTTTGAGTTACTCATTGATCACAACATAAGACTGAAATTTGAAGCATAGGCTATATCCAAGCTTTTAGGCAGTGAGAATCAAGTAATTTTCAGTCAGTTTTGCTTCTGGTCCAACTTTCCTATGGCTGTATCAGCTCTCCTGGCCTCCTTGCCTTTTCAATGCCATCATCAATAGCAGACTGACCTCCACTCCTGAATCACAGGAAACTTCTCATCCCTCAATCCTTTTCTCCTCTGTCCCCTTCCTGTCTTTTTCTCATCCTTCTGGATACAAGTGGCAGTTCTCCCCCTCTCTCTGCTCCTTGGACACCAGTAGGGGGAATATGCAGAGCAGGGAAGCGACAGCCTTCATGCTTTGTGATGGCTTCTGGTGCAACTGCTGCTGGTGGCAGCCAGAAAAAGCAACTTGCAAATGTCCCAAATTTAAAGGAATTGAATATACAGTGTCTTGTAAATCAATTATGCTGGACTAACTTCACATTGCAAGGCACAATGCAATATGAAAATACATCAGTCTGTCCCTTCTGTACTATTATTGCTTCTGCTGAGAATACCAAACTATTTGGGGCTTTTTTCCTTTAAAAATTTTTTTTAATTTGAGAGAATAAGAGACCCAGTATTAAAGATCTTATACTCCAAATGCTGGCCAGAGGCATCATTTAGAGCACAGTGCACCTAACTGTGAAGGCATGAGTAGATTTGTACTCTGTGAACTGCATCAGGTAATCAGGCAAACCCAGCCCTAGCCAAATCATCATTACCTTCAACTCCTTCCTGCCCAAAGAAAATTGCTGACTCAGACGTGAGCCAGCCTTACCTGCCTAAGACATAAACTATGTCCAAATCCTACTGGCTGCAGTATTCACTGACCCTGTCAGAAAGGGAGGCTGAAAGTCTGTGGCAGTGGCAGCTGGACAGATCCCTGAAGTCCATTTTGGGTATGGGGAGGGAGATACAGTGGCTAACAAAAATGCCTTAGTACATCATGACACATAATTTGTATAGTGTATCTTAGCTCATGGTGTTTATTTGGTTGAAGCAGATCAGGCAACACTCACAAGAGGAGCTTTGCTGGCACATGTGAGTGGCAATAACAAGGAAAACAATAATGAAAGACTCACCACAGCAACCTCTTCTACTAGCACAGCTAGATCACAAAATCTACCCACAATCTACCTGAACAACAACCTATCTGCATCAAACTGCTTTAATTAAGACCAAAAGTTTTATACTATATATTGGGTCACTGTGAAAGATGAGACAAAAGTGTGGTTATAGTTTAGTCTGGCACAATGGGTCCTCACTGGTAGGAAGTCACAGTAGCATGAAATTTGAAGAGGTGAAAGCATACAATGAAAGAGGTGACACAGGAGGTTTGTTTTGAGCTTGACAATCACAATCTTTTCCATGTTCACTTGCAAGCAGAAATGTGCCATGAAATTTGGCAGAAAATATTCAAGTATGCATTTATTTAACTGGGGAATATTATTTTTGATTAAAGATCTCCATTGAGAGTGGATTTGCAAGACCAGCTAAAGCTCATTGCTCATTTTGGACAAGACTACCACACTTTAGACACTACAGAAATCACATCAACTTAAATAATTTCATTCAATATACAATTCAAGAAAAAATGTGTTTCTTCAAAGGCTGTAATTTGACAATATCTAAATTGCTGTAGAAGCTGTAGAAGCCTTTTTTCCATCTCACATTTTACACAGTCAGTCTCTGACAATCTCCCTTTAAACAAAACCAGTTCAAGTCAGTGTTCTGGTGTTCTCATTTATTATTACCCTAATTGATTTATCTTTCACGATCTGTTTATCGGGAAATTGTTTTCATTTAATAAACATCTTAAATCTATGAAAGAATTCTCTTCAAAGCTAGGGAAAATGGTAAATTCAAATTCCACCCTCCCAGAACCACATCTAGCAGCATATTTTAAATCCATTTTCACATATTTCTCTTATCTATTCAATGACAACTAACAGTCCCTCACACTTGAGATAATCATGAAACTAAGAAAAATACTTGCCTCCTTTCTAAATGCTGACAGAAAATGCTTTAGCAGAAGCTACTCCTTTTACAGTCTAACCCATTTGTCTTTCTCATCCATGCTGTCCCTACATTAAGCCGCAGAAGTAGGTATTTAGACACATACAGAAAACATTTATATTTACAACTAAGGGCAAAAGTTTAGAGATCCTTTTCTGGGGAAACAACCAGAGAAGTTCTGCTGTCTCTCAAAAGTGGGGTTTTGCCTGAAGAAAAGCCTGAAGAATTCAGTAGTTAAATGCTGGTGTCAGGCACCTCAGAAAGTTTTCTCAAATTATAAAAAAAGCAACAGGGAGTCTAACAGCTTTTTGTTTCTCCAATATTTAGCACTTTAGCACCTTGAAAAAAAAAACTCATACCCAGGACCTTTGCTAACATGATTTACCAGGACAAAGACAGCAAATTATACATTCACAATACAAAGATGAACATACCTTTCAATTCACTGCTAATCTTGGGTAGATCAAACGAAACCACCTCATCTGATGTAAATGTGAGATCCTCCTCAAATACCTCAACATGCTGCCCATTTAAAAACAGGCTGATCTGTACAAAGAACACAGATTTTCAGACAGTCAAATCAGAAATCCATTGCAATGTGAATAAATAAAGCACATTTCTAATTAAGAAGCGATCTAGCATACTTCCAGTAATCGCTTTATGGATATGGCTCTGTTGCTCCCTTTTAAAAGGTCACAATACAATAATAATTCATTATAAACCTAAAAGAAATCTTTGTTTATGGAAAAAAAGGTATAAAAAACCCCAAAGAAATGCTCTGTCCAGTTCAGTATTTTTTCAAGGAGGACAAATCTCTTTCCATCTTATTCTATATACTGCAACACTACATGGAATTTTGTATCACAGCTCTTGACAGTTGAATCCCTAAACATGAACATTTCCATCTCTTCCATGACACAACCCCCCCTTTTCTTCTTAATGTTGCTGTCTGTACTAAAGACAAACTTCTCTCTGCATCTTCTATTCATCTTCAAATATATTCTGTGAAAGCTGCTTTTTAAAAATATACATCAATACTGGAATTTTGGGCTTGGTTGTTGCTCAGTAGCAACATTTAGAATAGACTCTAAGTCAAGGACTTTAGTTCCCTGTGTTCTGCCGGTAAGGAGGTGCACAAGGAGCTGGAGTGAGCATGGCCAGGACAGCTGACCTGACCTGGCCAAAGGGATATTCCACACCAGAGAGCATCAGGCCCAGTATATAAATGGGCACAGTGGGGAGCTGGCTGGGAGCTGCTGATCACTGCTGGGGGACAGGCTAGGCACTGGGCAGTGGGTGGAGAGACACTCTGTTGTACATCACTTGTCTTTCTTGGGTTTTATTCCCCTCTTTCTTTTTTGCTACCTCCCTTTTAATAATACCAACAATGACTGCTTTGTTTCAACTATTAATCTGTTCCTATCTCAACTTGAGGGGTTTATTTTTTAGGGAAGTGGGGAGGTGAGGGAGAGTGGCTGAGTGGCACTTAGTTGCCAGCTAGGAATAAACCATCCTTTTTCATGCCCAACATGGGGCTTAATGGGTTGAGATAACACCAAATCTGACTGGAACATGTTAGAACAAATTTCTTACAAGCATTCATTGTATTATATTGTACACTGATCACAATGATTAATTTGCTCTCAAAGTTGATGTGCTTGTTCCTCAAGTTCAATTATGTAACACCTTACTTGCAGTATGTGTTCCCTGTTATGGTGTTTATCCCCCAAGGAAACTGGGCTGAGGTTATCAAGCTGTACTTTGTAATACTGGCTAATGATACAATATAATTGCTGGTTGTGAAACTAATCTGGTATTTGCACTCAGCATTGCTGTCATCCCTGTACTTGAGAGTCATCTATCAGAAACTATTGATAATTATACCTTTTACCTTTTCTCTTTAGAAACTAAGTCCATGAAGGGGACATACTTCTGTTCATCTTCCCCTTATTGTCCAGACTAATTACAATAGATCTTGAGAATTTTTAATATCCTGAGATGCTCAAACTAGCGTGTTCCTATCATTATGTCTTCACAGAATCAATTAGGTTGGGAAAAACCTCTGAGATCGAGTCCAACCTATGACCTAACACCACCATGTCAACTAGACCTAAGTGCCACATCCAGTCTTTCCTTAAGCACCTCCAGGGATGGTGACCCCACCACCTTTCAGGCAGTTGGGGTGTGAGCAAAATCCAGAAAAACTAGTAAAATATTTGGAAAAAGTATGTGGTCACCTTGGCAATTCCAGAGAAACACAAATCACTGCAATGTGCTGGCCCAGGCTTACCAAGCTCTGTTTGACACTGTTCTCAAGGGGAAAAGAAGGTCTCTGGATCCAATGATAAAACAAAAGCCCTGCAGCCAACCCCAGCAAGAGGCACTGCAGAGGAATGAGGACTAACCCCTCCTTGTTATCAGTCACTTCTACATAAAAGAAATGGACACAAAACTCAGCTTGTAAAGGAGGATGAAGTAGGGCCATTACAAAGAACAGCACAAAGAGGTAGAACAAGATACCTATTGTTGAATCAGGTGTGGGATATGCAAAAACATTTCACTTGTCTTCCAGGTCAGCACATTATCACGTGGCCGCTACGATGCTGCGATAATAAATGGAGCTAGTAGCCTGTAATTAAGGTAGGGAAGCCATGCAGCTACAATCACTTTCTAGGGAAGGGGACACGGACAACTGGATTTGAAAAAGAGGCCCAGGTCCTCAGCCTCTGAAGATGACTCCTGTTAAGTCTGAAGGAAAGGTATCCCTTCAAGAAAAATGTTGTATGTCACCCAGGTAACAGGACCACAATACAGGAAGGTATCCAGTTCTTGAAGGAATTAGCCATGCTAGAGATGATTTATTATGACCTAAGGTGCAGCTACCCCCAGATCCAGATGAAGCTTGATTCCCATGACCCACGGGACAGCAATTTGTATGCAGCACATCATTGCTGTATGCCAACTGACTGGCAGCAATAACCAGGAGAGACAAGATGCACCAGCAGTGGATCAAGTGGCTCAATTACCTCCAACAATATGAAAAAAAAAGAGAAAAGGTCTTGCTGCTCATATATATATGGGCCAGTATCTCAGTTTTTAACAGTAAGCATCCTTTTGGTCAAAAGGATGTAGAAAGTACACACAGCCCAGTACCCTTCAGTTTTACCTGTGGGACCACTGGTAGGACATAAGGAAGTTGGATGGAAGTGAGTGGCATCCATTTCATCTGTACTGGAGGACTCCCAGTACGAAAGATTCAGACACAATCAGGTTAAATTTTCAAAACAAAACATTATAAACCACCGCAGCTAAGTTGGTTATCAGTGCTCAGTTGTCAGCAAATGCAGGATAACTCTACTCAGCACTCTTTCTTAAGATTATCCTTAAAGAATAATGACTTGCCTTCAGTAGGTTTGCTGCAATTTCTCCCTGCATAAAAGTTTTAGGTTACCTTCAAAGCACACATAGAAAGTAACTACTATTTGAACTTTAAAACCACTGGTGATCTATGACAAAAGCAGTACAATTGCATAAAAGCAGCGGAAACAACAAACGAGACATTGAATCCAAACTGACACCCAGAAAGCTGTTATCAAACACAAAACAAAAGACCCCACTGTGACATTGTTAACGTAACTCAAAATCTGCTTATGGAATTTTTTTAGTTTTAGGTCAAATGCTGACCTAGAGCAACTAGACTCCTTTTAACTGCACTTCTAATTTAGAAAATCAGTTAATTCATACCTCACTTACTCTGTAATCTCTTACTGGATGATGGTTTTTAATACATGGCTAAAATTTTGAATCAAGAACTTGAATCACACCACATTTTTACCCTTAATATTACTGCAGGACAACAGTGATAGAACACATTGCATTTTGCTGACAGTAATCATTGCACTTATCAGATTAGTTACACAGAGCAAGGACTTTGATTTTCTGTATCAAGAAGAGTAAATGAGGCACTGCTTTCTTTCCTTGTTAAACTGGGTTACTATTTAATCTTAACAACATTTTACCAAGTCTGGAACACAGTGCTAATTAGTAAGCTAATACTGAATTTGATGAACCACACAGTGGTACGCTAAATTTCCATAAAGATAATAATTTCACACTACACTTGGCAAAGACAAGCCATTTGTACAAAGTAAAATGTAAGTGATTATAAAAGTAAGTACTTCAACTTCTTTAGACAACAAGAAAGGTGGGGTTTTTTTAATGCTTTTCCACTGCATTGCTTATAATTAACTTAGATTTAATAGCTAAATAGCATTTTCTCTGTGGAGCTGTGAAATTAAAGTATTTTCCATTAATGAAGAATACTACTTAAAGAATAGGGCTTGGTTGTGCTAAGCACTGTACAAGTGTTAAAGAATGAAAACAAACCAGTCCCTTTCTGATTAAGTTCTTGTGTTTGTTCCCCCTTGCCCACCTTTTCACTTGCTGCCTGTGTTCCCAAAGTTTCCTCCTGCCACCCTAAGCAGAAGCCTGTCACAATACCTGTGGCCTAACAGAGACCAACATTCTGGCCTTTGTCCACTGTCTTGACAGTGGATGGGTGAGAAGGCTCTTACTGAGTATTAGGATGCCTTGGCACGAGAGGGATGCAATAGTTACACGTTACTTGAAGAGTTTGGAAAAAGAAGAGCATATATGCAGTTTTGTCTGCAGTCTCCCAAGGATAAATTAAATAACTGATGGCACTCTGAAGCACAGAGACCAATGTTTATAAATCCAAATATTTTATGGCTTCAGCAAAACCAGTTTCTTCAAGTTTATTATGAAAGCTTCAAAGTAGACAGGGGTACATGTATCACAGAAAAGAAGTAGGGCTCTAGATTAACATGTCATCTTAGACTTTAATTTCTCACTTAGGGCTGCCTATTCATGTGAACTGTAAGTTCTTGGACTGAAAAAAACTATTGCTATGAACTGAACAGGGCCACAGAGTCACAGGCTCTTCCATGATAGTCAGCACAGTAGTTGCACAGACTTTCATAATTTTACAGTTTTTGAATACAGGCAAGAACATATACCTTCCATATATCCTGTCTATTTTTATAGACAGGGTATATGGAAGGAAAAAGCCCAAATTTCTGTTAAGGTAAAACCTGTTGAATCAGAGGAAATTCACTCCTTTTAGTATTTGTTTCCAGCAGCATACACAAAATATATCACCCTCAAAAAACTCAGATGATGTGACCAAGTTCACAAGATTAATGTTCCACTCTCTGAACACTCGACTGCCTACTCTTTAAAGAGGCTTCATTAACCTTCAAAAAAGTCTATAATTTTCTTAAGCACTCTTTGCAAATGCAGTAAAAATAATTCAAACCTACAATTCCAGGAACCTGAAAAGAGAAGTTCAGTTTTGATGTAAGATTTTTCAAAATTAGCAGCAATTAAAATGGAAGGTTGGTAAGTTCTACTGTTGTAATACATTCTGTGTGAACAACAGTCTAGCAACGGTCTCTGAGGAAATATTTTTTAATCAAAGTCACCAGACAACTTTGCAGTTTTATAACTCAAAGTCACCAAAAAAATGCCAGAATCAGCAGAATTCTTCAAATTACTTCAAAGAAAACAGAACACAGACTTTAAGCAGTAAGTCTTACCTGAACATTGCTTTTGGGATAATAGAAGAAAAATGGCTTCAAAACCGGAGACCTAGACACACAAAACAACAAGCATAAATGCATTTAACTAGAAATTAATAAAACTGGTAGATCATACACCTTTGGACTATTCATACACCAAACACTCAGGAAATTAAGGCCATTCAACCACAGCTAGCAATGGTTTTCGAACAACTTTGGAAAGCCCGAGAAGGGTAAAAACTCCTTAAATTCCATTATTAAGAAGATTTTGTTTAAAAATCCAAGAAAATTTTACTGAGGGGAGGTAGCCAAAAAGAGCAAAAATGTTTTCTTGGCCAAGGATGTGCTTCAGGACACTGAAATCTACTACACTGTCAGTGTACAGTGTACAATATCCCCTACATTGATACCTATGCTAGTTACACCAGGCTACTGGAAATACAGCCAGAGGTTCTTCTCCCATCTTCATGTGCAGTATTTGCTTAATGACGGGAAAGTTTGAGATGAATAAACACGAAAAGGTGAGGATATAGATCACCATAAGATTTTAGCCATCTCCAGAAAAAAACTGAATCAAGCCAGGATGTTTTTTTATATGCTCAACATTATTATGGTCAGCTCAGTCATGAAATGGTTTCATACTAACATTTTGTGGGATGTTCTGGCATTTGACCTCACATTTCTAGGTGAAGTCAGCTCATACAGATGTAAATTTGGTGGGTCCATATTCCAAACTAACAGCTACAAGAGAAAACTGGTCCAGAAATCTGCATGTATTAACAGTCAAGCTACTGCCTTGCCAAGAAGTCACATTTCAAGTTTTCCCTACAGCTCATTAAGAAAAGACATTGCTATGAGCTGATGAGAGACTTACATAACTCATATTTAATTCAATAAAGAATTTTACTATTTGCATGCACATCTTATAGCACTCACTATTATCTTGTTATCAGTTATTAAGCATAGTGTGACACAAGAAGATGTAGTTGCTTCTGTGGTTGCTGGGGAAGCTTGTGATGGTGACTGGTAGGAACACTGTCATCACACATTACAACAAGTTAATGATCAGAAGCTAACTTACACTCTGGGGCGCCCTCCAACAATTCCAGTGAGGCCAGGGGCTGGGAAAGGAAATTAAATTAATGAAAGAATGGTTAAAACCATCTTCAAGACATCAGAGCTCACAGCTAATCATAGCTTGATTTGATCCCTTAATACATTTTTAATAAGTGAAGGGAAATTTACATTCTCATAAACTAACAAAACTGAACACTGTATACAAGTTAAAAGGCAAAATGTAACTGTGAATTTTAACCAAAAAAATGTGCAAAGCATGAACTAAATCTTTAGAATCCTCTTCCAAGTATTTTGTATATCAATGCAGTGAGGTAATACATTTGATAGAAAAAGAACATAGCTCATATAACTGTGCCGTTGTGATACTAAAGCTAACAGTGACAATCTCTACTCCACAGCAGGCTGTTGTAGCTTGGATTCAGTGACTTATCAATGTGGACACATACCAGTGGCAGCAGAGATTACAGAGCCTTGCCAAATTCATGCTCATTGGAAGCAACTTCCCAAAAAAAGTCTATGATGTTAGATAGCAAAGGGGAAAGAATGCCTTCAAAAGAAGCAGCAGCACAAATAACCACCTCCCAACTAACTACGTACAGCTAAAAATAATATGGTGGTGGATAGAATATGAAAGAGTCCCTTACATGAGTATTACAAAATTTTAAGTGATCCAGTGAGATTTCAGTCCTATACATCTTACCTGTGCACTCATTCAAGCAGAACTGCTACTCGGCAACAAAACCAGCTGCAGTGATTTTATTGAATTATGTGCCTAGTTTGTTTATTTAGGTTGCTGAGGAAGGAGGGTGGACATGGTAAGGTCATGTTGAAAATATAGGTCCATAAAGCTAGTTAAATTTTATCTGTGGATTGTCATATGGGTCACTTCCTTTAGGCAGCTGAACTGCTCATTAAGGATACCAGATTTTGCTCCAACATCAATTTCAACTTCCTGAAAGCTCTCAAAGAAAGCTCTTCACTTGCCTGCTTTCACACAATGATCTTGGCTCCTACAACAAAGCAGTTCTCAACACTGACAAGAAAGCAATCCAAGTAAGAGCAACAACTGCTCACACCTCGAGGCTAAGATAACCTTCTACTGCTGCTTGCTACTGCTGGTCTTTGAGAAGTTCCTGGGCACAGCAGATCTGTCTTTGGAGGTCCTACAGCTATCCCTGCAACTGCAGAGCAAAGCTACACCCATAGCCCAGCTGCAACATTATTAAAGTCTATGCTATGATTATTGTTTATGCGAAAATAAATAAGAGGGAAGCAATTTTAAGTCCAATTTAATTTTTATCTATATGAAATTCCTAGCTATGCTTCAGGCAGAGGAGATAAAGCAAATCTTAAATCACTGATTATAATCTAATCACTAATCACAATCAGTTTGTTAATTCTGTAAACAGCACAAGAGTTTAAACTGTAAACTACACCTCACTTCAACCGAGGGCTCAGATTCCCATTGCATTTCTCCAGTAAACCAAAAGAAGGCAACGGATGGTGAAGTACAACCAAGTAACAGTGAATTTGTCACTGTGACCAGACCTACCTTCTGCTAATTAAATTAAAACTTCCTTGGATCAACCATTGTGCCAAAAAAATTTCTTATAAAAATATCTCCTCATGCTATACTTCATGCTTACATTGCATTGCTTGCTTAAATATCTGTACAGACACTCCACCTCCCTTCTGGAAGACTTATCTTTATCTACCATGACACAATTTTCCATACTTGTAGAGAATATCAATCAGGCTGCAGTCTCAAAATTGCCAAGATTCTCAGCTAAATTAAGTGCTTGATCTCCTTTCCATAACCATTTTTTGTTATCAGAGCTCCATTCCTCCATTCAAGGCAGATAAAAGTATTGTATCATCTGCTACCAGTGGACTTCACTTCAAGCTGATGCACTCACCACCACTCTCTGCCAGCTTCTGCGTCTCAGAATGGCATTAAACTGATGCACTGCAAAAAGGGGTGATTAGATTGGAAACCTTCCTTTCACTGCATCTATATCCTGTTCCTGTTCATCTGTGGGTAGAGTATTTGTCTGGTGTAATCACCACACTGAGTATCATGACACTTATTTTGACTCAAGCATTTGATCCAAAAGCTCGCCATTTCAAAGTACATTTTCCCTCACAGGGTCTGGAACAGAGCCTGAGAACTACAAATTCTCCAGGTGGCTGGGCATGTAAAATCAATGAGTACTGGGGATCACCCCATGGGAATTCCACTGTTTTTATTAACTCCCAAATATATGACACGGTTGGAAAAACTTTAAGCTCTAAGACTAGTAAACCACTCCTTTCTAGGCGACTAAGCTCTGGTATAGGACCCTTCCTTCGGATTCTGTGTTTAAAGTTTTAAACCCATACTGAATCTAAATAAATAAATTCTATATTAGAAAGTGCTTTTCTTTGGTTAATCGGCACAATTCTTCATACAGTCTTATCCTGTCTTTTCATTTTATGACTCTATCCTCTAGCCTACTTTAAGTCTTACTCATTTTCAGCCCAAGTATCTTATGAAAAATAAACCATCATCCTCTGTGCATACATATACATATAATTTTTTGTCACGTTTTCTTCCTTTGTGTCCACGATTCTTTTAGCACACTTGCAGACTTCCAAATTTTGGGTCCAATGGCAAATTTCATCCAAATCTGAAGGATGGAGAAGAATCTCAAGAATACCAAAGCACACTAACATTACCTCATGACTAGCACCCTCCTGTCATTTAGCAGAGATGGAGGAACAGATATCCATGTAAGTAATACAAGGTAAAGTCCAATCAGGATACACTCCTTGCTACAACAGCTTGGCTGTTTTCTGGTTTCCCACTTAATGTTTTATCTCTCCAGCTGCCTCTTGATATTTTTTATTTTCTCACCCTGAAAAACACATCTCTGGACAGACTTGCAAATAAAAATTCTTCTAATACTCACACAGGATATGCTGGAAAAGACAGCAGGTTTCTGATGAATTTCATGAACAGAGGTAGCAGGCAAACAAAAGAGTACTTGGGAAAACCAATGATGATCTCAGCTGGGGCAATTCAGGGAATGGACCCACTGAAAACCAGCCCAGCAAAAGATGTATAGAATCAGCCCAAATAAGCACCTATTTCAAAATGCAGAACCACCATGTTCTAATACATTATAATCTATGTTATATATACCACACCCTGTAAAATGCCCCACAGGGGAGAACACTCTGGCTGGAACCTGCAGTCAACCTATGAGATGCAAACTTCCAGCAAAACAAGCTTCATTCCTTTCGGCTCTCATTATTCCCCACTGGATTTTCAGATGGTGGAAAAGCCTGATGTTTTGCCTCCTTAATATTCCCTCTATCCTATTCCAATCCTACTTTAATTGTTACATCCAATTTTGGATTATTACTTCTTATTCTTTAATCTATTCGTGTAAAAAAAAAAAAAAACAACAAAGAAACTTCTGTACGATTCTGTGTATTTTTCAACAGAATACACCACTATGCAATATATGAAGGATTTTAGACTGCATAAAGCATTTTGCAAAATGTTTTGGAGTAAAAAAGCATGAAAGTGCTCCAATTACTTGAAATCTAAAATGCTTTAAGCACTTTTAAGTTAGTAAAACTTAAGCTTTTTTTTTTGAAGCTTCATCCAATTCCAAGATGCAGTGATGTCTCTTGCTGAACATCTTTCAGCTTTTGACCCTAAAGTTTGTCCCTCATTTCTAGTGATTGAATTAGCTCAACAATAGGTTATTAATGTATTTACTGCATATTCTAAGGAATGATACATGTATTTATATATAAAAACCAAAGTAGTCTGGTTTTGTCAAGCATTATTTTTTTAAGTGATCAAACTAGACAAATCTGAAACCTCTGGTTTTATACTCAACATTTCTTACAATTGGTTGAGCACCAGTACAAACTGCATACAACTTTTTTTTTTTTTTACAGGGGTCAGTTATGTGTTCTTAATTATTCTATCTATGTCCTCTGAAAACGGCAGATAGTTTATCTTCCGCAATATTATTCTCAAAAAATGGGTACTACAGTAAACTGCTACAACAAGGACATTTCTAAAAGTATCTTCCAACACACTCAGGAGATCAGTCAAAATATTTACATATACTCAAGCACTTTAAAATCTCAAGTTCTATTAACCAGCTGTCATCTTAGTGTCAAACTCCGGTCATTTTAATGTGAAATAAGGGTCAGCACATGATTGCAGCTATTAGCAAAACATTTCTTAGCTACTGAACCCCTGCTAAACTATAAACGCCAGATTCCCACAGTAAGGCTCTTCTTGAACCTCTTCTACACTGCATTTCATTCCGAATAAAATATCGGAATTCAGACAAAATAAATACACTAAACACAAATTATTTACATTCTAATCATTTGGTTGATGGGACTGTATATAATGAAGACATTTTCACTGAATAATACAAACCTAGCCTATGTTTCCTAGCTTTTATGAAGTGAGGGTGAACTTCTATGGACTGGACAATGCAGGAACTGCACTGAACTCCCATAGGCTACCACAGATTTAAAAATTTGAGTCTATGTGTCCAGGATTCTCCACTGCCAAACATAGGGATCTCACTATACAGAACAGGAAAACAGCTGTGAAGACCCCACTATTAGGACTGAACAGTACAGACAGACTGAAAGTCATTCTTTTTTTCATGAGACCAACATACATAAAGCCAACCAAACCTACTGACTGCTGCTAAAAATATCCTATTATCAACTTTCGCACTATTGAGGACTACAAAGAAAGAATAATTTCATCAATTAAAAGGTTAAACTCGGGTATTAATTGTAAAAAAAAATTAATAGATGGGATAAGGTATGTTTGGCCTTTGGTTTTTGGGTTTTTTTTTACTGTTTGTATCCCTTTAAGCTCATCAGAACAGCATAATCCAAATGAAAACTGATTAAGTGTTTGAACTTGTGAACTAAATACCATACTCAACAGAAGTTTACAGTAAATGTCTTCCATTCCAAACAGAAAATAAACAACAAATCATTCTCCAACATGGCATGTCTATATTCAGTAACTTCAAATTCTTCTCTGGGCTTAAGAGTCTCATCTGCAGTTTTAATAATACTTAAAAACAGTTTCTGTGGAAGTATGCTTGTGTGTCCTGCTGACTTTCAACAAAAACAATGGAAATTTAAAATGAATTAGGAGAAAAAGTCAGGGAATAACTATGAAAATCTCAGCTGTCCACTCTTGAGTATGGAAGATTCTTAAAAGATGCAACATTCTCAAAATCCTCTCTTGCATGTCTAACTCCTCATCTGTTTTGCAGAGCACAAACACACACAGGCTTCAGCCCATTTCAACATATAGACAGCATTCCTTCTTTTTACACAGAGGATGAGATTTCATAAGAAAATGGGAATTTCAGATTGGCACAATGCCTTTAGATGGTTGTCTTTCTACTGATGTGGAGGGGCCAGGAGAGGAATCAGCACTCTCAAACTGATCATAAGCTATACAATGCTCTCCTTTTATGAGGCCTAAATTTTATTATCCTTGACATATACAAATGCAAAAAAATTAATCGTATCCAAAAATCACATGCTGCGAAATAGGTCAGAAATTAATAAATACTGACATTAAGACTTTAAATTTCCTAAAAGGCACATCACTGACACTCAAGACCTAACATCCAAAATTTTAAATCTCTGAAGTAAAGCATTATGAAGAACACTCCTCAACAAAATTATTGTGAAGGATTTGTAATTTGTTCTGCTTTCTCCCAGTTCTTCATTACAAGAATATGCAAAACAAGAAAGAAGGATTATTTGCAGTGACTCTCATAGTCACTATCTCTCCTTCTGGGAGTGAACCAACGCAGGAGAGCTGGGAGGGTCATGACCAAGCTGGCAGTCTGAAACACAGGACTTCATTGTTTGAAGCATTTTCATCAGGAAAAGCCACTCATGCTTACAATCTCACTTAGGTGTGTATTCCCACAACTGCCACCGCTTTGGCAGAACAATGCCACATGAGGTTACATCACACAGATCACGTGGGAAGCACAGAACCATATTTGATAGACATGCTCTACCCATATAAGACACAGCAGCCACAGCTATTTTTATTCAATGCCCAGTGAGAAAAAGTGGCGCAAAATGGGACCTCAGGTGCTCACTGCCCAGAGCACTTACGCAGGGCATGCAAGGCTCAGGTCCTGGGTTCTCTGCCTGTGCACACTGACCCTCCCCTGAGACTGACCAAACTGCCACGGGGCATGCTGTGCCTCTCACTGAAGCTGGGACACTTTGTTGAATTGTAATCATTGGAAAAAAAGGCACCAGTGAAATAGAGGGAAGGGAAAAAGCTGAGGGAAAAGGGGGAGGGAAATGAACAACAGGTGCTGTTACCAGAGAATTCACCTAGGACAACAATCTCAACAGTCTTAGTTCTGGCTTCTGTTCCCAAGATCACTTACCCATCTATACAAGTCTTGTCTGTGGAGCTGCCTGTTTTAAGAAAATTAAGCATCAGGAATTCCTTGCTCCACTCTTCACAGCAAGTTCTCAAAGTCTACACTACTGTCAGAAACTAAGCATTGTTAATCTGATGCAGTTATTAATACATCATTAATTACTGTTTGGCAGTATTGCAAAATTCTAAACATCACTGAAGAAAGAAAATTAAAAAGATTCTTCGTAAACACTACTTTAAACATATTCCACACCAAGAAGTAACCTACTAAGCATTTAGATCCCAAATCTGACCCTTCTCTGCTTACACAAGAGTTTATGGGTGCAGGCAACACAGAAATTCACTCCACAACAGCAACTCAAAGAAGTGACTGTAAGAAACGGTCCCAGCATCTTTTCCACACATTAAAAAAAGAATGACTATGTGGTTGTTCTAGCACTTGAAAGCATGTCAGGAAACAGGTCTGATACCCTCTGACATTAGTCATTTATGTCACAGAGGCCAAAAACCTTGTTGCATTTCTGTACCTGGCAATGAAATGTGCTATTTATCACCAGATGCCTCAGATGACTACAAAAACAGCCTCTTTCGAATTGCTGCTCATTAGCAGCAGTTAAAGATTTATTTATTTTTTTGAGAATAACTGCTACAGGATGTACCTTAAATTGCCCCTTTAGGAAACAAACCCAGCATGCCAACTATCCTCCACACAGACTGCCTAACTTGACTCTGCACAGGAATGCATTTGCTTCATCACTGAAAGCACTGATAACAAGAACTGGAAGTCTGCCAATCACCTCAAGGCACAGATATTCACATGTTACAGTAACTCAATTTCAATTCCACACATACTCCACCCAACCCACACAGGGCAGACTTTTTACCTTTTCATTCTACAAAGATAATTGGTAAAAGGGAGAAACTGAACCCTTAATAAAACCAACACTTTCAGACTTCAAATGTGGCTTATATACACAGCAATTGCTTCATGAAAGAAGCAGAGATAAAGAATGGAGAGACAAGTACAGGTTCATTAGTTTTGGATCTTACAAATAAGTAATTATTTTAAAATGCACCTGAGCTTTCCTTAATTCAAAAAGATGTTTTCTAGAGGAATGCCTATATGCATATACAGAACAAATAAATTTTTACTTCCATAGTCTGCTATGGAGAAACCACTACGAAAAAGGAGAAACTACTTCAATTATGAATCCCTAACTCATTATAGAAATGGTAGTTTGGTCCAGCTGAAAATACTATTTTTCATTCATAAGGAAAACCCCAAGTCTTTAGAAGAAACTTAAATCTACGGTAAATGCTGACCTACTAATCAACCTTCAAAATTGTAAAATTTTAAAATACAATCTCAATGAATATTTACAGTTAGTTCTACATGATCATATTCTATATTGTAGGGACAAAAAAAAAAATTAAAAAAAAAAAAAAAAACAACCTGCATTAAACTATTCTCTGCTACTGTAAAGACTATAATAAACAACATAGAATGTGAGAATGTACCCACTTCTACACAATTTTTAATCCACTGGAAAAAAAAATTAGTTCCTTAATTCTAAAGGCAACACCTAACCCTCCATTAATCAGGATTCTAGATTTGTTATGGAACTTCAGAGTTTCAGGTTAAGCCCATGGAATTTAATTTTGAAGATCTATGTAAATTCTACATATAGTCTTCATTAAGGTATGGAGAAGCCATTGCAAAAATATGCAAACTCTAGTCCTCAAAATAGGCTGTCAAAATTTAAACCCATTTAAAATGGATAACAAAAGTGGGATGAGTACTCATGATTTAAGTACCAACTTACAACATGTGAATGAGCTATTTAGAACGGAGATGGATGTAGCTGTGACACATAAGGTACTTGAAAACAGAAAAAATAAGTTTGCTCAAAACAATCAAACAGTAAGTCTGCCCAGAAAATTTTGAGAATTCAATGACTTTTAAAAAGAACAAATGTACTTTTTTTTGGAACAAACATTTGGTAAGCAATAGAAGCACAGATCATTTCACATTAGGTGAGCCTTAGGCAAATAGTTAAAAATATACCTTCAAAACTAAGATTGACTTAATTAAATTCCAGTGGTTTGATTTTATCTCACACATCAATTAAAATACAAATCTTGCAACAGTTGCAATACATCACAAAATCAAATGCCAAGAACAGAATAATTTAAGGTTAGACTTAATACTACAGAATGAGAATTTAAGTTGGGTAGTTAATATGCACTGTGAATTAAAATGCAGATTGTTAGCACCATCACTGCAACATTATATTTTTTAATTATACCTGAAAGCTGTAATTACTTAAACAAGCAGCTATACATTAAACAGGTCAGAATTACAATAGCATCAATAGAAATCCTTTGCACCAGTGACACCAGATAATAAAGCATGAAGAGAACTTTCAAAAGTTCTCTCAATCTTTCAAAAGTTCTTCTCAATCTGCACATTTCTTCAAAAACTGCAATGTTATAAGCTGGACACTGTGGTAAATTTTTGCAAGCTGACTAACACTTACTGTTTATGGCCAGTGAAGTTTAATAGCATTACCACGCTTTAGGAACACGGTAACGAAGTAAATCACTGTAGCACATCAGTGCAATTTCGTGTAGGAAAAGAGACAAATAAGGAAAAGGAAAAAAAACCAGGAAGGGACAGTAGCAGAAATGGAAGAACAGAGTCTCAAAGGAATACAAGGGTGAACTTCCAGGAATTTAATTTTATCATTCTGCTAATGTCAGTGGGTCACATTTCTACACCAATCACATATCTCTAAAAATTGTATTTCACTATGAACAACAATGAAGCTTAACATAACTAAATTTTTGGGTCCTAGTCATGCTGAGAGAATAAAAAGTAACTTTAAAATTCTTAGATGATATGAGTATTTACCCATGCCAGTTCCAGCTGGTGCAATCTCTTTGGAGAAGATTTCTACAGCTTCTCTTTGTTTATGGTGTACAGCAAGCCAAATAACAGCTTCCCGAGGACCCTGCTTCAAAAAGGTTGAAATTAGATTAGCTTAGATGCAAAACATCAGTTGAATTGACAAAACTGAAAAAAAACTGTAGCTCAGCATTCGAGTTAAATCATTTGGCGGCTTTTATCCACCATCACTATAATTTGTTGTCAACTTTTCATAATCTTTATTTTGCCACCATGGAATCAACTATTGGGTATTTCAAATCACTAGGGCACTGTGCCTCTTCTCCAGCATTCTCCAAGAATCAAGCACTGTAACTAACAATATCAAATACTTGGCTTCACTCTCAGTGGAACTGGCAAACAAACTTTGCTCTTATTCTAAGTGCACTAAGAGTACTCTGGGGCCAAGTTAGAGAGCCAGGTTCACTTCTCTTCACATCAAGAAGGAAGCAGATCTGTCTACAGAAAAGAATTCAAACCTAATCCTTGGGAGATAAATATGAGAACAGAACTTGTAAATATCACCACATCTTCAGAGAAAAGAGCAGATGCTCCCTCTAAAGGTAAACCAAACCAGTACTGTGCTCCCTACTCTAGTCAAAACACCTGTCCTTGCAGATAAGCACTGTCTCTCACTTAAAATTTTATTTCTCTAAAAATGTATTTTCAGCCACTGAAGGATCTACCTTTGGAATCAATACACTGGGTGAAAGCCTTAGAGCAGACATTAGGTCTCACTGAGGGTAAAGACTATGATTTAAGACTATTTATTCAAGAATTTGCAACCCCTGATATGAACCATCTTTGGTCTGCCTTTGAATCTTCAAATATATGAAACCTGCTTGCAATAAAAGTCTGTCTCTGAGTGTCTCTTTCTTGTCATGAAGCACAAGTGCAAGTACATACAAAATGGAACTGCACAAGGTATCAAAATCTGCTGGTCAGGAATTTCTCAGACAGCACTACTTTGTTCATATGGAGTTCTGCAGCAGAGTTATTTCTTCTCTCTGGAAGTCCAGGGTTTTTTTATTAACAAAAAGTTTCTAAAGATTCTTCGGTAACATTAAATTCTTTGTTTACTTAAATCAATGTAAAATTCAAGAGGACAAGTTTGACTACAAGATACTAGGAGAGTTCTTACAGTGTTTATATCCTTATTTATGTCAACAGGAAAGGATATCTTTCATGAAAGCACAAAAAAATACCTATGTTTGGGGTTTTTTTTTTTTGTTTTGTTATTCTACAGAGCTCAGAGCACTTCATAAATCTTTAAATGCCCTGTCTAATGAATTCTTTTAATTTTGGTAGCTTTTGGTATTCTAAAGAGACCATTATCTTAACGGACTACTAAATCCTCTATTTCAATCCAAATGCATGACAAAACCCCTATAGAAAGAGGATCACTCATATCAGGTTATACCAAGGGAAGGAAACTTCCTACTTTTTAGCTGGTGATCAACTGAAATTCGATGAAAGGCCTTCTTGTTTTAGGATGTTTAAACCAATGCCCTAAACATCTGTGAAGCTGAAAGACTACTTTTCAGCTCCCCATTCTAACGGCATATACACACCGTGGTACCCTGAGGTACAGCAATGATAAGTATCCTTAACATGTGGGAAATCCTGCGAAGTTGATTCATATTTCTATTAGATTATCTCAATACTTGTGTAGGCAAATGCTAAAATAAAAGTTTAGCAGAACCAAGGTAGGAGAGGTAATGTTATCTCTGATCATGTAGATCACACATCACTTAAAGGATAAAAACTTCCTTCTATGAGTATAGAAACAGATGTCCTGATTCAGATAACAGATAAGAAATCAATTTTCCAGTTTAAAAGTTTCTTTACAACAACCTAGCAAAAGAGTTGCTACACAAGAAGTATGCAGCCATGCAACAAACCCAACAAATGCATGATTTTAACATTCAGTGTTTCCAAAGCTATCACAAGATTCATTAAACTACTACAAATAATAATCGATAGGAAATACTCTTGCAAAAAGCACACTCATGCATTCACATCTCTTTCTGTTCTAAACTGTACCATATAATCAACATTCCATTTAGAGGTCCATGCTTACTTTCTTGCCTGTAGATGCAAGATACAATGGTCTATGAAAATAAGTGGAATCATGTTTCGGGTGGATGAACCCAGTACTAAAACTGGGTATACAGACTGAAGTCATTAATTGTACAGTATCAGAATGAAAACAAAAAAATAGCAAAACAAAGTCTTAGCAATGTCTTGTATATCAGGTAACAAAGGGTTAGCAGAAAACTAACAGAGCACATACAGTTTTTATGTAGCTAACTCTAATGCCTGCTGTACTATTAACAGATACCTTTTACATAAAACACATCCAGTATTTCTAAACCATGAACTCACTGACATTGTGTTACTGTGTTGTATTACTGTCACTCCTTCCGCCCCAACAGAACAAGAGATATTAAAAATCAAACGCCACTGAAGTTACTCAAGTGCTGATTCAGGTCCCCTTCTAGCTCAGGCTGGGCTGGTGCTGACAAAGCAAGCTATCAGAGTAACAGGCAGCAACCACGTCAACAGGCGGAAAAGTCTGAGAAAAAGATGTGCTTGTCACCCTTTCCTGTTTCTCAAGGATATTTTGTGCTGTCAGGAACAGTCAATACCCCACACAGCAGCTCAGACTACAGTATTCAGGCTTACATAAGGCTGGGATACACATTTCACAGCTGCAAAGGAAAACCATCACAGCAGTTTGACAGATGTGCACGAGTAGTCCAGCCACACCATATATCTACACTGAGCTCTAGATATTGTTCAACTTACCCTATCTTGGTAATCACTTACATATTTGCTTCTTTGCTTCAAATTTAGATGGTAGAACTTTCAAAGCAGGAACTATTTTCCTCATGTGTTAATATACTGCCTAGCATAATACGGCTCTGGTTTTGAGCACTATCATTTGTAACCCAAATAACCAGGTCTAATTTTGCACGTTAAGACACAGTAGGAAAGAGTATTGAAGGGACTAGATTATCCCTAACTGAAGCCCCAATGGGCAAAAGTTTTCCTTGGGATTCTGTGACTTCATATTTTAAATGGAAAAGCAAACTCCACTCCCCAACCCTTTTTCTCGAGGTACAACGTCTGCTTTCCAGATGAAAGCTCCCCTGGCTAGCTTCTCCTAAAATGCTGGAGGAAGCATGAAGGGGGAAGACAACAGAGCTATTTCCTGTATTTCAGCCTTAGCTCTCACATCCTGCTTCAGGCATGTATGAGAAGCACATACAGTGGTGATAACGCTCTGTTTACTTTTAATGTAAGACCTGGGAACTGAGGCTGGAAATACAGAAAGTACTACAAATACTCTTTCATTTGAAAAATTTCTTTAATTTACTGGAAGCAAGGCAAACTGAACAATCAGGAGGGAGAAACTGCTCTTCTTCAACTCATTATTCACTTTTAACAATGAGACAGAAAAACTTTCTTAAGAACAATTTAAAGAATATATTACAATGCATAATCATAAGGAGTTGGTACAAACAGAACACAGACAAGTTGAACATCTGGAACATCTGTTCCTATGTTTCAAAATTTTGACTCTGTACTACTAGTAAGACACTTAAAATTGCAGGTTTTATGGTCCTAAAATGAAAAAGACCACATTATAAAGCTCAGTCTTCAAGAAGCAACTCTTGCTGCTTTGTTGAAGGAAATTGAAACTCAAGCACTGAAATGAACAGTTGCAGATATAATTTGACCAATTTCTAAGAACACTTAATTTCACTAGTAAGAAGTTCACTGCCCTTCTCCATGTCACATTCTCATTTCCTTTAGATACAAATTGTTGGCTATTAAACATCAGCACTCATAAGAGCAAATTCAGAGTTGAGTTTTGACACGTGTACCTTAGAGTTTTGCAAGACTGCCACTGACAAAGAAGAATTAAATGCTACTGTTTTGGAACAAACTAAACTGTCTAAATATTTAAAGTTCATATAAGTGAGAACATGATTTACAGTATTTTTCCTTTAAAAGGACTTTTTTTCTCTAGATTAGGAAAACAGACCATGGATATCACAGCTGCAGTGGCTATGACCTTCATTCATATTCTTACATATGAATTTATGCAGTCACAAAATACAGTGCAGAATTACAGTTGAAGATTATTTCACAAATAGCACTCACGGACAATTTTAAAGTTGTGCAGGCAACACTAACACTGACATTTCCTGATTGCAATATTTATAATGTTGTCTTTTAGCATTACATCTAAAGCAATTTAAGTCTATGCCACAGAAGTTTTTATAATAAGGTATTTCTTTAGATGGAGAACATCAGAACAGAGTACAACAACATTTTTGTATGATTTTATATCAGTGCTTCTTGGAAGAGTCAATACTGCAAAGACCCTGTCAGTGTTAATTTTGTACACTAAGTAGTGACAGTGAGTGCTTTGCAACATGAAGGGGTGAAATTCCCAAGATGATAGTGACTTCCTTTAAAGTTATGGAAAAGATAACAATATGGAAAGATTAAAAGAGGTCAGTAAAAGTTTAAGAACACTCCACTGCATACTTACACCATCTATACTCCTTCTAGCATGAGGTCCATATGTATCTTCAGACCCTAAAACCTGTATGTTAACTGCACTGTAATCTTCATACCCAAGTTGACTGAAAATAAGACGAGTCCTGCAACAAATGATTTTTTTTTTAATTAGTAAATTGGTCTCGAAATGGTTATCTGAAGTAGCCCTGTGTGCTCCACAGAAGTTAACTCCGTCAAGTAGATGTATAAAAGATTTCATCAGTTGAAATATTGGAATTCTGTTATGATCAGAAAAATATTTTGCACTGGTGGAACACTTTGAAGACACTGCTAATATACCATTGTCACAAATATTAGCACAGCACCTGAAATAGTGAAGCAATGTACAGGACTTAAATACAAACTATAATTTTTTAATTGCTGTTAACGAGATGGAAGGGGGTTCATGCATCACAATTGAGGCCACCTTTATTTTTGATGAGACAAAAAAAAATTAGGACAGATAAGCTCATTTAAGGTAACTAAATTTGCAAACTGTGTCTGTACTAAGTTATTTTAAATTATTTATCTACAAACTGTACTTGGCACTGGTGATGCTGCACCTCAAATCCTCTGTTCAGTTCCGGGCCCCTCACTTAAAAAAGAACATTGAGGTGCTGGAGCATGTCCAGAGAAGGCCAATAAGGCTTGTGAAAGGTCTAGAAAACATGTCTGATAAGGAATGGCTGAGGGACCTGGGGGTGTTTAGCCTGGAGAAAAGGAGGCTCAGGAGGGACCTCATTGCTCTCTACAAGCACCTGAAAGGAGGCTGCACTGAGCATGAGGCTGGTCCCTTCTACCGTGCCTGCAGTGAGAGGACCAGAGGAAATGGCCTTAAACTGAGACAGGGGAGATCCAGATTAGATACTAGAAAACATTTGTTCACTGCTCAGGTTGTCAGGCATTGGAATAGGTTTCCCAGGGAGGTGGTGGAGTCACCATGCCTGGAGGTGTTTAAGAGGTGCCTGGATCTGGCACTGGGTGATGTGATTTAGGGATTACAGTGACAGTGCTGGGTTTACAGTTGGACCTGCTGATCTTAAATGTATCTTCAAACCCTGCCACTTCTATGACTTTGTGAACAGAAATTGGTAAAAAGAATGATGCCAACATTTCCTAAAGAGTTATAGTTGCTGACACAGCATTCTTTGATAGGGATCAGAACAGCTGAATTCTTTTTCTCTGTCTGGGCTGGCATACACCAATCTTTTGATGTGTCAAAGAAACAAATCCACATATTAAGCTGTTTAAGACTACATTTGAGATGGAGAATATATTTTTGCATATTGTAATTTTCAAAACAGAGAACTCTAGCCTAGTGGGCTAGAGGCCACTTATCACACCAGTTAATCAGCTTTCAACTACCTCACATCAGCTTTCTTCTTCTGATTACCCAAGAGAGCTCAGTAAACAGGCTGAATTAATTTTCTAGATGTCACAGAGGCAGCAGAACCACAAGCTATTTCAATCAAACAAGAGATTCACATAGACCGGTCTGAAATAATGTCCAAGAGCAAACATGAAATGGAAAACACATCATTCCATTTTTTTTCCTAAAATAATCACCTAGGTTCCAGAAGGATTACTTTTCAGAGGTTCTGAGTATCCAAGTCTTCGTATTTAACACTTCCTGAAGGGTTTTTTTCCATAATTTGATTTTCTAAATAGCTCTCGGACACAAGCTTTTAGCATTTACAATTACACAGCCCCTATCAGCGTGCTCTCATCTGCCATGTCTCTTGAAGGAAGTCAGACAACTCCTCCTTCACCACAGTGCTGCACACAGGCACATGAGCAGTCATTCCAAGACCACAGTAAACCTTGCATTTCTGACTGTCTGAGAGTAGATTCTGCATGGGTCTAAAACAGGATGGGGAGGAAGCTTTACACAAAACACGGCACAAGGAAATAGATCTTGTAACTAAAAAGACTGGAGCTACTGGAGTAAGCACTGAGAGGCTCCTGATATGGAATTATATTTAAGAGGAAACCCTCCTTGCCCAAATATACTGGCATAACAAACTGAAGGTTTATCAGTCTGTCTTAGAACTTTAACACTGTTCTAGCAAAGAAAAAACAAAATAAAAAGCAATCACTGGCTCACATTTTAAAAGGTATTAAAATAATAGTGTTTTAAACACAAACTTGGTTAACTGCCTACATTTCATATCACTAGGACTTTTTATGAAAAATCCTGTGAAAGTTGCTGAAAACTAGTTTCACGCGGGTTTATGTCGGCATGTAATAAAATTTAATCTCAATCATGGCTTTTCCCTCACTAATTTGGGTTTCTTTCCACTATCCAACCATCTATTTTCAAGAATATTTGAGACTTTTCTCACTCTGTCAAATGTAGCTGAAGTGTAGTTATATACTGAAAACAGGTTTTCTGAACAGGTTACTTAAGTCTTGAAATGTCATCCCAATAGGAAAATTATAATCTTCTAGAATTCTTACAAGGTTAGTAATGTTGCCATCATGTGTCACTGTTCTATTTTCATCATCTCTGGAAAAAAAAGCAAGCCAGAACCCCTGCCAAGACTCAAATACCAACCTTTGCAGAATACCTTCTGCAGTGCGTTTTGCTTTTTGTACCGCCTTTGGGCCTCCCACTGGACAGACAGCAGTAGCTCTGAAGCCATCAAGATAAGTGGCATTTACCTAAAGATAAAGGGATTATGAAGTTACATGGAATTCAGTACTGATAGGCTGTAAATGTTCTCTGGCAATCATTATCTATACAAATATACACTTCTTAAAGTAACATATTTTTATGTATCAAGTAAGATTTGCCTTTTCAATTTTTCCTCCTCTTTCTTTCTCCTTTGGGGCAGAGAAGATCAGGATAGCGCTAAGTTTTAGCATTTTCTCCAAAAATTAAGATTTTACAAATCAAAAAGTATCTTTCACTTCACAGAATGAGACAATACCTTATAAAATGTTGAAGGAGGTAATCCCTTTGCTCCCCAAACTTTCACTGCTCCACCATCAAAACCTAGAGTGGTTAAAAATCAATATTTAAGCTTCTTCAATATAACTTTAAAGACATTCTTTTGTGATACACATTAATCAAATGCACTTAATTAAAAAACAAATCACTGAGAGCTGTACTGCCACAGAAGAGAGAACCTTACAGAAAACAGCCCTTCCTGACTTAGAGAGAACAACAGCAAACTGGTGACTGAATTTATGACTTCCATGAGCCTTTTAAAAGGGTGATTGAAATGTTTACTCATGCACTTACAAAATACTTAACACAGAAAGCAGCCTTAGGACTTCAGACTCAATAGTTATTTTCCACTTAATATCCAGTTATTGCACATACACACAGAGCACACAATTTACTGTGGCTGGCTGCAGCGGACTGCAATTCCTCCCTTGGTAAAGAATCAAAACAAGGTGAGAAACCAGTGAGAGTTATTTGTTGATAGCTCAGTAAGTGAAGGGATAACTGAATTTTAGCTTTCTTGTCAATACCAGAAACAGTCTTAATATATGATACAGAGCAACAACCAAATTCAGCATTACGAATATTAATGCAAAAAAAAAAAGAAAAAAAAGAGAGAAAATTGCTGTGATGGCATCAGGTTCAAGCTTGAACTGGAGAAAATCAGTAGGTGCTACTCCTTGAAAATCACCGGTGCATGATCAGTACCTCACATTTGAGAGACAGAATTATACTGTACTGCACCTGTACCTGACCTGTGCTTGCAAATATTTAAGAAGCAGTTCAAAGCTTTACACAACTACTCTGAAAAGATCAGATCAGAACATACCCAAAAAAGTAAATGTCACTAGTACAAATTTTACATGCCACTCAAATAACATCATCACTCTCTCTCAAGGCTGACATGAGGTTAATTTAACTCTCTCAATACAGACCTACATCCCTCCATTCAGGGCAAAGATCTGGAAGAGTTGCATGTTCCAGGTGAAAGAGTAATATAAAGGAAAAAAAAAATACCACAAAACCAAATGCATAGCATCCATTGACAAAAAGAAAACAGAAGCACCTCTCAGCTCAAACACTGCAAGTAATCCAGCAGGACAATAAAACTGGCAATATAAACAGCAAAATTAGATAGCTTGCCTGTTTTTACTGGTGTACGTGTCAAAGTACTTCAAACGAAAATATTTAAGCAATCTGCCCATTTTCCATCTGTTGTATTTCTAGGAGGACTAACTGAAAGTTCATGTGAAAGTTCATTTTAAGTTCAAACATGTCATATCAGGTCATTTGCAAGCTAAAAGTTCATAGGAAGGTTAGGGTTTCTTTTTTTAAAAAGAAAAAGACTAGGGGCTAAGAGCAGCACTCCTTATCAGACTGCCATGGGGTTATGTGTGCATGACCAGAAGATTCACTGTACCATGTTATGGTACTTTATTACTAAAGAAAAATATTTTTTAATGTTACCACATTTTGGGTTTTATCACACTAAGTTTTTAATTTGAGATTTTGATTGTTCTAAGCTTTAGAAAGACACTTGGCATACTGTCACAGATAAGTTCCATAAGAATGAAAAAAATAATATAGGTGCAGTAAAAAGCATATTTTAGAAGACTGTAGATAAAATTTTTTCAAGCCCTCTTACTCAAATTACAGCTCTTCGAAACTGTTAAGCCTGAGTTTTTTTTGTTTTGCTTTTGAAGTTAAATCCTGAGCATACATTATATACATCTTTAGCCTACTGGCTGTTAAGGGTTTGAGGATAGCAAACAGACTTTTTAAAAAAAAATTCTCTGATGGAAATCCTGTGCCTAATCATGCTTCTACCACTTACTATGATCCATTTAAATGTCTAAGAAAAATGCCATTACCAAGTAGTGCTTTGAAAGACACAGCCTTTTATCGCTGCTAACACTTCCAATGCTCCAAGTTAAAACACGTAGAAAACTTTTTTTTGAGAAAAGAAATTTAGCTGCAGTTTAAAAAATATGGGAATCATAATGAAGCTGTCTCAATGTTGATCACACAGAATACATAGTTTAAGGACTTCATAGGTGCAAGCCATGCATTAAAAAGTAAAGGAAAAGGAGCAGTGATCAAAAATATTAATTAGCCAGCCAGCAAGATAAGTAAGATTGTTTAAGATTTCTAAAGGAATTTCTAGCAGAAGTCTTTGAAAATATTAGCTTAATACAGTCCAAATCTCTAAGGAACTGATTTAACAAGAAATATGCAGAGACTATATGGAAATTAAAGCTGCTTTTGTTTGATAACAGACTTCATTGATACAGATATCTTTACATGTCAGAGGACTAACCTGGAATTTCGGCGATGGAAACTTGGGAGAAGTCACATGTAACATCTGGTAAAAGATAGCGTTGAGGATTGCCCAATTCATACACCAACTGTTCAGCTACAGTGCCAAAAGAGATTAGTCCCCCTGTGTCTGGTGGTTTGGAAAGAATAAAGTCTCCTTCAGAGGAACATTCTACAATGGGAAAGCCTATGTTGTGCCTAGAATGTGAAAAACATTAAGAAAAAAACCCTATAAATACAAAGGAAAAGTGAAAAGAAATAACATGCCAGAATTTCATAGCAATGACCAATTAAATAGAACTTATCAAGAGTTATGATTTATCTGGTTGTTTCTACAGAAACATACATAAGAAAAAACACTGAACAAACTGCTCACCTAAAATAATAGGAGGACGTAGTCACTGTCTGGCAAGGAAGCACAGATATAACAACAGATACCAACTGTAAACATGGATGTGGGGAACAGAATGGAGAAGGACACTAACAGGAACAGTTCAGGTAAAAAGAAGCTGAAAGAATTAGGACTATAATTAAAGATATCAATTCAGAAGAAAACAAACAATTGCTAATTCTAGCCCCATTTGGCTACAGCAGCACATACAGTAAGGCGGTGAAGAAATCTAAACACATCCTGCACTCTGGATTTGTAAAAAGGCAGTCATAGCAGGAAGAATAAACTGTTCTGGGAACCTCAGAGATGAAGGGAAGTAGGAAACAGGAGTAATCCTACCTACGAAGGATAATTTCACATGTTAATAATAAATTATACATGGAAAAGTCATAATCTGAAAACAAGAAGACATATGAGAGTTAAGATCTTTAGCACACAGAAGACAGAACTAATAGAAAATTGTAAGGCACAGCAAAAAGAAAAGCAGTGAAATTATGGACATGTTAATATAAATTAAAATATTCCTCTTCTTCCTCACATTCTTACAAGCGTAATATACAAAAAGTGATCAAATAACTCAGAGTAAGAGGCACATACTCGCCATTACAGTAGCAGGGCAGAATTTTCAGGATTATGTCGATGAGATCCAGACACTTTTCTAGATAAAAGACTTTCATTTATTTGTAGATAATTTGAGCAAAATTAAGAATTTAAAACTTTTTAGAACTACCCGAGACTTAAAATAAGAGTGCAAATATTCTTCTAAAATGGCTACCTGGCTCCCTTCCGTCTCAGAGGAAGGAAATTTGTGCAAGTGTCTCAGAGACACGAAATGAACATAAAAAGAAGAGTTAAAGAGACATAGTCCCTTGCAAAAGCTAAACTCTTCTAAAAAGGTCCTATTAATGAAAGGTGGTGAACTTCACCCCACTTGTTAAAGTCAATGACCTTCAGGTCTTTCATGCAAACTCAAAACCAGTCCATCCCTCAATTTAATTACTTTTGGGTGCTAGTGGTAACAATGTGCTGAACATACAACTGAACTGGTTATCAGTAAAGGTTACATGAACACAGTTTGTATACCATAAATCCACAAGGTCTGGAAGAAAGTAAGCAAAAAAAACCAGTGAACTCTTAGGAACATTTTTAAAAGTTCATGGGAGTTTGAGCAGATTCCTTATCATCGAGAATATTCAAACATAACTACATTATTTTAAAAAAGGATTAAGATACAAGATCTGTTACCAGAGATCAGCAACTTTTAACACAGCATAGAAACTTAAAGTATGGTAGCTGGTGGACACCTAGAAAAGCCCACATCAAATCTGTAAAGATAATACTTCATTTGACTGGTTTTGAAACTATTTAAACCACTATGCACATATAGGAAACAAAAAAGCCCACCCTAGTGAATGCACAGAATTGAATGGAATCAACGATTTTATATACAGGTTATTCTAGTGGGGCCATTTTTTGAGGGGAAGAGGATAGAGAAAAGATGGTAGCAGGAAGTATGGAATATCCTAAATATTAAAGTGTGACATAGAAAAAAAACAACCAAAAAACCCCTCAATTCTTGGTCTGGAAGATTAATGTATGGTAACAGATTATCGCACATATTTATGCCAATTTTAGATGAAAGAGACACAGACAGGAAGCATCATGATTTGTCCAGTGTAACAAAGCAGAATCACTGAGTAAAATGATTAGAGTTAAGAAGCTTTTACCCTCTCAGTGCCATGTTTCTGGGATTGACCCTACCACCTATCTGTCCTAAAACAACAGCACCAAGTGCCCTACTAGCGAGCTCCATGCTGCTTATTTGAATCACCTACCCAAAAGAGGTATCAGTCTCATGAAGACAGATCACGCAGTGCAGTCCATCTCCCTGCACTGACAGCCAGTGTTATTACTGCAGCCCACTTGGATCTCAGTCACCAGCATGTGCAACTCTTACAGTACATTCCTGCACCTACTCCCCAGCCATCTTTGTTTTGAAGGAAGAAGTAAACTGTAGATACTCAATTTCCTACTCTGAACCACTGAGTCTATGAACACTGATTCAACTTCATTTCGCACAACCTTTTCATTTCCCCTTCAGGGCACACCATCACCCAATGAACTTTCCTGTATGGTCAGCTAGTTGCAGAAGATGTGTGCTCCCCCAGGTCATGCCAGCTCTGAAAGCTTCCCTCACTTTTTTTATCAATTCCCAACACAGAGATGCAATGATTTGAGTAAGAAGCCCCTGGATTCTACCTGTATTCTAGCTGGATGACTGGGAAAATACATATATCCACTACTATCTTGTAGCAGATGCCAGTAATAACCCACATTAACATATACACACTTATGAGAAAAACATATCTTGTAAATTGCTAAGGCACTACTTAAAATTAATTTTCAACTTGGAAACAAACTGCTCTGTCACCCCTATGATCCAGTCAAGTGACAGCTACTTAAACCTGGCATAAATAGCCAAGCTATACTTTTGTATAGTGTAGGAGGGGAATAACCACAAAACCATGAACTTTAGCAGCAACTACGGTCATGGCATCCAAAGGTACCTTGACTAAGTGGCATCCTTCAATAATAAAAGAATTGCATCAGTTTAGTGACAAAATCCCTATGTAGGATGAAGTAGTATCAAGCAATGGAAACAGTTCTGAAAGGGAACTACTACAATTAATTCCACTTAAACTACATAAATTAATAAAATACAGTACCAGAAATAAATATTAAGTACTACTTTTAAAATATTTAAGCAGCTCTTTTAGCACAGGGTCAAAATACACAAGTAATATACATTAGCTTGTGAAGGGAGATGACAGCTACCATTTTTTAATCTAAAAGGTCCATTTTGGGTAGTATGTTTGCTATTCAGCAAGTAAATATACTATGTGTATTAATAAATCAGAGCACTGAATGAGACCAAGCTAAGATTACACCACAGAAAACCCCTCCAAGTGGGGGCTAGATGGGAGTTAACAGTTAAAGCAGGTCTTAGTAAAGAGCTACAGCACAGGGGTAATCAAGCTACAAAACTGGTTTAGCTGCTGAAGCCACCTTATCAACCTACTCTTAGAGCAATCAAGACTATGAAACAGAGTCTCCTGTCAGTTCTCTGCCTGCCAACAACTTTTGGATTAATTTTTTCCATGTAAAATGCTGTTTTTTCTTCAGTTTTGGCTCAGAAATGTTACCATTTATGGGCATGTCACAGGTGATGAAATGAGCTGTCTAAGCAGGGATCTCCTCCCTGTCTACTTTGGGACAATGCACTACCCAGCCTCTGAGGAGCCATCAACATAACCTTCCTTCTTGTTTTGCCATACTTCTTACACCATTTGCATTACAAGTAAAATCCATGACCAGTATTTTGGCTCTGGGAGAAAGACATTACTTGGGACAGAACACGTATTTCTCCCCTCAGAACGTGTCAGATCCCTCAAATATCTCATCCGAGCCACTACTGCCAGACTAAGATTACTGGCAGCAGAAGACGGGACAGTAGTGTAGTACATTTACTTGCAGGGGAAGTTGCTGCAAGAAAGAAAACACAAAAGCCACAGCAATGCATGTGACATGGAAGTGAACCAGGATGCAAGTAAGCTGTGGTATGAACTTTCAGCTTTACAGCCAATGCAGTTTCCTGAGACGTGACTCAGTGAATGCCACACAGAGGAGAGCTCTAAGCCAAGCTTCTCAACTCCCTAGGTACGTATTTTAGCCAGAAGACTTTGCTATTAAGTAAAACATAGAAGCTGCTACCACTTCTAGCAGTGTTTTGACAGCTGGTTAAAAACTGATAATGTACCATAGAAGTTCAGGACAAACTTAAAAGGTAAAGGCATAAGCATCTCTTTACATGTAGGTATCAAAATGTTTCCTAACAAGCAAGTCTGCTTTAGGCAAAACTTATTGATTGCATCACTTATCCCTTCTGACCAAGGCATTTCAGACTATGTCTTGCACCTAAACTTTTAATGGACAGACAATTTCAGGCTAAAAAGACCAACTGCCTAGTGTTTTCAGCTGCCTGGAATTGATGGTGCTATAGAGGAAAAAAAACATTCCACACTGCTGATTGGGACTCGCATGCTGGATTTTGTTCTAGTCCGAAATTAAGAAACCTGGATCCAGCCCTTAAGACACTACAGCTATTGACTTACCCTTTCGGTCATCACAGGCCAGAGGATTATGCAGTCTCAACCATTGTACACTCTTGGCTTAGGGCAAAATGTCAGTGTTTATCATCTCCTCAAAATGATTACTCTACTGATCAGCCTTAGTTTATTCTCTCCTGCATTTCAAAACAAAACAAAACAATGTACTAATCACCCACTGGCACTAAATAGTAGTAAGAGACAGCAATGTCTGGGGACAAATGAAATTAAATAGAGAGCTGTGCATTATCAATATAGTTCTGGCAATACAGTTCACTTTGACTCATGGGATCGATTCCCCATTCCACTGGAAGCTGTGCACTAGACATTAAATAGGGAGCAGTGATGTATTATCATTTCTGCTGACCATCTGCTGATGCATATTACTATACAAGTAACAGAAAAGGAGTAAGTGCCTTTTTTGATAACATTAACTTAAAATCAGCATTTAAGAATGCACATTAGTCTTCTATAGGCTATAAACTAATGGTTTCTTGTACTCTTCTGCTAAACATCAGAGAATCCACACGAGGAGAGTGAAGCACCCACCACCTCACTGGAAATATAAACAGAACCTATCCCCTCTACCTGTCTGCCTGTTTCCATGAAAACTGCAGAAAGCCTTACAGCTTCAAGACTCCCACCTTTAAGTCAAATGCATTAAGGAGATACACCCAGCACATTTAAAGAAATCTCAGTGCCTTAGGTCAATACACAGAAAGCAAGAAAGTTTGCCTTCTATCAACTGAAGTAACTTGGAGAGTCACAAGCTGGAACATGCACTTCACTTGTTTTACAATTAAAAACCTACTTTACAGAGACAGCAGAGAAAATAAAAGACTATCTTAGGTTTTAACAGCTAACCATTAAATGGCCACAACATACCCACACAAATATTCCTGAAATTTAAAGCACTCTTTTGCAGCTGAATTGAGTTCCCAGAAGTATCTGCATCAAACACTTCAAGAAGATGAAAAACAAACAAACAAAAAACCCCACACAAAACACCAAAAACCCACCAACTACACAATGTTGGATTAATAAAGTGGATTCAATCCAATGCCTCAATATTCACTGAGACATGATAGTATACACACAGAATGGAAGCTCTAACTTGCCTGGCTTCATTTAGATTAATTAAAGTCTTAATTGCTTATGCATAAACAATAGATAGGTAAGATTTATAAACCTGAAATGTAAAAAATACTTTGGGTTCTGTTTATAAGTTAGAAAAAAATCATACCCATCAGTCCTTCTTAGCGGTACACTTAGACATTTTTCACCAGCCAAAGACACAAGAACCATGTGGATTACTGTTCTGGGGGAGAAAAAAACCCCCAAAGACAGTAAAAAACATGACCCAAGCCCACCCTCTGCAGAAAGGTGTGAGGAGGAGAGAGGCTGCCCTCCAGTGTTCAGTCACCAGACTTCAGTAAGTGCATGGGATAGGTTTTCTGTTCTTGGCTGCACAAATGCACTCATGGCAGTGGGAAACTCACAGGTGAAAGGCACATTAATGACAAACACAGATTTAACTTGGCTTCTTCCCCCTCCTATTTACTAACTGAGTTGGGCTGGTTTGGATTTAACACTATGTATCACAGGCAAAATGATCTATTGAGACCTAAATTATGCACACTTACTTTCCAGAGACTGCTAAAAATGTAGTTTTTCCTAAATGAGGGAGAAATCATTAACAGACACAGTCAAGTAATTTCTACAAACTCTAAGCTCTGTTGGCCTATTTGCAATTAGTTAGTGTTACTGGTGGAGGTATGGCATGTTTTGGTCACTACTAAGACTGAAGTACCATGTTATTATCTTACGTTATTAATAATTCATATTAATTCACAATCCATTATTCATAATACATTATATATATATTCATAGCACATTATACATAATACATAAACGACTAATGTATAATACATTATCTGCATGCACTGAAAACAGATTCAGACTGTCTAAATGACCAAAATTGCATGCCACCAAGTTTCTTTAAATCAAGGAGTGACCAGATTATTATTAAACTATTAAACAGAAAACACATTTTTCTGCAGCCCAAAAGCTTTCATAGTATTTCCCCTTCATGCTTTTGGGCCTAAATATATTCATAATACATTTATCAGGAAACAAAAATTTATCAAATTAATCTCCTCCCTGCTTTCCTTCTCCCCATATCCTAAATGGATGTGCTGGATCACAAATCCACTTCAGTCAGTGAAGTGGATCTCCACTCTACACCTCCAAACTTAAAATCAAAGCTCACACATTATTCTGGTTTTGACTAGTTTTAGGCTCACCATACAGGCTGATGCATCACACGGTTTTATTTCTAAAATTTAATCACTTAGACGTATAAGACTTAAAATTTGCAAATAAACTGGCTAGTTTTAAGGCACCATGATCAATTCTTTAGCAGACTTAAATTGAAGGTAAATAAATAACTTCTATTAGTACAAATACAGTCATGTATGGTTTCAAGGTATGTATGCATATCAATGGGGACAAGGTAACACAGCAGTATCAGGTGTTAAACTTCTATATTCTTTAACAGAGATTCAATTCAGCACCAGTCAGCTCTACACCACAAGTCTACTATTTCAGACAAAATTCTGTGATTTTACAGATAAAAAACCAAGAGCTGTGCATATTCATCTACATATACTCATCTGTAAAATTAACTATTCCCACTCCAGTAGCTCACAGTTTAATATATCCAAATTTTCTTTCTTTTTTTAAGCCAGATTGACATTCCTCACAGAAAAACCCTTAAAATAAAGACCCATCAAACATTTTAATAAGAAAATTTGTCTTCTCGTTTTTCATTTTAATTCTTTTATAAAGCAAAGTCTTCTGGAGTCACAGTTACAGAAGATTTTAAGTTTCATGACACAGCATAATTAAATTATTGGGAGAGACAACAAAATAGGAATTAGAAACTTCCAAACCAAACAGAGTGACTTCTAAACTGTTTGTCTCCTTTGATTTCCCATAAAAACACAATAGTGAAGAGTGAGTGCAGTTTGTTCAGGGCTAGTAGCCTTCCAACAGGTGAGAAGAAATGCCTGACCGTGTTTCTTTCAATGCCATCCATGTGTTCACCTGTAAATCTGCAGTGTTCAGGAACTCAGATAAGCAGAACACATCTTTTAGGATCACACTCTGAATCACGAGCAGTCACTACTAGGAGAAGAGAAAAATCCAGGCAGCCCTAGGGCTCCTCCAATAGCTGAGCACATCCTGCTGATTCATCCACCTGGACCAGAGTCATCTAGGAGCAGGAACACGCTCTATTAAAGCACTCCTCTCTCCTGCATCTCCCTGCTGCTCTTCAGCCCTTTCCTCCATCACATAGAGGAAGCACTGCCTTTCTCATGTTACAGCACAGGGCAAGATTCCTCCCTCTCATCCCAAGAAATACACCAGTAACTGCAGCCAGAACCACTCATCCTATGCAAAAAACGTATTCCCCAACTACTTTAAAACTACTCTAAAAACAGGTTGGTAAAAAGCAGGCTCCCTCAGCAGGCAGTACAACACACCTACGTGAAACTCTAATTCAATAGGTCTGAACACAAGATACTCACAGAACTTTTTGGAAGGACTGACCATTCAACACATTTGTGTTTATCAGGTTATTCAGCAGGACAGAACTGTGGCATATACTCATCCCTACCAAAGCAAATTATGTAAAATTTGTGACTGACCAGTAGGCAACTCTGACCTAACTGAAGACTAATGTAACAGCATCCAAAATATCAGTATTGTATTTTCCATTACAAACATGCATGAAAGTCAATAATAAAACTTTTCAAAAGGCATAGGATAACAAAGCAAACAGGAAAAAAATAGTCCAAAAGGGGAAAAAAAAACAAAGGGCTAATTTTTTTTCCAAAATCTGCTGAACTTAAAGACCCTGTCTGATCAAAAAGGAAAACTTAAACAGGGAGAACAGACCTTGCAGAAAAGTAGTATTGAGGTGGCAAAATATCAAAAGGCCCACATTGCCTCCCCCAAAAGAGTAACGCAGAAGCAGTTTTCACAACACATATATAAGCAAAAAACCTCGTGTTCGATCCACTACAAATATGCATGCTGGGGTCAAGTTTACCTACCAGTCTGGTACTGTGTGCCAATCAGTGAATATTCCACCTGTACACTGAGCACCACATTCAATGAGATGACCTGCAAGACTGGGAAAATGGCATTAAAATAACTCAAAATGTAAAATCAATTTTCACAAATCCAGCTTTAAAATACAATAGTACAATGGAAACAGAGATCAAAATAACAAAACATTCTATTTTCCTCCATAACTATTTAATACAATTATGAAATATGCATTAAGCATAACAAGGGATTTGGAAAGAATATAGTGTTTAAAGGACTAACTTTTACAAGAAGAATTTTTGTGCAAAAAATGAATACCTAGAAAATTAACACCTAAAACCAAGTTTCCTTAGTCATTTCAAGTCTTAATACAAATTCAGTATCTTTGCAGTCTGCACTGCATGTAACTAAACAGACAAAGCCCATTTTTAAATTAAGAGATGGAAGATCTCACCTTCAATATGAAGGACAGAATTAATTATGATTATGTATTACCACTTTCAAATTTTGACTGTGATAGTCTATAAATATTCAACAGAATTATGGAGAAAAACTTCATCTCTATCATCCCCAATTCAGCAGAGCCTGAATGAATTTCTCTCTCCCCATTTATTCTCAAGAAACAGGAGGTTCAAGCATGCTAGTACTAACATGTGCTCAAGCTACCTATCTAAGCAGTCACTCATTTTTATGGATACTTCAACTCAGACAGATGATGCAGAATGTTAAATTAGGTGGCATAATTCTACCCTGTGCTTTCTGGATCAGATTCCTAACCTTAGGACTACAACAAGGATTTCTAGATGGCAGTACTGACACTGAGCTTCTACAAAACCATACTGGGATGCTGCCCTCTGACTGAACCTGCTTTTGTGCATCTTTCAGAGTAAGACCTGCAACCATCCCAACTATTAACAGCGATGGCCAAACAGAAAAAGCTGGAATCACTGGTCTGTACTGCAAGATTTCATCTCTTGACACAAAATGAACAGAAAGTTAAGCTGCTAAACAAAACCTTTCAACCCTTTCTTCCTTTTTTTTATTTTAAGTTGGTTCCAGAAGGGAGTTTCTATAATTTCAATTCGAAGTGAGAGTAGCAAGTGAGCCTTAAAAAAGAACTCAAAACCTAACAAAAGCATCAAAATAAATTTATTCAATAATACAAAAAAATCACTATGTGCTGAAAAAGTTGGTATCTTGACATTATGATATGAAATACAAATTTACCCAATTTCTTCTTATATCATTTACCTTCCCGCAGCCAGCAAGTCATAGTCATTCCTATTCCAGCCAAACTAGAAAAAAAAACCACAAACATTTTAAATACATAGAAGTTATACAGTACAGAAAACTGCACATAGTAGTACGTTCATTGCTTTGAGTATCAATGCATTGGATCTATTTTTACTTAACTGTAGAAATCTAAATAACAGTAACTGGCAGGCACTGTACATGGATCTGAGCTCCTATACAGCAAATTACCAAAAAATCCTCTGACACATCTCAGTTTTCCTCCTATTAATATACACCAACAAATCTAAACTCTTAAAGTCATACCCTCTTCAAAAAAACTGAAAGTGCAACATCCATATTACCTAAAACCTGCACAACCTACAAGTATAAAAGTCTAGCACCTATCTTGTGTCACCTAAACAAACCGCTGTGTTTCTTCAACTTTCAAATATTGTAAGTTCCTGAAGTAATACCAGTAATCCTTAAAAACTGGATGTATGCTTTCTGTTTAACTATAAATTTTAACTAGAATGTTAGAGTTCAATCCAGTGCAAGTAACATAGCAATTGTTTCTTATTCAGTACCTTTCAGAAATCTTCCTAAAACCTTTCAATAATTAGGTAAGGTCCCTCTGGAATGAATATTACACACTGACAGACATTATTCTGAGAATATAAACAGCTAGGAATAAAATAACAAGCCATAATGGAAATTATAAATGGAAAATTAATCAGGCAATGTTTGACATGCATGAGGTCAAAAGAGTATGATGTCTTAGAAAGTATGTTTTTAACTAGACACATACCCTCCTATATGTTTTAAATATGCATCAAAAGAAAGTTTCCATATTTCTCCATGTGTGAGCCTTCACAAAAATTCATTAAAACCTATTAAAAATAATTCAGAAAACAACATACCCTGCTTGTGCAATTTTTTTAATTTCAAGGAATTTCAGAAATGCTGCACTGAAAACTTGACTACTTTAAACAAAACAGCTTACCCACTGAAGAAAAAACCCAGTGTTTAAAACCGCCTCACATGTTGCCCCTCAACCAGAGTGAGTTCTACTATCGATACCTTGTGGTAAAGAAAAATATACTTGCACATCAACTTTTCAAGAAAGTAAGGGGAAAAAACCCAAAAGAAATTGTAAGAACAAAATACTGGTGAAAGAGGCTAAGACTTCATTAATTTCACCCATGCTTTCCAGCTTGATGGTATATAAGTTAACAAATATCCCTGCTATAAATTTAAGAGAAGTGGAAGCTGACAACTCTTCACACATGTAAGAAAAAGACCACAGATGCTCATTATTTTTAATTTAGTATCTACATTTTCATAAGTAACAAAAATTGTCTGACAATGACTGCTGAATATTCATTCACATATATTCATTATCATATGGAAATTAACTTGTACTTACAGAATGAATGAGTGGTCCTAATACAATCCCACTGTCAACACATCTACCTGTCACAACAATATCAGCTCCAAGGTCTAGAGCTCTGCTTATTGGTCGTGCACTAAAAATGACAAAACAAAGCAGAACTTTCACTTTTTACAGCATCATTTAAAAAACAGTTCCCTAACTCACACAGGTTAAAAATCACTTCAAAATCCATCAGTAAATCAATAAAATCAACTTTAACAACCAACTTGTTGTTATGGGTATACATCAGGAGTATTTTAAAGAGCAGTCACCAGGATACTACCAAATTCAGGTACCTAAACAACATAACTGAAACATTTGTCTAGATGCCCATAGGAACTGTCTTGAACAAAGTGATGAGGGGGACACTTCTACGATCAATTACAGAAAAAATTATTTTTCAGAGATTCATTAACCATTTAATTTGTAGATGAGTGTATAAAGATGAACATTCTTCATAGATAAAGCCTGGTCACTTTGCCCTCAAATTTTAAACCTTTCAGGTCAATTACCTAAATTATTTAAACATTTGCAATATTCCCACTTCAAGAGCACTGTGCAAGAACAGGATCACCAGGATCATCAACTGGAAGAGATGCATGTGACCACTGTCCCATTTCTCAGTCCTTCGGCCCTTCCCCTTTACTAGACCTGATTGACACTGATTCATCTGAAATGGACGGTGACAACGAAAATGTGACTGTTCACAAAGAGGTAGCTAGAACTCCTGCATTTAGAGATTTATGGAAACCCCCAATATCAAAAAGGAGGAAAGGGAGATCTTTCAAAACAGTGACTATCCTGAAAAGCCAGTTTCTAAAATATCAGCAGTACGAAGTGTGGCACACACTTCAGAGCAACCTAATGGAACCTCCTATGGCACTCCATGTCCCAGTACTTGAATTCTTCACCTGCACTTCTCCAGTGACAACCCTGTGAACTACTCCATGCTGCAGCAGAATATTCAGCATATGAAAAAGCACTTTTGTAATTGTTGCAATTAAACTAACACTATTTTGGCTTGAACTAAAACCTGATGATTCAAAGATGCTGAATTGCTAAGGAGTCATAACTTACAAGGTTGTAAACTAAAAGTTACTTAAAAGTTACAAACAAATTTTTTTTCTGGTTGCCTGAATAATTCAAAGGTGAACCTCATATACTAAGTGGCTCTAATTGCAAATCAAAACAAATTCCTGTATTCAATGTGTTAAATTTAGGTTGTTCATAATAAATACAACTTGCTAAAATAACTTACCCAAGATATACGTTCATACTGTGAATATTCTCTGGAAATTGCCTGCCACTCTCTAAATCAGTGATACCAGCTCCTTTTAAGTTCTCTTTCTGTAAGAAAACAGGCAGAACACCCAAGCTATTAGTATTTTGAATTTTCTACTGTAAGCCTTTCATTAGTATCAAACAATAGATCCACTTCATAGCAACTCTAAGCAAAGTATAATTAATAAAAGTATTAACAATACAAATCAGTTGAATGGCTAAAAGCCTTAGATACACTTTTAACCAGAACTTCTCCAGCATGCAGAAAACTAAGTCAGTCTTTAAAGAATGCGAGTTCTTTCTCATTCAACCAACTGAAATGAACTGGTGCATTTCCTAGGCTTTAAGCTGTCTTAAACTGCTGTAGGACTAAATAAATCAAAGCCTGCTAACAGAAGTGTGTCTGACACAATTGCAATGGTGTCATGAACAGAGAACAAGGCTAATCCTGCAGCTCCATATGATACTTAGAATAGGCTGTGCTTCCAGGGAAGGAGGGGCTGGGGGTTGTTTCTGACCATGCAGGCTGGCAATCCAGAGGATTGAGGGTACAGTGACTGCATAGACACAATGTCTATTGAAACTGTAAATACTAGTTTAGAGGTGGGATCTGCAGTGTGGGGAAAAAAACAACAAACATTTAACTCTCAATTAATTTGGTTTTCTATGTTAATGACTGAAATCTTCCAAACCATAAGTAACATTTCCTAGTGTAATTTACCATGTTTCATGTATCAGTAAAAGTTGTCTGTAGACAGTAAAAGCTGTCTCTTTTTTGTTCCTGTAAGTTCTGTACTGATAGCAGCATTGAAAATAACACATTTCAGATCAGACACATTCATAACAAGCTCAAATAACAGCCATGTCACTGTTGTACCAGCAATGACATTCTGGCATGCAGACAGCAAAGTAATTTCAGTAGGGCAAAAGTTTGTTAAAAGGAACTCCAAGCACTGCACATAATTTGCAAATAAAGAATCTTACTTGACAATCTTCCACATTCAAGAGCATGCAAGGAGTAACAGATCCTATGCAGATAAATAATTTTACAAGTTACAGGCAGAGATTCAACCACAGTGCAAACGTCTCCCCTCTCAACCACTATTATGTATGAACTGTTTTCCCAGTACCTTCTCAGGTGTGGCAAACATTTTTTGCCGATTTCATAGATAAACTGTAGTTCTTTACGTAAAAAGATCCCATATACTTAATCTTTCAATTTTTTAATATTTAAACTTCAATCCTCTCACTTAACATTACCTTACTGGCAGTAAACTAATTACTTAAAAACAGAAAACCAGCTACCTATAAACAAAGTAACATCAGGAAATGCCTGTAAACTACTAAAAAAGCTGTTTCAAAAAGCTAAATAGCAGATCTACAAGCTTATAAAATTCACCCCATCACATACCAAACATAAGATGTGCCAAGAATTGTATTCATGCATTAAAAAAATTAAAAGAAAATGGAGGAATAATGCTTTTGATAGCAGAAGACTACTACATAAAGATACACAAAATAAGCTCCTATGGGACAGTAAATGCCACCTTCATGCTATACAGACTCATGCTACTAAGGCCTAAAACAAAGTGAAATACCTCACTCATCAGATCATCTCCAGCCACAACAGCTATTTTCAAATCAACATCTGCTTTCTTTGCCACCTCCTGAAGGGCAGCTGCACAAGCAAGTGGATTAATTCCACCAGCGTTACTGATGACACGAACACCTAATTTAAAAAAAAAAAAAAACAAAAAACAAAAAACAAAGAAAAAAACCAAAAAAAGGCAAATTAAGTTCAACAGCATCAATAATCACCTCCATTTTAAAAGGTGTGCTGAAACACAAGCAAGGTATCACCTTTGCAAATACTAAAACCACATTAAAATATGAACCCCCTTTAACCTGTGAAACAATCAGAATAAGCCAATACAAAATCGTTTAGAGAAGAATAACTGCTATAGATACTTCTCATGTATCCTTTATGAATGGAAGGAGAAAGTGACCAGAAAGACACATATACTGAGCAGGCAGACAGCACTGAACCTCTCCTACAGGAACAGTAGTACACACAGTGAAGCTTTACTAACATAAACAAAAAAGAGTGATTGAAAAGTCATATTGTACAACTATATGGGAATTTTGAAAAACTTAAATTACCTCGAAAATATCTAAATCTCACATTTTAAAAAAGTCTGTAATTTTCCACGCACAAATTAAAGCTATAATAAGAAATACATGGAAATATATGGATATACTTAAAATAATTGTAAATATCTTACATCAACCAAATTTCCCCATCAGATCTGTACCCCATATCGATTACAATAGGATTTTTTATAGAATCCTAGAATGGTTTGGGTTAAAAGGACCATAAAGATCACCTAGCTCCAAGTCCCCTGCTGTGGGCAAGGTTATTCAGGGCTCCATCCAACCTGGCCTTGAACACTTTCAGGAACGGGACATTCATGACTTCTCTGGGCAACCTGTTCCAGTACCTCACCATCCTCACAGCAAAGAATTTCTTCCTAGTACCTAATCTAAACCTACCCTCCCTTCAACTTATGACCACCCCCTTCTTCTATCACAACACATCTTTGTAAAAAGTCCCTCTTGAGCTCTCTTGCAGGCCCCCTTTAGGTACTGGAAGGTGTGGAAAGGTCTTCCTGGAGCCTTCTCTTTGCCAGACTGAACAGCCCCAACTCTCTAAGCCAGCATTCATAAACATGTGTACTGAATTAACATACAAACCCATGCAAGGAGTAGCATACCTTTCCTGTGAATATCTTTTATATAGGGAGCCATGGCAGTGGAGACAAAATCCGGAGTGTAACCTAAAACCTGAAATAATTAAGAGCTGTAACCATTTCTTACAGGTAGGTCAACCCAATCTCTTTCCTTGGTTAACACAGAAAACAGGGAAGAACAACCTTTCAAAATGTTTGGGTAATACGATGGGAAATGACATCAACACTTTCACTATATGAAAACTGAACAGAGGCAAATAAACACATGCGAGTAAAATGGGTACGTAAGAAACCGTGTCCTCGTAACCAAGTATGTTTTAAAGAGGGCGTGATTTGGACTGAAGGAGAGCTCGGGAGGTTGGAAAGCACCGGAGCACCCCCGCCCCGGCCAAGCCCGGCACGCTGGGGCCGGACACCGGCTCTACTTACGGGAGACCGGGCCTTGGCGGCCGTCAGGAGCGACATGGTGATCTCGGAGAGGTAATCGAAGACGAGGAAATCCAGCTTCCCTCCGTACAGCAGCTGCGGCACTGGCGGGGCAGGCGAGAAGGCGCCGTCAGCACCGGGGCACCCCTGGCCCGCCCCCGCACCGGTGCCAGCCCGCC